>BLKR01002652.1:0-184724 GCA_011170035.1 Teleogryllus occipitalis
CCGTCCGTTCGTCTGTATGTCCGTCCGTCCGTTCGTCTGTATGTCCGTCCGTCCGTTCGTCTGTATGTCCGTCCGTCCGTTCGTCTGCATGTCCGTCCGTCCGTTCGTCTGCATGTCTGTCCGTTCGTCTGCATGTCTGTCCGTTCGTCTGCATGTCTGTCCGTTCGTCTGCATGTCTGTCCGTTCGTCTGCATGTCTGTCCGTTCGTCTGCATGTCTGTCCGTTCGTCTGCATGTCTGTCCGTTCGTCTGCATGTCTGTCCGTTCGTCTGCATGTCTGTCCGTTCGTCTGCATGTCTGTCCGTTCGTCTGTATGTCCGTCCGTCCGTTCGTCTGTATGTCCGTCCGTCCGTTCGTCTGTATGTCCGTCCGTCCGTTCGTCTGCATGTCCGTCCGTCCGTTCGTCTGCATGTCTGTCCGTTCGTCTGCATGTCTGTCCGTTCGTCTGCATGTCTGTCCGTTCGTCTGCATGTCTGTCCGTTCGTCTGCATGTCTGTCCGTTCGTCTGCATGTCTGTCCGTTCGTCTGCATGTCTGTCCGTTCGTCTGCATGTCTGTCCGTTCGTCTGCATGTCTGTCCGTTCGTCTGCATGTCTGTCCGTTCGTCTGCATGTCTGTCCGTTCGTCTGCATGTCTGTCCGTTCGTCTGCATGTCCGTCAGTTTGTCTGTGTCTGTATCTCCATTGTTCGTCTCTTTGTTTGGTTGTCTGTCTGTCCTCCTGATCAATGTCTGTCATTCGTTTTTATGTCCATTCGTTCGTCTGTATCTGTATCTCCGTTTCTTCGTGTCTGTCTCTCCGTTTGGTTGTCTGTCTGTCCGTTTGGTCATCTGTCTGCCTGTTTGATCGCCTGTCTGTCCATTTGGTCATCTGTCTGCCCATTTGATCGCCTGTCTGTCAGTTTGGTTGTCTGTCTGTCCGTTTTCTGTCTGTCTGTCCATTTTCTGTCTGTCCGTCTGTCGGTCCGTTCATCTCATCATCTGTCTGTCCCCATTCACTCTTCCATACCTCCCTCCCTCCCTCTGCCCACCTATCTGTCTGTCCATTCGTCTATCCATTTGCATGTCCACCTGTCTGACCATCCATCTATGCTGTTTGTGTATGTCTGTCCATCCATGCCACAAGTCTCATTTTAATTGATATCCCTCATTTATTGAAAATTGCAAAAGTTGAACTTAGTGATTTGATGACAAAAATATTGAACTTAGTGATTTTTTCTTAATAGAGTCTCTTCTTGAAAGTCAATACATTATTCTGTACCATGCGTAAGTTCAATACATTATTGACACACATGAGCTTACAAACAATTAAATTTTTATTTAATACATTATTATTTTATGTATTAATTATCTTTTGTTTTTCAAAATGCTAAGTCTTCACTTTTTTTTTGTATCAAGTGCTATTCTTTTAGTATAATTGTATCAATGTTTTTGTTATTTTAACATGAGTAACTCTCATTTATCTTATTTATAAAAAAATTTTGTTTTCTTCATTTTAGCCTCATGGTGGGGAAAAATATATCCTCGAAGTAGTCGCTCAATGAACTTTGCTTAATGAAGAATAAAAACTTTTAAGTGTATGATTGTGATTTTATTTCTATTTTTTGAAAACTCGGTTCTGTCAACAAATCTCTATATGAATAGTGACAGACATTTTTTTGTTTTTTATGTTTAACGTATTAATTCATAATGGAGAAAGAAATGCTCACTTTTTGGGTGTTGGCCCCCACAAAATGTTTATTTTTGTCAAACGCACCTTTTCTTGCAACGTTATATAACTCTCTTCCTTTAGAGTTAACGAGAAAGTAAAAATATACCTACAGTATTGGGAAAAATATCTCAGTGTATCAACTACATTATCAAAAAATAATTGTTATTGCCCTTCCTGACATTGTGAATTCTCTTGTTGGCATTGTTTGGTTTAGGTCATTTTGCATTACTTGATAATGAAGGTATCTCCAGTTAATTCCCATAAAATGTTTTTAAATTCCATATAAATGTTTGTTTCTCAACCAGCATGTTATAGCAGTGTATTAGTGCTTATAAAATATTTTATAAGGGAATCTGACGAAATAAGAAATTCCATTGTAGGAACATTTTGCTCTTCTGTTGTTATGCATTGAGGCATTTTGTATTTTCAAATTCTGATATTGTTTATACATGTTTATGATTTCAGGCAATGTAATAGACTCGAAATCTGGTGAATGGTTAGGCCGCCTTAGTGGTTTAGGTGCAGGACTGGATTCTTTCTATGAATATCTTCTGAAATCGTACATCATGTTTGGTGAACCAGATGATTACAAAATGTTTTCTGAAGTGTATAATACAATCAAAATGTATATGCGGCGAGGGTAAGTACTGGTGGACTAAAGTAGTGTGACTTAGGTAATATATGCATGATTAATTATTTTGCATGTTATAATAAAAATGGTAATGGTAAACTGTACTGTGTGCCATTCCTGCTTACAGTGGTATTAATAAGTACGCAGTCTTCCTCCCATTATACTCAGGTGTGTGTCTTTTTTGTACAGCAGTATAATACTATTGGGCTGGTTATTGATTATAGTATTTGTTTGTGCATGTTAATTTTGGTTTTGCTTTTAATGTTAATTCCTGTTCTGTGTTCCAGAACAATATTTTGTGTGTATTGGTTAGTTTGGATGCAATTTTTTTTGTCTGCTTAACTACGATTTGAAGTAGGATTGTAAAATGTATATGGCTCATGCAGTTCATTCATGATTGAGTCATGAATAAGAATGTGAATATTCTTTTCATTTTAATAGTAAGCTTTTGTAAGTTGGTGCATAAATTTTGCACTCTAAAATTAGTCTATCTTATAAAAGAAATGATTGAGTGACATTATTGTATCCTGAAGCTTTTATAGAAAGTTTTTCTTATTTGGACATAAAATATACATTAGTATTCTTCCAAATAAGTACCAGTGTACATAATGGTGATAATAATAAGAAGAAGAGTAAGAAAAATGAAATTAATGGGAATTCTTATAATTTAGATGACAAACAATTGGACAATTAGAATGTGAATGGTTATTGATGTTAGGTTTCAAGAATAACATCTCATGAATATGTTGATGGAAGATAATGGTGTGGATATTTTCATTGTTCATTTTATGCTTTAACATTATAGAATTAACAAGATTTTATTTATTTTTATACCTTATTTTGAACTTTTTTCCTTATTTCACTAACTATCTGCCTCTTGATAGGAGACCACATTGCAACAAAGGGTCAGGTGATCACCCACTATATGTGAATGTTGACATGCTGAGTGGTGCAGTGCATACATCTTGGATTGACTCCTTACAGGCAGCCTTTGCTGGAATCCAGGTTGGTAAATGCTCGTTTGAAACTCTGAGAAAGGCCTTGGAAAATGGTTCAAGAGGGTTTCAACACTCATAAATTTGTTAATGCAACAAGAGGCTTATGACCTTAATTTCAATATACACTTTTAAAACTTATACTATGAGGAAAGCATATTACTTACATGCAAATAGTTAACTATAAAATTGTTTTATCTTCGGATGGTCATTCTTTTGATAAAGTCCGTACTTTAGATACACCAATATAGTGAGCTGTAGAGTTGTATACACCATTTTAATTTAAATTTTAAAATTGAATTCTTTCATCCAACTTCTGTAAAATTAAAGAAAATATAACATAGTTTGTTTATTTATTACAGTCTGTTCAAGCCCAATTCATATGCCATGAAACAAAAACAATGTTATTTAATTGCTACCATTCTCTTGACACCTTTATGGTTGTATCAGATATGACAAAAAGGTTTCTTCTGCTCTGTTATTGATGTCCATGATGTGACCTTGTTACACTGTGTCCTTATTGAATGACTTAAATCGTTGAAAGAATATGTCACCTCCAGAAGACATCAATTCAAGGCCTCCTGTTTATGCCCAGTTGCTCTCACCACTGAACTACCAAGACTACCTATACTACAGACAGGTTCTTGGATCCTGTATATTGCCTGTGTATTTGATATTTAATTGTTGCCATTCTGTCATAAATACAACAGGCTTGATTGAGGATTATTGATGATGATGATGATGATATAGAAGAGCAACAAAAGTCAAACCATGTCCAACAGACACAAAATGAGTCATTCATAGATACTGATGTTCCATATGTCATTGAAAAACATGATGAGAAGTCACTAGGCCCAGATCAGGTTCAAAACTTATGGTATAACAGACGTGTGTAAATATGAAAAATCCAGTCAGCTGAGTTACAATACTACAAAGATCCTCTCTAACACTGGTCTTGGTCCGAAGTCCTGACAAAAACCCATTCAGTAACCTACCTGCCTATAATGTACAAAATTATAACAACATGCCAAGAAAATTTATAATTATTGAAAACAAAATAACATCATCGCTGTTCAACAAAAAAGCTGCAATAAAGGATCAAAAGATTGTAAAGAACTGTGTTGATCATTGACTCACATGTGTGCAACCAAATATATGATGCCATTGAAATATATGTGTGGCTTCTGTGATGGCAGACCTGTGACAGCATGTCAAAGGTGTCACATGAAGACTTGTGTGTGTCATGGGTTGCATACAGATGATCAGCACTTCAGAACAGTCAACACGCAATACTCTTACTTAGTCCATGCTTCAGTTGTTTCTTACTTGTGTACTTGCATGAGATCAAATGTTTGTCACCTTGCTGTTGAAACTCAAGAATCTTGAAAGAAATCACTTGAACATTGAAGAAGAAAAGTGCTATTTTGAATAGGAAATTTTAAGAGCATGGAAACACTTGTGACACCCTGAAAAATCCGGTGATGGCTTGAATTTCAATTTTTACCTTTACATACTTTTGTGAGGCCTTAAGAACCCCATCTCACTCCCACTCTACTCTTACCCCAACTAGCAAAAAGAAAACTCAACAAAACACGCAGATAGAGAAGTAACAATTATGTCCAGAAGCTAAACAATGGGCCATCTAAGCATTTGCTCAGTGGGTCCATGGAAACTGGACATAAAACCTGATCAAGATGGGTCATTGGCCCAGAGTTGAAATACAATTCAATTCTTATAACAGTAAACTTGTACAGTAGAAATATTAACTAATGCTTTAAATATTATTGTTAAAATTAATATTATTTTCCTTTTTTATGTTCAGTACAATCTCTAATTGTACAGTTATGCTTAGACAGCTTAAAGCTTGTCCCAGAATGGCGTGATGTCCCGCTGATAGTGGTACAAAGTGGGAGGAACTCTGCAAACTGTTACTGAAACCCACCAAAACCCTCATAGGTCAAAGCCAGATTTCTCATTCTAGCAGGGAAGGAAAACTGTCACTTCCTGAGAAATAGTATGTGGGACTAATGACCACAGCAGTTGATGTGTGCAGATACACAAAACCCTCAATCAATCAACACAGCATACGCATTAAAGATTTATGAAATAAGATGTATAACAAGTTAACAAGGTTACAGAACATAGCAGAGCCAAATACATTAATCCAATGTACTTCTATCAACAAAATTTATTCCACGTAGAAAGCAAACCTTGTTTCAACATAAACAGTGATGAAGTATCCATTGAGGTTAGTATAGAAAGTTATAGATTTGGTGATAATTGTGATTTATGAATGTTCATATGTAATGAATTATAAACTATTTACAAGTTTAATTGTGAATTGTTCAATGTAAACAAAGATCTAATACGAGCACAAGAAGTAAAATTCCTAAAAATTTTGATCAACAAGCAGGTATCTGAAAAGACTCTTTAAGGGATTAAGTGTGTGTGAATTAGTTAATTTACCAATATCTATATATTTGTGATCAAGACTTGGTTTATACATGTTAGCCTTAAATGCATCAATATTAATTAGGACACAGTTCTAAAACCCTCCTTATTTTTTTTTAACGAAAAGTGAGAGTTTGATACATTGACATTACTTAGCATCTGTCATTATCTGAAAACTGTTCTGAAATTGCTTATTCCTGTGTAAATGTATTGCAATCTAGGTTTGCATTTCCTAAACCTACCTTATCCTCACAAGCTGTTGTCATAAATATATAAAAGAATGCCCTGCTAGCAAAGAGGTTTATTGAAGTAGATTCTGTGGAGTAGAGTATTCTGTGCAGTTATTGATCTTACTTTTTTCTGCCTAGTTTTACCTTTCACTCTTGTGAAAGGAACAATAGTCACAACTCCCCTTACTTCTCTAAAATTCATCTTTATCTATGACGACTTTTCTAGAATCCTCCTTTTTCAATGGTTGATTTCCAAGATGTGCCAGCGGCGTAAGTTCCATTAGGAACTGACAGGACCGTGTCAAGGGATCCTGTGCAATTAGGTCCCTAAATTCAAAATGAAATAATAAGTCTTTTATCTAAAAAAAATTATTTAAATAAATGAAGCACCATTTTTGCTATTATAATGGACACAATGCATGACATATCGAACGTTGACTAATTAAGTCAACTTTTACAATATGTAACCAGTGAGAAAAATGAATCTGGCTAACAGATTAACATAAAAATAATTAATCTTTCACAGGGTTTAAGAATGTTGAAGATCAATCAGTGCAAGGGTTGCTTTTGATATTGTTGAGAGCATAAAAGAACAAGACATTGATTTATTTAAATATAGAGATCAAGGATATGATGGTGCAGCAGTTATAAATGGAATTTACAATGGTATACAGAAAAAAAATTATATGAAGTTGATAATGCTTTGTTTGTGTATTGTGCTGCTCATAATTTAAATCTGGTACTTAATGATGTCATGATTGGGACATTAGAAGTTGAGACATTATACTGTTTGCTGAAGATAATGTTCTCTTTGTAATGCTATTGTCATAGCCTTAACATATTATCAACTGTGATGGATTTAGATGAAAAGAGAAATAATCTTGCATGAAAACAACTGTGTTCTATGTAAATTTCGTTGTCCAAAAAAGCTATAAAAAAAAGAGCTATCAGATGGTCATCACAGAACAATTCCTTAATACTATATCATTAGGATATATTAATATTCTGCAAACTTTAACAAAAATTACATTTTCTATCAAAATATCTGAAGTGAATGAAGCACATAACTTCAAAAAAGAAATGGAAAATTTTGAATTTGTTTTCCATGTACCACTACATTCCATAATACAAACATCAACCAACACTGTTTCAAAATACCTTCAAAGCCCTGATTTGGAGTTGCAAACAGCTCAGAGGAGCTCATGAAGAATTGAAGACTGTTCATAATTACCATAATGATTTGAAAAATAATACAATAGCCTTATTCAAAGTCTTGAAGTGAAATTTAGCGATAAACAAATGAAGAAAATGAAACCACATTTTGAAGAACTTTGCAAACATCAACAACTCACTGATGGCAAAGATACAAACTTAATGTTTACTATGGATGCTTAGATCTTGCCATTAACCAGTTGGAGCGATGACTTGTAGGTTTGAAAAATACAGTGGCAATTTTCACAGTGGTTCAGCCACAAATTTTGGTAACTCTTTCAGACAATGAAATTTACAAAGAAGCACAAAAACTTCAATAAAAATATCTTGCACATATTACAGAAAGCTTGTCTTCTCAGATATTGTTTTTGTGCATTTGTTTAACAAATCAAATTTCAAAACTAAGATATGTTAAAGATCTTGTATACTTACCGATAATTGAACATTGCTCATTATTGACAAGTTTCCTTGATGTTTGTACAGTATTGACATTGTTTTTGACACTTTGTGTCCCGGTTGCCAATGCCAAAAGAATGTTCTGAAAATAAAAGCTGATAAAAAACAATTTATGAAGTACAATGGCATTAGGCCATCTGAGTCATTTTAAGTATTTTATCAGTTGAGCATGAAAAAATGCTGTGATTGAAAAATAATATTTCTACTGTCATTGATAAAGTTGTGAATATGAAGAAAAGGTCAAAATTTAAATTTTAAGTTATGTCATGAAATTGCAAACATGTCATGTCTCTATTCAAGACAGATGTCATGACTTGGTACTTTTCTAAGTTGTAAATTCTATGAAGTTCAAAAAAAAACTTTGTCATGAAATCCTCCTTTAATTACTAGGTAACTATGGCCCTTTTGCTGTGAAATCTGATCATGCTTGCATTCTGTCTGTATTAAACTTGTTTTGGACAAAAAATTAACATCAGTCATTTTAGCCATTTGATTTTAATTATTCATTCCTCAAAGCATTCTCTCTGTATAGTGTAGTTCATAATTGAAATTGAAAGGAATATGAAGGAGTTACAATTTTCTATGACCTTTCATGAAACTTTATGTTTGTAATATTAAAGTATAATAAATAAAACAATTTTTACTTCTCCAAATTCATACAGTGAGAGTCAGAAAAACAAAACAAACAAACAAAAATCCTCGTTTTCTCACTTTTTGTGATGTATGCTAATTTTTATTTGTCAAGGAAGATGCATTTAAACCCAGCCTGGTGTGTGTGTATGGTTAAACATTCACAATTGATGATCCTTCCTTTTCTTCAATGATCTTACTTTCAACTACATGCCTAAGCATTGGGGTGATCCTTTGATCTGATAGGTCTCTCTCTTTTTTTTTTTTTTTAATATGCTTTGGTAATTAAACCTTAATGTAAGGAAATTAATTCAATGTCTGGAATTATGCATTAATCTGTCCACAAAATGTAATTGTACATGAAGGGCTAGTTACTTTCAGCTACCTCATGAGAGCAAAAGGAATGTAAATTGAAATCTCTGGAAACTTGAAATGCTTTCTTCCTGCTGACATGTTAAATGAAGATTAAAAGATTCTTCTGTGTGAGCACTTCTCAACAAACTCACAGGGATGATAGCTGATAAATTATGGTATAAATATTCTAAGTTTATAACATTTCATGTTAAAAACCTTGAAAGTGTCTGTTTGGGAGTATATTTTGAAATTTAATTTCTGTGTAATATTTTCTCCAGTATTATTTCAGTGCTGCTGTGATAGTTTCTTCCATTTTTTATCATTCAAAACATGAAATTTAGTTTTCTCTGCTGTTTTATTCTTAAAAAGATAATTGCTTCAGAACTAACCAGTAAATCTCATGGAAAGTAGTGAATTTTCACTTTAATGATATTGCTTTTTCATCTCATCTTTAGCGAGTAGATAATTATTGACTGTTGCTTTTAGAAGTTGAGTAGAATTGCATGCTGTAATGTGTATTCCCTTGAGTGGTTTGCTTTTCTAGATTAAGTGTATTCACTTGTGTGGGTTAATTTCTGATCTTAACACTGTATGTTTGGCTGCAAAAGTAGACAGAACTGAGATGAGACAGTATCTATATCAAAATACTTAAGAGTGTAAGATAAGGTTTGTTTTTAGTGTGTGTTGTGAGGACTGTAAACTTTGGTGAATTATTCTAAATACTTATGAAAAACATTGCATGTATTTGGTTTTACATATATTAATGGTTGAACATTTCTATTACTTTTAATATGTTAAAAAATTCTTTGCCGGGGATCCTGTTTATGTTTGTTGTTATGTGCTTCTAATTCATTGTGTGTTAACTTCTGTTAGAATATAATGATATATAAACACATTTATTTTTGCAGCTTATGTGTAACTATTGGTTACATAGTAGTGATTGTATGCATAATAATTTTTTTATAAAGATTGTAAATATTAATATGTTAATTTAATATCTAGTCAAAAATTAAAGACAGTCTATGAATAACAACAAAAATATAATAGTAATCATTATTATTACTATATTTATTATTATTATTATTATTATTATTACTATATTTATTATTATTATTATTACTATATTTTTTATTATTATTATTATTATTATTATTATTATTATTATTATTATTATTATTATTGATCTTCAGTAATAATATCATTTGTGTTACAAATTTATGTGTTTTTGTTAATATTCCTTTGTGACTTCATGAATCTGCTGTGATGCTTTTTATTTTTTATTTTAAATAGCAATGTAAAATTAACCCTACACGGTCACACTGGGATGTGACTCACCACATTGAGTTTCTTAATCCATAGAATATTTGAGATTTTCAGGAAAAACAATTATTTTCTATTAGTAAATTCAAATAGCAATGCTATTTTATTGTTGCTTTTAATTAAGACTTTTGCACCCTAATTGTTTTTTCATAGGTAGGTGAAAATTAAGACTAGAATACACTACACCCCAGTGTTCCTTCTATGGGTGCAATAAAATTTCCAAACTTGGGCATTATCAGAGTTGCTTTGTTCAGTGTAGTGTACATTAGAGAACATTTTGGCTAAACTGATATTATATCCAATCCCAACCTCTAAATACTCCAGGTGAAAGCCCCAGCATTGAGCCCTTTTCATCACTCTAGATGAGAATTCACGAGTGTTGACTCTGACCTTGAAGATCCTGTTCTGTTGGGAAGGTTTCAATCCAACATAGTAATTGACTCCTAATTTCAAGATGTTTCGGTTTCTTTGGTAAGTCTGTTGGATGCCTTTTCAGAGTCAAGGTTGATAATACAGATTGTTAATCTCTGGTTATGTAGTTTCTTTACACACTCCAGGTGGTTTGCAGTGAACAACCTTTTTGAAACAAATCCATCCTGATATGTGGGGAAAATTCACTAAAAAGTTTTTTATGCACTTGGCTCTCCCTCTTTTCACACGTTTTCTAGTGTGTGATGTCATGGATCTTGAGTGATAGTTGAAAAGTTGGAATCTTTCACTTTTATGTATTGGGTTAATAGTTACCTCTAACTATTCTGAGGGAGAATCGATTCTTGAAATGACATTTGCATTAGCTATATGCAAGAGGGTGGATGCACATCTTTTTAGCAGACACCTGTATTTGCGGACTCACTTTGAGTTTTCTTGTAGTGTTTCAAGATGAAACAGGACTTATTCTTTGATTACTGTTGCAAACTAGGTGTTTCTAGGATGTGGAGTTACTTCTAATAGCATTCAAGGTTCATTTATAAAAATGTCTCCAAATTGGTCAGCATTTCTGGAATAATAGAGTCAGGGTTCTTTTTCATTGCATGCTTTAAATATTAAATGACGTGAAGATTTGATTATCAAATTGCATTCCATATATTTGTAAAAGATTTTGGGGTTCTCCACTGCTACTTTTTCTTCAGATCATTGACAAGCTTTGCTTTTTTGATTGAATTCCATTTTGTATTAAGTCTTCCCTATTTTAGTGTATCTTTTCTGCATCTGATTTAATAAGCTTAATAAGCTTGAATATATGTGGAGCCATCAATGATTGAAGAAATTGTGTGTTTGTTTACATTGGGATAATATTTTCTTCAGATAATTGAATCCCAATTTTAAAAATTTTCCAAAGTTAACTGGTATCATCAAATCTAGATGTTTGTTCCCCTGAGACTTCTCAAAGGCCTTGGTTGATTGCTTCATAGTTAACATTGAAATAGTTCCAAAAATCTG
Organism: Teleogryllus occipitalis; assembly: GCA_011170035.1. Lineage (NCBI taxonomy): Eukaryota > Metazoa > Arthropoda > Insecta > Orthoptera > Gryllidae > Teleogryllus > Teleogryllus occipitalis. The sequence continues at coordinate 11,427 of BLKR01002652.1, forward strand.
GTTCACATCTAGTACTTGTTGATTTTAGTTAAATAGTGTAATGTTATTAAACAGGGGTGTGGTCACTCTTGGCAATAGGTGCCAAATGTTCTAATGGGTAAATTAGTTGTGGGAGTGAGTCAAAATGTAATTGAAAAGCAATTCCATCAGGATGTTCCTTTATTGGGCTGGGTTTGTTACCAGTTATATCAAATTACTGTAGATATATAGCTGCAGGAATTCTTATTCATGATGTCTGTTAGAATCAGTGTTCAGAGTAGTCTAATTGATGTTGGGGTTGTTAAATCTCCTATGATGATGTTGATGTACTGAACAGTGGCTTCCCCTAGATTCTAGTATGGCAAGTAAGTAATACTAAGTGTAGTTAATTTTTAATAAGTGCATGAATTGAAATTTTTTGTCAATGTTTTTGTTTTTTCCAAAGCAAAGCTTACCTCTTGAGGGTGAGAGGGCACCCTTCCCTACACCTTAACCCTAACCCCTAACCCCTAACCCTAACCCTACTTCTACCCTTCCCTACACCTTAACCCTAACCCTACTTCTACCCTTCCCTACACCTTAACCCTAACTCTACTTCTACCCTTACCTACACCTTAACCCTAACCCTACTTCTACCCTTACCTACACCTTAACCCTAACCCTACTTCTACCCTTACCTTGTACCCCTACCCCTACCCTTGGTGTGATTTCGCTGCTACAGAGAGGTCACTGGGTCCTCCGCAATTGGAGCATCTGTAAAAGGGCTTTTAATCACTAGCTCTCAACCTTAGTGATGTGTCTTCTGAGCTGTTGTACTGAACTGTTGACCATGAAGGATCTAGGATTGTTCCTCAAACTGCTAGTACTTACTCAGTGAAAGGTTTTTCATCTAGGGGGTCCATCTATAACAACTTAGAAACTTTTAGTTACCCTCCCTCCTTTTAGAAATTAACCTTTTAGAAATCCACCCTCTTGTTTTATGACAAGTAGCACTCGGATATTCTTTAAGTTCTTTTTAAGTTTTAATAGTTTAAAAATTAGTTTTAAATAATTTAGTAAATGCGTATTTATAATAAATGTTATGTTAAATTTATTACATTAAAATTGTTTAAATAAATATATTTCTTTTGTTTCTCATTTAGGTTCTTCATGGTGATATAGAGGAAGCAATTTGTGTTCATGCATTGTATTATGCTTTATGGAAAGTTTATGGTGTGTTACCTGAGCGGTGGGATTGGCAAAGACTGTCAGCGGATGTTGCTTTCTATCCACTTCGTCCTGAATTAGTAGAATCTACTTATTTATTGTATCAGGTAAATATATTTTTGCATTGTGCTTCCCTGTCTGCATGTAATAATCCTTCAATTTCAACTGAGTATATTTCTCACACACACCCATGATGCAAAAATAATATAACTTTATTTTGGATATATATTAACACGTATGTACAATTGAAATTTGTATAGAATATAGGGAATCTCTCTCTCTCTTTTTGATGGGCTGTAAGCAATTTGTTTGATGGACGAAGATGACATAAGAAATATGTCTTGCATCATCTTTGCAAGAGAAGATTATTTGATGTATTGAAATAACTGGTTGATAATCATTTTTTAATGTCATAGCAGTATTATAAAAATCATTTTATTATATCAATACTTCACGTGAAGAAGAAAGTTTTTCTCAGAAATATTTTATTTAATTCTATATTTTTATTTATTTCTCCATTTTCAAGGAGCTGTTTTTAAGGAATATTTGTTTATGTATTTTGTTAAAAAATTGCCTTTATTTCACTCAAGATGGTGTGAAAACAGCTTGTATTTTGAAACAATTGTACAAGATGTTATTTGGAGATTTGTTGTTAAAGAATGGACTTCATTATTTTTTTAAATTGTGTCTTCAAAAATGTAGTTCATGAAGGACGAAAATATTTTCAACTTTTACAGTTTTCAATCTTCTTGAGGTTTTAATGAAAATTGAACCTGCACCATTTTGTATGTGTGCACTTAGATGTTTTATTTAATCCCCCCCCCCCCCGTTTTGTTTTGAAATAAAAATATTAGTGTCAAATTCGAGGGGCCAGTCATCAGCCAGATAGGTCAGAGAAGATATATTTTGATGAAAATCTTGTGAACAGTTGAGACATTAATGTTGTTCTCCCACTCATAGGCAGAATGGCAAAAACCAGTTTTTCTGTATGAGAAGCTCAAAAAACATGGCTTCTGACCACAATACATATTCAAAAAAATACGCAAATGTAGGAGCAAGAAGAATTCGCTTTTTGGGTATCAAGTACCTGGTATCACCTCCCCCCCCCCCTTCCTCAGTGGCGCTGGCATTGCAAACCCCTACTCCTGTTTTAAGGCTAGACAACCCTTACCACTCTGACAAAATTCCCGAGGCACCGGAAGAAAATTCAACGCTTTGTCTCTTATAAGCAAGAAGAAATGCATGGCCGGGAAAACAGTCTTGTCCACAATAGGCGAGAATCTCATTTGACAGGATCTCTTAAATGTGGGAAATAAATGTATTGATGATATACAGCTGACCTTGGGACTGTGAATTTTATCTCTTATAACAGGGTCTCTTACAATGGAGTTTGGCTGTACAAGGGTATTTTGTATAAAGGGGAACATGCTCATTTTCTTATCCATTAAAAGCCATAACAAAGGTTATAATAACAATATTATTTCATAATTTTGTTGGTTTGAATTATTCATGCTCTAAGTCGTGTGACATTAAAAGTACTAGTTTTTAATTATCATTATGAATACACATTATTCTAAATAAGGTTTTTTAACAATCTAATCTGATTGTTTGGTTTTCAGGCTACAAAGAGCCCATTTTATCTTCATGTTGGCCGAGAAATTTTGGAAAGTCTAAATAATTACACAAGAACAAAATGTGGTTATGCAACCGTACACAGTGTTGTTGATAAAAGTCTGGAAGATAGAATGGAGAGCTTCTTCTTGAGTGAAACCTGCAAGTACTTGTACCTGGTAAATGCACATAACATACTTTTACTTGCTTACATCTGTGTTTTTGGGATTGAAATTTGTCACAAGGTTATTTAAATTTTGGCAGAAAAGCTTTTTGATTGTTACATACACAATCATGTGAACTCAGAATAAACTAATTTAAAATCAGGAAAACCCAAAAGGACTGGCTGAGTAAACTGAATATCAATGCTTTTCCATTGGGTGTGCCATTGCCTGCCCAACGGGTGTGCCCTTGCCTGCCCCACATGTCTTCTAAGTAAAAAGTAATGTACTTCAGCTTGCTGGTCAATGGATGATAAAAAGTAATGTACTTCAGCGATTGGTCTCGATCAGGTTTTTGTCCAGTTCCCCTGATCCATTGAGCAAATACTGAGATGGCCCCCTTATGTTGCTTCTGGACATAAATGTAGCTTCACTATTTGCACATTTGGTTCAGCTCACCTTTTTCTAGTTTTGGTAGAGTAGAGCCGGGAGTCTGTTACTATTTTGTTAGCAATACAAAAATGAAATAAAATCTGCAGTTTGTTTTCCGATGCAAATAAGTTTTCTACAACTTGGAAGCGAAAATGTCTAGTTTTCAAAAGTTGCAAACTTCACTTTTTGGAAACTTTTATTCATCATTCAACTATTTATAGTTAAAATGAGGGCAAGAGATTCTGGAGCTCAAGAAACCATGCGCAGATGGTATTTCTCCCCCATACGTCACATATAGTTTTTACTGTTCTTTGACTTAATAAACCAAATCAAATAAATCAAAACTAACATGGGTAGCAGTTCCTGCACGCAGGTCCAAGAGAGAAGCGCACCAATTTAAAAATATTGAGTTCATTTTGCTCATTTATGCTCAGTTATGCCGTTTTTTTACTTGCACAGTTTTTTCCTTGAGTCCCCTGAAAAATGTATGAGTGAAGTTTTACTGTATTGCATTCAAACTTTTGAAATCCATAATTCTGCTCTATCAATAGGCTACAGGACCTTAATGTAAGTATTCTTCTTTCTTGCCAAACAACAACTATTACTTCCAATAGTTTCTACTACACACCATCGTTAAATATTATTTCTTTATTAGTAAATAGTTTTAATTGTTTTTTTCCTTGTATGTGGACAGTAATCCCTGATCCATAATTCAAATAATATGAATTACTGAATACATGATAAATTTAATATTTTGTGTGAATTTTCAAATATGCCTATATTTTAGTGGTTATTATCCACACTGTACTAGTAATCATCAAATTATTCTTATTTTTGCTATTTTTCAGCTTTTTGATAAAGACAATTATGTCAATAAAAACTTCGGCCGCTTTGTGTTCAGTACAGAGGGGCATTTATTTCCTATTGATGCTGTCTTCCGTAATAAAATTTGGCAGAATGGAGGTGGTCCCAACACTGACTATGTAACAAATGCTACGGTACGTTTATTATGAAATGAATTGCCTTGTGAATCGAAAGGCAAATTCTCTATGAATTGAAGCATATGACGTGTTTTCACTAACAACCATTATTTTTAGTGTGAAGCTGTGGATGCTGAAAGGACCTATTTTCTTCCAATAAAGAGCAGATATCTGGTGCAAATCAGTAAAACTCTTGGTCTCCAGGAATACTAGTTATAAAGTTTATAATCCCTCTTTGGATTTTAATATTAGCAGTGAATTGCTTTACTTTTGTAATATAATGAAATATTTGTTTATAAGCAATATTTTGTCTCTCAGATTTTGTTATTGAAGCATTTATAAATGTACAAACCAAATAAAAATGTTAAATGTTAGGAAATTATTTTTCTATTTCATATGTTATTAAGAAATAGTTTGGTATTAAATTTATAAGGAGAATATACCATTACTGCAATATTACACTTGGTTGCAGGGAAAAATATCTATAGTGAATAATGCACATTACTCTCGATCATTGAATTTGAAGGAGATAATTTGTGATTTAGCATCATTGTAAGTAACTAAAATTTTTCAGAAATGTACTTTTGCAACTGCCCAAATCACAAACAAGTGAAATCTTCCAGGAGGAAATTAGACTATTTTCAAGTGCCTTTTGTATCAGGAATGAAAAAGTGAATAATAATTTGTAAAATTAAAAAAATCAAAAATGCATTTTTGTATGAAAAAGTCTGCATTCCGTTATCTCATAGTGCAATTGACAAGTTTCCTTTAAAATATGTAAAATTGCTTTGTTTATATGCCATAAGACCTATGAAAAACAGGTTGTAAATATTTATTACATCCAATCAAAGCTTATTGAGAATCATGTAAGTATATTTTAAACTTTGAAGAGAACTGAAAATATTTCCCAAAATTTTGGAGATTGAATTTTGTGCATGTGCATGTATGCAAATATTGTTCAGTTTGTATGCATGTGTTTGTATAGATACTCTAGTAACAAACTGGAAGATAACTTAACACAAGCTGAACATGAGTTGTTCATTCTTTTACTCTGTTAAAATTCGTGTCTGTCATTTTCTATTAAGAAGGAAAATTATTTTGGCCATTCATGAGGCAAATAGTTTCGTGAATAAACTATTGCAGTTAATAATGCATTTACTAATATTTCTACAGAGCAATGTTTCGAGGTTCAATTTGCCCCATCATCAGGCTAGAAACAGCACATTTTTTTAAATACAGTCGACTCCGGTTATAGTAAACTCGGATATAGTGAACCCTCGGTTATAGTTAATATAAGTCGTGGGTCCCGTTTCAGTTACATTACAAATAAGCATAAAAAGATTCAGTTGTAGTGAGCCTGAACGTTGGCTATAGTGAATGTAGGAAATACAATGTCCTGGAAATTAATTCCCTCTTGGACAAGAATATATCACCTCAGTGCCACAAGCTCCAATATGAGGCAGCTTGAAAAAAAAATCATTGGCCTAAGGACAAATGAAGATGTGTCGCCTGAGGTGAAGGTAAGAAGACCCGGAATGGGGGACCTTACTGATGACCTTATGCCACTAATATTCACTGCAGAAACTAAGGCCTTGTTCTGTGTGGGCTACAACTGGCGACAGTGATGCGCGATTGCTTGCTTCAGTATGAAGCTTGATTTTACTTGATATTCCGTGGGACAAAGCACGTTGAGTTCTACGTAGGCAACAGGAAGTACATGACATCACAGCCTGGCAATATCCGCCATGCTGTGTGGAAAAGCGATCAGTTTCATTAGCCACTTGCCCCATCACACTACCGAAAGCATCTCATAAGAATATGGCAAGTAAAAGGGCCTTTGGAGAATGGGATAATGTTCCAACAATGCAAGAGGCTTTGAAGGGAGTCGAGACTGCATTACAATACTTAGACACAGAAGACAATGTGGAATTAAGTATGAAGAGAACATGAACTCTAAAGAAGGATCTGGAGAAATTACTAATGAAAAATGTATGAAGCCGAAAAAAGGAAATAATTGATTTTTTCAAGGACAAATAAAGATATTGAAATTTCCAGATTGTGCAGTTCATGTGTTTTGGTGTAACTCCATATTAATAAAATCAATCATTATGGAGACCTTCTATTTAATTTTGACATTATCGGATATAGTGAACCAAAAATGTTGGTTCCCAGAAATTCACTGTAACCGGAATCAACTGTACTATACATTCTGTATAAAACTCACAAGAGGGTACCAAAGACAGAAAGATCTGAAACTCACCTTATTATGTATTATACAAAATTCAAACTAAGAAATAAATTTAAGAATTTGTTTGGCAGTCTCCAAAGGTTAGAAGAAATCAAAAGGCCCAGCCGCCATTATACAAAAATTAGAAACCAAAGAGCTTTAAAATGTAGATTCTTGTTGTATGTTAGATATGTTGATATGCTTTTAATAGTCCCCGACCATCAATTTGACACGTTATTAACTAAATTTAATTTTTTTAATGAAAATATCAAATTCACTGTAGAATAAGAAGTAAATAAAAAATTAAAATTTTTAGATGTAACCTTAATAAGAACAGATTTTGATATCCAAAGTAATTGGTTTACATAGCAAATATGTTGAGCTCTCATCTCGAAACATCCTATTGGGTTTAAGAAATGAATTGTATATAATCATGTAGAACAGGTGATTAAACTGTCAGCTCCAGAATTTCATACCCAAAATTTGGAGGAAAAAAAAACTATTCTCTGTATGAATGATTATCCTTCATAGTTCATTGATAAAATGGTGAAATATAGAATGTGGATGAATAAGAGAAATATCAATAGTAGTTCTGGTTCTGAACAGCGAGATGGGAGTGAAGAAGTTAATGACATGTTTTTGCCTTCCATTTGTCGCTTCTTTTAATTTAAGATAAAATCAGTGTTAATAATTCAATTTTATTTGAATGTAGTGAAATAGTAACCAATCAAAGGAATGTAATTAAAATCTCAAAGATCTTAAAATAAAAGACAAACAAAGACGTGTATATAAAATTGAATGTGCAGAATGTTCAAAAGCGTACATTAGCAGAACATAAACAAAATGTGAATATTAATATGTTTATAAACAATATTTGCTCTGATCTCAGAATTAGTATTGACCATAATATATATTTTATGAATGTGAAAATTTTAGCTGAAGAGAATAGAAGGAATCCAAGATTGATTGTGGAAACTTTGTTTATAAAGACTACCAACTCTTGCAACTTGCAATTTGAGTCAAAAAATTTCACTTCGTTATGATAGTTCATTGAGCAATTTTAAAATAATGTAATTGTTAATGTTTAGTTTTGATACCAAAAAAATCTGTTTAACATTTTTTTTTAGGTTGGCAATTCTTGAATATAGATGTTTCTTTCCTTCCTCTCTTGCGCCTCCCTTTGATTGTTAGAGTACAAACCATTCTTATCACAAGTGGCACATCAGGCCAGCAGTCTCCATAATGACGGCTGGGTCTTTTGATCTCTTATAACCTTTGGAGACTGCCATACAAATTTTTCTTAAATTTATTTCTTAGTTTGAATTTTGTATAATGTGAGTTTCAGATCTCTTTGTGTTGGGAACCCTTGTTTTATACAGAATGTATAGAATTTTAAAAAATGTCGAAACGGCCTTTGTAAAAATATTAATAAATGCATTATTAACTACAAAAGTTTATTCAAGAAACTGTTTTGCTCTCTGTATTGTCTGGGCCAGTGGCGGCTTGTAAGGTAGTGCCAGTGTGTAATGGCACCACCAACAAAAAGTAAGGAAAGTAAATTTTCTCCACGAATGTGTATAAAATTTAGTTTCAAAATTTTATTTAGAGTAATTCATTTCTACGAGCTTTTAATCCTTCAATGCTCTATCAATATTCTCTTCAAACGCCCAGGGCGGAGTGACGAGCTATCTGTAGGCTAGTTTCCAAACCGCTGAGCCACCTACGGATTGGTACAGTCTATGCCCATTTAACGCTATATTTGTATGCGTCTCTTATGGATGAGACTGCCAAAGTCGAACTGGCACAGGAGTTCACGTACTATTCCGTAGAGTGCGCCAATAGCACAATCTTCATTGATCAGACTCCCTCTCGCTGAGGATGACCCCCGATGCCCTGGTATTTTTGTACGTCTTTCCATGCGTTTCGCACATGGAGAGGTCGTACGCCGTGGGCGTTAAGCCTTCTCTCTTCTTCCCGAACCTTTCTTCAGCGAGCTCGGGAAGCTGCGACCTCTTGAGATTACTGTGGGTCTTAGGCTGTTTTGTTCTTATTATTTACCTTTATTTGTTCTTATTATTCAGTTTTAAGTTTAATCTTCATTATTACTAAACTAAATAAACACTGTCACTAAAATAAAATTTTGTTGCCCACGAATTTGATTTGAGAGATTACTAAACCAGTTTTAAAACATTGCATCGATGGTTTTTGATCATCGATGTTTTAATTTTGAATAGCGATAATTGGTGATATTGATGTTGCATCACAAACTGGCGCCATCAAAGAATTCCTTGCCGGCCGTCACTGGTCTAGGCTATCCGGGCCCGGCCGCGTCACTGTAGTGGTGGCTGACGTTTCGGCCAACATGTGGCCTTCCTCAGAGCGTACTGCTGAATGAGGCTGATGGCATGAGGCCGTACGCTCCGAGGAAGGCCACAACATGGCCGAAATGTCAGCCACCACGACAGTGACGCGGCTCGTCCCGGATAGCCTAGACTAGACAATACAAACATCGGCCGCGGAAGCCTACGCAATCATGTTTTACTTACTTTTCACTGAGTGTGTCTGAATTATTGCAGTGAATACTAGGTAAGTACAAACGTACGAGCACACAAGACTTCATATGCACTATGAACTAGAATATATAAAATGTTCGCGCAAGGATTAATCAGAATGTAGAAAGTACAATTTTCTTCCATGAAATACCATGCTTGGGTGCAATGAACTGTTGTATTCAGTGGTGCACTTCACTCCAATCCCTACTACTATGTCGCACTGGTGCAGTCGCTGCGGCATGCTCTTTACACGGAAGTCTCTGAGCGTTTGTCATTGCAAAGCATTGAACATTTGATTATTTGAGGTATGTCATGGCACGGTAAACAATGGACATGCATGCTGTGTCTGAATATTGTAACATGTAATTAACACCACATATTTGGAGAATGCTGAAGCAACACCAGTACTGTGTAATGGGCAGCGTATGTCTGGCTTTTGCAATTTGTATTTATTTGAGTCTCCACGGAAGCTTTATGAGCAATGCAGAAATTGTGGAACTTCTTGTTAGTGTTTATTACATGTTGAATTTTAAAATATTGGTAACAACGTTGTTTGCGGTCATCGCATTCCGTGGTGTGTAATTTGATGTGGTAAAGTCTGGGCATTCTGAATTGTGACGCGACATCTCTACAACTGAATGCTCAACATCCTTCGTGATTCCATCCTTTCGGCCCGCGTCAAGGTACTGGGAGGGTTGGAATTTCTCTTACCCTACATCACTTGGGAGAATATAAGAGAGCAGGAACATTCATCGACACTCGAGACTTCATATTTTACAAATACTATATTTATTCTAATAAAGTATTAATTTTGATTCAAAAGTGATGTGGGCCACAACGTCGCGCAAAATACATACAACTACATTTACCGTTTTTACTACTTTTATTAATTAAGGCGTTGTGTCAGAGATAGTCACCAGCGACAAAATGGCAGGACAGAGCAGTTTCTAACTTTGGCTAATTTCTAAAACCAGAGCTTCCAACTAAATGCCGTAAATTTTGTCTAGAATCATCTGGAGCATTTCTTAAACATTTGAGGAAAGCAGAATTAAATATGTTAAAATAATTTCTAAGTTATGCCAACGATCATGTTAATACGTGTAAGTCGTTTCGTCAATGTGGAAATGAAGCATTTCCTTTTTATATTTTCGTAAGTTTACAATTTTTAAAAAAATACTTGGAGTTAAATATAAAAGATTATATTTTTACTGAAGTTAGACATCACAGCGATCTAGTATGTGTGCAATTTTCATATTTTAATCTGGTCCCTCACCAGAGATATTAGTTGCAAATTTGGAAAAAATGAAAATTTCCAATTTTTAAGAGAATGTTGTTTTCAAGTGGTTCGTTATTTACCTACGATGTTTTACAAAAAGTACTGCTAAAAATTAAGTACAGAAAAAATTAACGCTGTGATTCTATTCCTTGGAAAAAACACTGTAAAATCGAATTTTGTTAATTCGCGTTCTATAGAATTGGTTGCAAATATTTCCAAAATACGTAGAAGGTAGGTAAATAATATTTCGATTTGTAGGCCAAAGTATTCTGAATCCAGTACCTTTTATTCCAGAATGCTAGAACAACCCAATGCTGAGTAATTTAGAAAAGAGTAAATGTGTACAAACGCGAAAAATTAAACATGGCGTAAAACAAAAATGGCCTCCATTTGTAAACCAGGAGTAATAAAAAAATAAAAGATGTTTTTGAACAGTCAAAACATAAGTAAATTTATGTTCAAAGTATAATTGACGCAACGCGTCTCCAAGCCCCTTGGGGGCGTTCAGCGCTTCGCACATTTAGGAGTAATCTTCAATTAATTACAGCGCTTTTTTAATTTTTGGAGTAATCCTCCGTTAATATTATGTCCGTCACGTCTCAGTCAGTTGTCAAGAGGACCGCCAGGTGGCATCTCCGCGTACACGCCTTCCAGCACGCGCTCCTCCGTCACTACTCAGCGGCCAGAAATAGGAAAGAATAAGGATAGGGGTAGGGCTTAGGACACTTCACAGAGGTTGGACTAGCCCTTGAGACGCAGCCAAACTCGTTTTGTTGGAACAAATTTCACGAGGTTCGACGGGAATCGAACCCGGACATCCTTGGTGAAATGCGAGCGACTTCGCTCTGCGCTACGAGATGGCCTCTTTTGAAACTTATGAATAGATCAGTACGGATTATTCATAGTATGATTTTTTTTTTCGAGATGGTCGAGCGACCAGTGCTGGACCACTTAAAATGGATTGACCTTATAGATTGTTCTCGTGGTGTACCCTATCAGAGTTTTATCAACTTTTCAAATACGTTCCTGCAAACTTTGGAGAATGGTAGATGCCATCAAATGCATATACATTTTAAACAATATGAGAAAGGTTGTGGGTCCAGGATGTTTCTCTGCAATAGTGATATGTTCTACCAAAACAAGATCGTAAAGAGCAAGTAATTTCACTTATCCCAGAAACTTATCTGTAATTACCATCGTATGATTGAAGTGATTCTTTGTGTTCTCGCAAAGCCTGTGTTGCAAAATTTTTGATGCAGTGGAGTATTCTTTTCAATACATCACACCGTTTCTGTTTTTCCTTTCAAACTACATTCAAGTCCTGGATCTATTATAGCATCATTTGCTGCAAAATTTCTCTCGTTTTCCCAGTTTGTAAAACATTCACGATTTTTAGCATTTTAATGGACTCTTATTTCAGATGACTTCCAATGAGTAAATTCACTCTCCTGTCCGAATGTTGATTGGTGATCAGAATGGGAAAAATTAGCCAACAAACAAAATGCAGAATTTTTAGAGAGCGGAAAGACTAACCATGAACATGTTACTACTTCTCCACGCCCGTTTCCCATTGGCCTTTTCAACCAATATTTATACATTGAACGGTTGTTTGTAGGTTAAAAAAAAGCTTTTCACGGTTTTGAAAATACTTCCAAGTAAGCTTTATTACATGTATTTTTAAGCGAGTCCGAAATAATTGGGTTTCCAGTATTTTTGTCAAACATTAAAATACCAGTGTCATGTTGCTAAATGACTTCGGGTATTACATATTGAACTTCTTAACATCTGTCCCCATATGGAATAGTGCTAAGTGCTACACTGTTAATTAAAGACTCATTGATAGTTTCTTCATCTTGTATTGTCGATTTCGCATTTCCTGTAACAGTAGTACGTGTAATCTCAAATTCGTTTGATGCATGATCGAGTTTGTTTGGCAATGGCATTCATTGGTTTTTGATACATTTGAACTTAATTCATCGTCAGATTCTGATGAAGTTGGAGATGGCACGGGTCTCCATTGAACATGCTGCAATATTTGTTTTAGTTCTTGTCAAGAAATGTCATCAAAAACTTGCTAGATTTCTTGGCGTCTTGTTCTTCAAACTTTCATCTTTTTCGTCCAGCAGCAAAAGGTTCTATTTTGGTTGTGAATGAACGCTTCGTCAGGTATGTACTTAATACTCTGAAAAGTGGATACGTTTCATTATTAAAGTTTAATTAAAACATGTAGTAGTTAAATCTATTTTTATGGTCTGATACAATAATTGAAATTCTTAATTGCATGAATCATATAAGAAAACATATATTAATAAAAAATATATGTGAAAAGAATGCACGAAATTCAAAAGATACAATGAAACTGCACAAAAAAATTGTATTCAAAATTTTTTCAAGTATAATAATAACTTAAAATATTAAGTACGATCTCCAGAAAACGAGAAAAAGTACATCGCAATGGTCACAGGTCAAATCGCATTTAGTCCTAAAAACTTGTTATAAATTTAATTATTGGACAAATCGTTTTTGAGTTTTCTGATTTTCATTTTATAAAAATAAAAATGTTTGGAAAATGCAATTAAAAGATTTTTACTTCGAGCCTTAATAACAATTTACTTATTTAAATTCTGACAGACTTTGAGAAAATAACAATATAACTTTCTCGTCACGGAGAAGAAAGAAAGTTATGTAATGCTGCGTGACAAAACGGTGAATTTTCCGCAATACTCTTATTTCAGGGCCCTAGTAACGAAAATGTGGATAAATCCAGTTGCTAAATCTAGAAAAAATTCTTTAACACGTGGTGTAGCCAGAATCCATGCTTTGTGGGATCTTGATACCGAAAAATCGAATGACAGCAAAACGTCTGTCTGTCTGTCCGTCTGTGAACAACTCTAGCGGCTAAACCGTTCACCGATTTTATCCAAAATTGATATTCCTCAATCAATCTGGCTGATGACGCAGTCCCTTGAATCAAAAACCGATGTTTTCATTTTTAGGGGTGTTTTATATGAAGTCCCATTTATTACATTTTGTTGTTGGATAGTATGTTTGTGGTTAAAAGAATGGCGCAGGCCTCATGTTCGTTGAAAACCCTGATTTTTCGAAAATTGCAAAAGTTCAAAATTTTTTGGAGTCTTCCTACAACTAAAATATTAAAGATAGAATTTTTCCCCTTAATAAATCTGTTTCTTAAAGATAGACTTTTAAATAAGGTTAAGCATAATTTTTCGAAACTTTGAGTACTTTTCGCGTAATTTTGCGTGAAAATATGGACGAGAAAGTACGTGCTGTTTTGTAGCCACTAGTTTTTAACTGAATTTCTTATTTGATAGCTTGTAGGAAAATGGCCCCCTCGACTTCATCTAAACAAGGACAAACTGAAAATATTGTCAATATTTAACAATCCAATAATTTTATAAATTTTTGGTTCTAGACAATTTCTAAAATTGATCTATCAATTTGTTTATGAAAACAATTGCATTTTATTAAACGTAAAAATGAAATACTTTTGTCCCAGCTAATTTAATGGATTACTTTTCAGTTGCATTGCAAACAAAAATGCAATTGAAACTTAATACTCGTATCTTACATATCAAAGACGGCCTCGTTTGTTAAATCAGCTATAATGATCTATAGATTGCTATTTAATCTTAAATTCAGCGCTTTAACTATTCTTGACAACACGCTCAGAATTTCTTATATCATGCCATTTGATAGCACTAGTTGTAAAGTCCAAGTCAAATTATTTTGTAACGCTTGCAGCACCACGAAGTAAAATTCAACGTCGCAGAAAAGAAAGTTACCAAGAAAAAAAGTGCACAATGCCTAGTGAATAGGGCTTTTGGTGGTCTTAGGAGATAAAATGAGAACAAGGACTCTTATAATATTAGTATGTAACTAGTGGTGCTACAGAATGGCACAGACTTTCTCGTAGAAAAGTTTTTTTTAATTTCCTTGTGGACTTACATAAACATCTTTGCTAAGTAACTGGAATATGTGTGAATGGCGATTTTTTTCTTTTTGTTTTGTGTTGTGTGATTAAATAATTCAGTTATTTATTCTATTAGCAATAATGTAAAATCAATTAATAAGTCTCTCTTAGTTAATAATTCTCGCTTACGAACGGATAGCGCTTTTAACAGACCAGACTATTATAGATAGATAGAAATTTATTCTACAATTGGGCAAATGATGCCCGGTGGCAGAATGCAAAATTACAATTACAAATAAAATAATATATAAAAAATAAATATAAACAAACAAATTGACTGTCATTTCCTATATATGCAGATGGCATTTACATTCCTATACTAAACATTAAAATGCATACACACTACCATATAAATGAATAAACTTACATATTACACAAATATACATACATACAAACATATACGCGTATATACATAGAGAGACGAAGGAACCCTCACCTACACACCAATCAGAACTTATTCAGTCATATTCAGAAGAAATGAAATCACTTCACTTCACTTCACTGCACTGCACTGCATATAACTTTATCTAAATATTAATTGTTCAATACTTTTTCTGTAGACTACGCATAATCGCACCTTTCACTTCACTTCACTTCACTTCACTTCACTATACGTTTTCACCCTACTGACTAATTTCCTATATTTTTTTTCTAAACCCTCGCGCTGAGCAAGGAAAGGGCTCAAAAACTGTCGCAGGCAAATCGTTCCAATCTACTATAGTTCTGTTTACGAAGGAGAATTTCCCTACGTCCGTTCTTTGTATTCTTGTTCTAATTTTATATTTATGATCAAATCTATTTAAATAATCTGGTTTATCTAGCCTTCCCCGAATTTCATGCCATGCGGAGCAACCAACGTAAGATTTATACAACGCGCAAAGTCGTGCCCTCTTCCTCCGGCGTTCTAATGATTCCCAATGCGCAGGTGTGTTCTTCGGAAATGTATATTTTGCCGCTCTGTTTTGTATCCTCTCTAAGCTCTTTTTAAGTCCTATTCTGTACGGATCCCAACAACTGGCTCCGTATTCCATTACCGGCCTGACAAGCGAGGTATACGCGATTTCCTTTGCTTTCGTATTACATTTTTTAAGATTTCTCATGACGAAATGCAAAGACCTCCAAGCTTTACCCACTACATAGTTCGTTTGTTTCTCCCACCCCAATTTACAATCCAGGAGAATGCCAAGGTATATACAGCTCGAGACTCTCGGAACTACGTCATTACCTAGCTGATAAGATATTGTATGAAAAGCTCTGGCCCTACAAAATGTGATCGCTTTACTTTTCTTTCCATTAATAGTCATTTATTAGCTATTGCCCAATCGTTAATTTTATTTAAATCGTCCTGTAGTTGAATCATATCGTGCTGATCTGCAATTTCCCTATATAATATACAGTCGTCGGCGAAGAGTCGAATTTTTGACGTTATATTTCGCGATAAATCATTTACAAAGATAAGAAACAGCAGTGGACCGATGACGCTGCCCTGAGGAACCCCGGAAGTAATGTTACCTTTTTCCGATAAGTGCTGTCCAATTCGGACTTTTTGATTTCTATCGCGAAGAAATTCATTTATCCATGCTATTACCCGCCTGTCAATTTTAGCATCAATAAGTTTCAGTATCAATATGTCATGCGGCACGACATCAAATGCTTTAGCAAAATCAATAACTATTGCATCCACTCTTCCCCCTACATCAATTACTTCCGACTTCAATTAATCCGAATTATAGTATTATATTAACTATTTGTGAGTTAAACCTAATCTGAACGTACAAAGTTCACACTTTTATAACACTCTTAAGTAAACAGGTTTTAAAAATCAAGATTGATTCAATTTTTTAAAACAATTCACTCTCAATTGAGACTTTGAAATCGGACTGATGTGTTATTTTATTTTAATGAATCATTTCTTTGCCTTAAAGAGAAAATAGGAATTAATATAGCTACATTTGTGACAATAACTGTCAATATACTTCTCCCAAAGCCCCCTGCCAGGACAATGTGGAGAATGATAATTTGAATAACTATATTTCCCTCTGAATTCTAGACGACGTACAGAGACAGTGAAGTCATTTACGTCGAGAAGCAAATCAAGGCATCGAATTTCAGCATTCGCTCAAAGGATCAGGGAAACTGGACGAAAAACCTGATCCAGATGGGGGTCGTTGTCCCAGAAGCTGAGAATCAATTCTTGTTACTGGTAGTTTAGAATGATACAGTCCAAATATATTAATAGTACATTAAATACCATTGTTAAAATTAATATTACTTCCCTTTTTGATGTTCGGTTTTGTGTATATTGCTCGGCTTGGCTAGCTCAGGGAAACGTTAAGGATTCCTTTTTTTCGGTGTTTTGGAAGGGTGATCGTTGCTAGAATAGAAAACACTTATTTTGTGCTGTATGAATCAAAAAACGTATGATACGAATTGAAATTGAACAAATGTTAAAATTTTGGTGAGCTCAACTATCTCAATACAGAAATTAAACATATAATTAATTTTCAAAAGAAGCCACAGAGTGGCCACGCAAATTACACACAGAAATCGTTAAATTTCCCTTTGGTTTAGAAATTAACAAGAGTCCTCTGCTCTCTCAATCTCTTTAATAGCCGAACTTTTAAACCTGTGCTTGTTTTAAAGAAAACGTCACCGTTCTTGCTCATCTGTCCTCGTGGGGACGTCTTCTGCAGGTCACTGACCCGCCAGTCTTCTCCACCCTCGGCAGCTGGCTCGAGGAGAGCTGGCCTTAGACGAAGGTAGCAAGGCCGTGAATAATGAGCCTTCAGAAGTCCCTTTTGATGGACATCCTTCGCAGGTAGCAGCGCAGTCGTCTTCGGATCACCACAATGAGTTACACCAATTTTAATGCACTCGTCGTCAATCTGTCCTCGATCAAGTGCAGCAGGTTGTGACAGTTCTCGGAACCATACTTTGATGAAGTAGATTTGACTGTACCGGCAGAAACTTCGCGCGCCCTGCGATCCGAGATCAAATGAAGTAAAAACAGACCCGCTCGGATGCGCATGCTCTTCGCAGAAATCGCTTTGAAGTTTAGATGTTTTGTATATTCGTTTGTTTTTTTGTTGTTGTTTTTTTTGCCCCTTTTGCTTGGAACTTTTATCCCGCAAAAGTCTGAACATTGCACTTCATTCTTTAATGTTTTTTAAACATATTTCAAGATATGCCATTCTTGCGAGGACAGTTAATTCTTTATACATTAAGCTAAGCAAAAACCGAATCAATATACCAATTACACGAATGTAAACTCTCTTTTGTTTAACAAAAAATGCGGACTTTTGCCCCACGTTACTCTACAATTAATTTTATGTTCAATAATTTACATAGTATTCATATGGAGAGCATCTTCCATACACGTAAAACAAATTCCTACATAGTCCCGTTAAAAATCGGGAAATCAGTGATTGGACCTAATTACGAAATAAAATGTTTTATTACCTAAGTCTGCCGATCTGGATGGCCGATGTGGCAAAGAATGTGTACCAGCTCGGCGCCTCGGTACGAAGGGTTGCGGGTTCTAGTCCCGCCTTGGGCATGGTTGTTGTCCCATCTCTCATGTGAGTGTTGTCGAGGAAGGCCTCGCGTTCTAACTCCAAATCAAAGGAGCCCACGACTGTGTTGGTGTCTGGTGTATGGCCGAATATGCCTATTCCATCGGGACGTAAAGAGTAACCAACTGTCGGTTAGATAAAAGCCCTAGAAGAAGAAGAAGAAGAAGAAGAAGAAAAATAAATTTCCTAAGTCCAGGATGCATCTTTTAAAATTTTCGGTGGGACCACACTGTCCTGCTCCTCCCCCTTGCGCGCATTTCTAAGGAGATTTAGCATGACAGCTTTTGAAATTTTAGTTTTAAAAGTGTGCGAGTCTATCAATTATGTGTTTGGCGCTGGCGTGGAACTGGGAGGTAGCAAATCCGCTATCTGATGCGGAAAACGAGAGTGCGACCGCGCGAAGGAAGCCGACGCGCATACGTTTTCAACTTCCCATTGCAACATCAGGAAATTAGTCGAATAAAATACTGTACATGTGCCCGGGCTCAAGGTAATGTAGTTTGCGCGCGAGGTGTTTAAGAGAAATAATACACTGTGAAAAGAAATTGTTTTGATTCTTTTTTCTTTCTAGTATACGTAGTATAAAGTATTATAATGCTACTGTAAACTTGTGGTGTTACAACAGTACATACTTTCTCGCATTATTTACAACATTCGCAATTTTCGTAACATTCAGAGTTAAAAATGAGACCTGTGCCACTTGTCTCAGATACATTTTCTCCACTCGTAAAAAAATAAAGAAAAAAATTAGGAGCATTTTTGAGAAAATGTTTTTGCTATAAATTGCTGTAATTTCGAACAGAAATTACGCGAAAATTACTCGTTTTTGCAAAAAGAAAACTGTCCACTTTTTTGAGCATCTTATTTTTTGGACATATTTAATTGAAGATAGGCATCTCTATCATCAATATTGTACTTTTGCAATGTAAATATTTTAGTTTTCAAAAATACAGTTCGCAAAAAATTGGACCAGAACCATTTTTTACCGACCCTGTTGCACGCAAAATTAAGCTAAAGTTACTCATATTTTCGAAAAATTATACATGACCTTATTGAAAGATCTACGAGGAACAGATTTTGTTAATGGCAGTCATATCTTTTTTCCAATATTGCAGCTGTAAGATGATGCCGAAAACATTGAGATTTGCCATGTTGAAAAATTAAGAGATTTTAACGAAAATGAAACCTGCTTTAATATTTAAACATCCTTTCTGCTATCCAAGAACAAAAACTAATTAAAACTAGTGATGTTAAAACAGCACGTACTTTCTCGCCCGCATGTTCACGCAAAATTACGCGAATAGTACTCAAAGTTTCAAATAATTGTATGTGAGCTTTCTTCAAAATCTATTTTTAAGGAACAGATTTCATTAAGGGAAAAATCTCTATCTTCAATATTTTAGTTGAAGGAAACTCCGAAAAAATTTTGAACTTTTGCAATTTTCGAAAAATCAGGGTTTTCAACGAACCTGAGGCCTGCGCCATTCTTTTAAACCACATACATACTATCCATTCTCTTAAACGTTCTTCACCCTATCCAACAAAAAAGTTGTCAAAAGCGATGCAGCCATTTTTTTTAAATTTTGAAAATGTCCCAGGAACTTCATGTAAAGTACTCCACAAAATTAAAATATCGGTTTCAAATTCAAGGGGTCGCGATATCTGCCAGATCGATTGAGGAATATCAATTTTGGGGATAATTGGTTGAACTGTTCAGCCGCTAGCGTTGTTCATAATCCGACGGACAGAAACGTTTGGCCGTCATTCGATTTTTCAGTATCAGAGACCCACAAAACATGAATACTGGTTACACCACGTGTTAGAGGACTTTTCTAAATTTAGGAACTGGATTTATTTATTTTTATGTTACCAGAGCCATGTGATAAGAGGATTTCTGCCGAAAATTCGCCGTTTTTCGCGCATTACATAATCTTCTCTCCACTCCGTAGCGAAAATATAAAAATTTGGGCAACATTTCAGAAAATTTTGAAAATGTTGTTGAGACTTCATGTACAGTACCCTCAAAATTCAAGCTAACCGTTTCAAACTCGCACGTCTTTGAGTTCTTACAAATCGATGGTGGATTATCGATTTTGGAGAAAATCATCTTATCAATTCAGGCTCTAGTGCCGACCACAGACAGACGTTTTGCCGTCAATCGATTTTTCTGTATCAAGGACCCTAAAAATATAGTTTTCGAATACAAAACGTAGAGGGAGTAATTTACTATAAATGGGAGCTATATCTATCCTCCTTTTCTTTACCAGGGCCCGGCAATAAAAGTTCTTCTGTTGAAAAATTGCCATTTTCAGGTGTGCGATTACATTACTTCTCTCTTCTTAGGAAGTATGGTGAGAAAGTAAAATATCTACTTTTTTCAGAAAATTATGATTTGACAATTTTTTTCACCGAAAAAGTTTTTTGCACATGTTTACTGTACGTATCACTTTCTCATACAAGCAGTTTTGTCAAAATCCTTGTATTGAGGGCGCTTGTTACCGGAAAAGTACTTTGCTCCACATATCTGTTCGTCCGTTCATCTATCTGAATAACATCAGCGTCTACCGTACATAAGATTTTGACCATCATTTGTATTCCCCAGTCGATCTGGCTGATGTCGAGATCTGTGGTATTTAAAGCGGATATTTTAATTTTTGAAGGTACTTTTTATTAAGCCCCTTCGACATTTTCAAAATTTTCTCAAAAAAGGCTCCAAATTTCCTTTCCATTTCTAGATAAATGAAGTACGCTTATAAAAATTTCGTTGGTCCAATTTTTATTAAAACATTTGAATTTTCGAAAATTGTAGAATTTTAATTTTTTTGTCGTCTTCCCATGTTTTGAAAAACAATTTTTTATGAACCTCGTCGAAATAAGATCTTTAAGTGTCACGAATTTGCTGATGCAAAGTAGACTTTTCAGGTTAATAGGCGCATATGAATATTAGTCTGATCAGTTTATATCAGTCTGATATTTTGTATTGTTTATATATATATATATATATATATATATATATATATATATATATATATATATATATATATTCATGTCTATAATATCTGCGTTAATTGAACTAAACCTATGCCAGTTTTGAAGCATTCACGGCGTCTCTGACGAGATTATCCTAAACGTAAGCAAATGCGAAATTTGTGAGTCGTTGAGATTAATACTAGCAAGGCTTCTTGAAATACTGGTGAAGACTGGTGAAACCTGTACCGTCATTCATGACGAACTTTATATCCGAGAGGAGGTGATGACTATGAACAATGTTATATTCACTCCCGTCACTTTTGCCTCGAAGGCCTACTGTTTCCAATAACATATTAAATTGTTTTTGATTCGTAAAATTTCATCAAAATTCTAATCACGTGATTAATTTGTCACTTATATTATAATACGTAGTGTTTTCTTCCTTCGTGGCAGTAAATTCTCAAGGTCTCAAGCAGATTTTGCACTGAGAGCACTTCCCGCTTGAATGCAGGAAACTGGACATGGGCACGTTGTACTGACTTAGCATGTTGTCGTGTCAGAAAACGTGACACCTTTTGAAAATCGTTGCAGTGTCACACTTCCCTTTTCCTTGCAAGGACTTTGCGTTGACCTTGCTCCCTTGTCAAACAAGTAACTTGCAATTTCGGCTCAGTATTAATGCTTTTTTAACGTGGTGCACACTCACTCAGTAGCCGGTGTCTTCTATTTCTTGCCCCGAATTTCTCGAGCAAGAAATGACAGAAGTGAACAACTTGGTCGTATACTGAATATCTCTTTTTTGGAGAGAATCACTGCAGGTATGTGGTGAAACATTGTGATCATTCGTTTTGGGTTTGTGTTGGAACTTTTAATTTTATAAATGTGTGCAATTTTTAGAACATGCTACTTATTTGAAACTCAATGTTGGATAATTATAACTTTCCTTTTGTACATTACGGAAAATTGAACTGTGTAAATGTTTGCTGATGTACGGAGTTTGCAAAGTATTTAAATGATTAAAAGTTTAGTAATTAGTCACATATTGTGCGTCTCAGTTTAGTTTAACTTTTGTTTATTGATTTAAAAATTTTCTCATGCCAATATCACATTTTCTAACCAATTACTTACATTACTAAACGTAAACGAATATTCTGTAGTATTATTTACTTGATTGTATATAATACAAGTATAGTATTTGGTAACATTAATTTGTGATTCCTGCGTTCCTAAAATCCGGGTATACATTTGGACATAGAAAACGAGACTATGCAGTATGCGTTACACATTACTAGCTTAGCCTGGCGGCGGGTACTTTCATATTGACAATTTTAGTGTGCTGTGCAAGTTCTTTTTAAAAAGAAATTTCAAAAACAATAACGTTATCTGGCTTGTCTATCTCAGAAACAGAGTGTTTGAAAAAGTATCGATAGAAGAGATTTTCTAAAATTCCTGTTTCATTACATTAGTAGGTTTTAGCTAACGTCAATATAACGTGTCATGTCTCAAGAATTCAGCTTAATCCTGAAAGGCAGCTTAGTTAGCCCGTTAGAGCAATCGATTGTGATTACCCCCGTGGGTGGCTTTCAAATTCGTCCGAAACGTGTTTTAGATGGTTAACACCCTCAGATCGTTTTTTCGGTAGTTCTGTACAAAATTATGTTTCATTATCGTCAATCTGATGAATCAAGTCGTAACGATTCATGTAAAAGCCGGAAAGAGTATAGTAATTCACAGAGTTTCACCAATGTCCTCGTAGATGCATTAAAACGCGTATTTTTCTAGAATTATTTCAGAATATCCATTCATGAACTGACTTTTTGTAATTATGCCTATCGATTTGTCATACAATAGGAATCGAATGAGCGATTAATCACTTTCGTAGGTGCCGTCAATCGCCCAAAACGAACTTTTGTTGCTTAAAAAAACATTTTTGAAAACGTACTTATAATTTTGTTCAATGGATTCGCAAACAAAGATCAGTGTTCTTGATCAGGAGACCGAGAATGACACCACATTTCTCTCCGTGGTCCGAAAGCGGTGTCAGCGTGAGTGACGGACGCAGGAAAAGGACGAGATAATTTCACTTAATTCGTATACACACGCAAGACCATAATTTCAATTTTTTGTCTTGCGTATTGAATGTGTATAGTATGTGAGATGCGAATTCGTAACATAGTGGCATAACAGTCCCCGAGTGAATTCGTATCGGAAGTATTCTGGTCATGCAAACGGGTTAAAAACGTCGCTTATAACGGCGGAAGAAGCTATACTAGTTGAAGGAAAATTGTAAGTTATTCATTCCATCCGATGGTGTAGTTACATAACTACACCATCAGATGGAATGTATTATGAACCATGTATTCAGCTGACACAAAAGCAGCAGATTGAACCCTCAACTTCAGAACTTTCTTTTAAGATCCATTTCTTTAGAATCTATAGAAAGGTACTTACAGATAATGAGGATTTAAT
Organism: Teleogryllus occipitalis; assembly: GCA_011170035.1. Classification (NCBI taxonomy): domain Eukaryota; kingdom Metazoa; phylum Arthropoda; class Insecta; order Orthoptera; family Gryllidae; genus Teleogryllus; species Teleogryllus occipitalis. Next base: position 34,853 of record BLKR01002652.1, read on the forward strand.
GTCATTTTATTATGGTCTTAATGATGGATTTATCGTAGTCGAACGAATTCCATTCGGTATGGACATTGCATACTGTTTAGTGAAAATAGTAACTAATAAAAATTACACAACTGAGCAGATGACTGAGAATCTTAACATTGGCGATTGGTCAAAATTCGCCAGTTCAAGAAATATGCGCCCATCTCAAAACTGATTACGTGAATTCGTTCAGGTAAATATTTAATATTATAGAATAGCTTAAGTGGGCCAGCTTTTACTTCCTCGCCTTCCTACTTAATTGTGTAACAAAAAGAAAGTATTGTAATGCGGCAAAAATAGGCTATTTTTGACAGAAAATCTCATATCATAGAACCGTGTTAACGAAAAAGTTGATGAATCATGTTCCTAGCATATGTAGTAAATTACTTTCTCTAACACATTTTGTAGTCAGAATACACATTTTGTGGCTCTTTGATTTTGAAAACACGGTTGGCGGCAAAACGCTTATTTGCACGCCTGCCTGTAGTCAACGCTAGCGCCTAAACTGTTCACACGATTTTCTCCAAAATTGATTCCTCGATAGATATGAACGAATTCAAGACCCTATGAGATTGAAGCGGTTATTTTTTGTTTTGGGGGTACTTTATATAAATAGTATAAATAATATTTATATACCTTTACGTATACTGATATGTACACTATATAAAAACTTCATTATAAATACATACATCTCAAGATACCAGTATATTTGCGCTGGTCAGGATAAAAGGAATATCAGAGAGCATTGATAATCGAGTGGAGCAAGATAACTCTGATAAACGGTATCTCGGGTAATATGGAAGCTTAATGGAATTGAGTATTAATTTTATCAAATTAATTTTACTATCATAATTCAAAAATGCCTGGTTCTTCAATTCTTCTCCATTTATTGTTTCAGCCGAGGAAGTACGTGCTGTTTTAGCACCACTATTTTAATATCTAATTCTTCATTTTCTAGTTTCACATTAAACTCATGCTGAAGCATCACTTGCCAAATTTTCTTTTAAACTCTTACATTTACAGTTAAAGCCGCAAAACTACCGTAAACTGATTTAGTAGTAATGCTTTTGCACTTATTGTTCTAACATTAGAACAAATAGAATATGGAAATATACCTTAAAGAGAGAATTAAGTTTTAGTTAGCATGGAAACTATGAAGGATGTCCAAAAAATGTACTACGTATTCTATCGAAGATTCAGAAAGTAGAAGAAAAATTGAAAAAGAAAGCTTTGTGTTTGGTTCCCTTTATTTCAAAAATGTTTGGTGCTAGGATGTGGAAACAAATAACCACTCCTCCTTCGGTTTCTACTCATACGGAAACCAAGTTCATACAATGATTTTAAATGTTATTTTTTATTTTTAGATGAATATAATGTATCAAAAACAAAAGCGAATTCAAAGAACTTTTCAGTGCTTATTACGGCCCAACCATTCGGAATATTCAAAAAGTTTATTAGACAAAATATACTTAAAATGGTCTTAAGAGTTTATTTTCGAATTTTCGACGTTTCCTCCCTGGACACCGTGTATGGTCATCCTTTTTCTACAATCATCTGCCAACGCTGGGGTAGATTTTCGATTCCTCGCCTGTAGAAGTCTTCTAGTTTTGTGTTAAAGAAGTTGTCAAACCATGTTCGAAGCGCATTTTCCTCTAGAAAGGGAGTTCATTGAAACTTTTTCGATAGAGAACGGAAGAAGGGAAAATATGAGGGTGTAAGATCAGGTGAATAAGATGAAGGTGAAATGACTACAGCATCACTCATTTTCGGAAACAGTGCAACATTTAATACAGAACCTCAGGCATACTATTAGAACTTCAACAAAATGGCAACCAATCGTGTATACGGTTGTCCAATTGGCCTGCATGCGACTCACGGTGCAATGTATTGTGGCATGCGGAAGGTTTTTAGTCATGAGAGTCCGTTGCTTCCATATCGGGCGAGAACATTGCGTGCCTAGAGCACGCGCCGTGTCTGGTCAAAACTCCCTTAATGTAAAAATAGGTTCATGTTTAGATTTGAGAATTTTTCTAGTAAATTCAGAAATTGAAAATCATCCCGATGTATTTCCCCGTATTGTGCATGGTCCGGCCTAACATACACAACATAGGTAAACATATTTCTTCTCGCTTTCAGAGCAGCTGTACAAACTGCCGAAACCCACAATACGATGAAGTCAGGTGCGGATCGCCTGAGTTCTGTAAATATGGCCCGTAACCATATTAAATGTTTTAGTTGTGGCAGTTGAGGCCTCGCAAGTTGGACACGCCTGGTGTATACCGCAGAGACAGGAGAGCAAACACCCCAAACAAAATCGCTACGGATTATGCACCAACCCAAAATTCTATCGCCAACTCAACACTTTCAACCCTTCTTTATGTGTGATAACTAATTCAAAAATGTCTGGTTCCTCCATTCTTCTCCATTTATTGTTTCAGCCGCGGAAGTACGTGCTGTTTTAGCACCACTATTTTAATATCTAATTCTTCATTTTCCAGTTTCACATCAAACTCATGCTGTATCACTTGCCAAATTTTCTTTTTAACTCCTACATTTTCGATTTTGTACCATACAAAATTGCAGATCAAACATTTTTCGGAGTCTTCCTACAACTAAAATATTAAAAATAGAGATTTTTTTTCTCTTAATGAAATATGTTCCTAAATGGTAGATTTTTAAATAAGGTCATGTATAATTTTTCGAAAATTTTAGCACTTTTCGCATAATTATGAGTGAAAATAGGGCGAGAAAGTATGTGCTGTTTTAGCACCACTAATTTTAACTGCATTTCTAATTTGATAGCTTGTAGAAAAGTGGCCGCCTCGACTTCATCTAAGCAAGGATCAACTGAAAATATTCTCAGTATTTAACAATCTAATCATTTCATTAATTTTTGTTTCTTGACAATTTCTAAAATTGATCTATCAGTTTGTTTATGAAAACAATTGAATTTTATTAAACGTGAAAATAAAATACTTTGCCGTAGCTAATTAGACTAAGGGATTTTCGTTTCGTAAAATGTTTGACTAGTGTACGTGTACGACTGGTAGTGACGACTGATAGTGTAGCCTTCGTGTATGGTGCTATCAGGTTTTACAAGTGCATATATGGACAAATTGTGAGACTTAAGGATTAAGGATTTAACTTATTTCAGGACATCAATATTTCTTACACCACTAGATGATTTGGAACCAGAATGACTCGTTACATCTTGGAACGGTCCCATGAAGTCCAAGTTCTTCTTTTAATGTTTGTGTTTTTGTAAAGGATATGTGGTGTACTAACCAATTACTCATGCTCATGTACTTTTATTAAATTGAAGCATACACTAATCCCTAACTTTTATTTGAGCAGTTCGTATTTACTTTAATTTGTTGTTTTCAGTCATATGAAGATCTATTTTCAGTTTTGTCACTGATACATTGTACATATAGGATTTATGACTTGTTAATTTGTTAACTAAAGTATTTGTCAATCTACATTAATATTTTTACTGTGTGACTGTGTAATTGGTTGAACCCTACCGATGTTTAGTAATCTATAGACAATAATTTAAATAATTTAAAGTTCAATATGGGTGATGTAACGGGAACCTGGAAATAAATTTGAAAGGCTGCGTTTGGTGTTCTTTGATCTCTTGTAAGAGTTTCCTTCCAAAGAGAAACTGATACATTTTATGGTAAAATCTACTTTACCCCTCATAAAATATACTGTATCACCATCAAAACAGATTTCAATTAATTAATGATTTTTTTAAACTATGTACATTAAAACTAATTTTGAAAATGTCGTTGAAATATCACGTAAAGCACCTCCAAAAATTAAAATATTCGTTGAAAATTCTCCGTTTGGCCAGATCAATGCGGGAATACTTTGAGGAAAATCGTACCAACGATTTGGGCAGTAGTGTTGAACACAGATAGAAGAACAGACAGTCGGTTTTTGCGTAAACCCAGTTTTCAATATCAAGGATCCCCAAACGTGGATTCTGACTCCACAATCTTCTATATGCTACATTAAATAGCATAAACTTCCCACGCAAAGTCGTGGTAACTAAATTCCTAGGCATTTTAGGATCCCCTCGATTTCCTAGACTTCCTCAGGGAACTAAGAAGTTCCTTTACTCCATTTACTATCAGCAATGCTAAATTGCTTCCTCGTAATTTACAAATTGTGTGTAAAGCTTAATAGAGCTTCTGAAAGCAATTAACGATATAGGAGATGCCTCGAGACGTGATCCCCAATATCTTGAGGACGCTGACTGTGGAACTTGGCGTAGCATCAGAGGTTTCAACCACCACTGGTAGGAGTTTGGCGTTGGGCACTCCATGAAGTTGGGCTGCCAGGGGTTGGTATTTTACCACCTTTTACTCCCATACTTTCAGAAGGACCCATTCTCGTGCAGATAGACATGTTGACCACATGGACCCCTTCCCGACTTTTTATTACCATGTTAGGTTTGAGTCTAACACGGAGAAAGCAGCTTCAGTAGACACCACGGTGTCCGGCATAATGTCCTCTATGAAGTTCTTGATCTCGTCATGACGCTTTATTCTTGCTGGCATGGTAAAAGTGCATTGATCAAGTATGTGGTTCATGGGATCTAAGCACATGTACTGCACTTCCTGCAATATACATCCTCTCTGAGCCTTCCCGTACAAAGAGTAGCTTTATTGACAGCGGTATTTGATCTCAAGTGGAGTGCCTTGATAAAAAGACCAGATTACAGAAGAATACAGTCTCTCAGAAAAGCATTTTCAATAGGATCGTTTAAATTCCACTTAACCGTTCTCCCTTGGGACCCCAGCTTCTCCCAGGCAGCTACCTCGTCATCGGCGCATTTCTTAAAAGCTCTATATCATGTTCCGTATTGGACAAGTTGAGTCTCAGTGCTTTGGTGGTTATCAAGGCCCGCTGGTAGAAACTCGAACTGGAGCTCAGTCATCTACAAATAGAATCTGGAGATGTTTCTAATAGTAAACCTTGGTTCAGCCCTGACCTAGGTGCGTGTTGGGCGAGCCGCAGCAATCCCAATCCTCCATCTCTCATGGCCAAGGAGAATATGCCATCTGCACTACTCATTCCAGATGTAGGAACTGCTTGACCGCCACTCTGATTTGACCGTCCGTTTGCCTGGGCATCGACATAGATTGCATAGATAAAACCAGTTGGCAGAGGTAATGTAGCACTACGTAGGTATGAAGTAATGTCAACTTGTCAGTAGGCTTTAAAGCGCCTTCTGACGCCTCGTCATTGCTTACATTAAATTCGATATGGATACTTTAGATGGAAATCCGTTCCAAATAGAATAGTTCACTTCCAGGTATGTTAGGGTATGATCATTACTGAGTAGAGGAATTCTCTCCCCTCAACCTTTTCAGCGATGGGTCCTCAATGAATCTGTATCTTTCAAAGGTAGTAATTTGAAATAATGAACACTTAGCTACTGACGATGTCATTCCGAGAGACCCATGATATTCCACTATAATATCAACCAGGTCGTGCACTCCTGGGGTGACTTTTACTAACAGCACCAGATCGTCTGCAAATGTGTCTGCAGGTGTGTCCTTTCCAATAGCGTGTATCCTGACTTGTTTTCCAATTTCTCAAGCAGATTGAAAACACTTTTGCATGTTTATGTAGGAGTATAATACAGAGGAGCAGGTAGAAATAATGCTAGAAAATATGTGCTTTTGTTGCACCGCTAGTTTTAATTAGTTTTAAATAATGTCGGGTACAATTTTTTCATAGTATACGTAATTTCATGTACTTTTGGGTGAAATCGTGTCAATTAAAAATTCGTATCCAATTTTTTTTAAGTCTGCAATTTTTAATTTATTCTTTTACTTAAACAGAGCAAAGTTTCCTGAATAATATGACATAATTCCAGTTTTTCTTAAAATCCAATGGAATTTAAAAATTGTCTAAATTCAATTTTTATGCTTTAGAATCGTAGGTATACCTAATCTGCGCGAGTGGTGCAACGGAGAACCATGGAACTTTCTTGTTCATGTTCATCATTATTAATGTTCAGTCTCAGACCGAGCGTATGTAGTTGCGGATTAGATTGATTGTTTGATTGATTTTTTTGTGTTTCCGGGCGCGTCAACTACTTTGGTCATTAGTCCCGTTAGTGTAGTGCATGTTTTTTTCTCGGGAGATGGCGGTGATCTTCCCCCGCTGGATGGCGAGATCCGGCGCCGACCTACCGACGGCTAGTGGGGCTTCCCCCTAACCAGGACTCTCCTACCAGCGGGGCACCGCCCCAGTCGGGACAAGCTCTAACTTCCTTGGCCCAAACAGATGGTAATTAGACGCGATAAGATCGGAACTGGATTCTGGATGCTCTGTCACTACAAAGTACAGAATTTGAAGAACTTGGTAGGTGGTATGTGGATACGCATTATCTTAAAACAAAAGAATGGTTTTCGACAATCCATCTTGACGTTCTCATATGCGGAACATGACTAACGTGCATGTTGATTGCCACCACCAACAGTCACTCATCTGTTATTTAGAATCAGGACATGGATTTGTTCAATATTGGGATCAGTAGTATATAAAGATGGATATCTTGCCCTTTTTTCTTTCTGAATGCTTCATTGACTGCTTTTGAACGGTTCAATTCAGTCGTAAACTATTTGACGAGGAAAAATATTACGCCCACATTGCGATGAAAATCTTCTAAGAATTATAGATTTTGGCACACGTTCAAATCACACACACAACGATTACCAAAGCCTGCTTTTTTTCAAACGGAGAATGGTGCAGACATGTTTACCTTGCAACAACTCAAAACCAACAGCCAACCTAGAGGCGATTAGAACGAAAGTGCATGATGCACACTATGCACAGACATATTCAACATCCCAACGTTATTATTGTTAATTTAATGTGAATTTGTATGTATAATGGGGTTGATTTACTCAACCTCAGCTAGACAAAACACACTTGAAAAGTGAGTGTGCTATTGCTATGTGCAGTGGTTTGTGTGAATGAATAATAGTACTTTCAACTCCGCTATCAATTGACCTTTGAGCTTTAAACCAGATGAATTCATATCAGTCTCTTGCCTCAACGAAGGTCACTTTCCGCGACGTGGACTCATAAGGAAGAAGGTTTTTTATCAGTTGCTGCACCTTGCTTGCACGACCTCAGTTGTGCGAAATCGTTATATCTTCCTTCGCTATTGGAGAGCACTCTTCAAATACCGACGTTGCTCGGTTCCCAAACGAAGCCATATATAGAAATCGTCTTCTATGTATTATGATTTGCTGATTTATGACAAGCCGCCTAACATGGAGAGACTCGGAGATTGATTTTACTTTCTCGCCATCCTACGTACTTATGTAGTAAAGATAAAATATTGTAATGCTGCAGCAAAAAGAGCGGTTTTTCGAGAACTCGAATTATAAAAATTGCTTCGATGTGAAGTAAATTAATTCTCTATCATCTTCTGTAGTCAGAAAGTACGTTTTGGGAGCCTTTGATACAGAAAAATTGGCCGACGGCAAAACATTTCTCTGTCCGTCTGTAATTAATGCGTCTAAACCGTTCAGCCGATTTTCTCCAAAATTGATGTATCCAATCGACCTCGCCGAACTCCAGATCCTGCGATAAACCCTGCGAGTAAATAATATATTAATTTTGGTATTTTTTACATTCATTTGCTATGATTTTAATTATTTAATTCATTTATTATATTAATTCGTTACTGTATTACCTCCAAAATTAAAAATTTAATTATTATAATATTTCTTCTATACAGTGAAACCTGTTTTATGTGACCATTGTTGGTTCCTTAAAAGAAGTGATCTTCTAGTGGTGTTCGCTTCTTAGAGGGAATCTTATTTTTTTACCAGGAATGGTCTATTATTACAAGACATGCGATATTGAGGAAAGTGCCAATTGTATCGGATTTTTAGGACAGGATTTTAGTATACGAGCATAAATTATAAAATTTAAACATTTTGACTTAGTATTATTTTGTAATTTTTTTGCCTTTTTTGGTGTACACTATATTTGGTAATATAGTAGATACCTTTTAGAATTATTTACTATATTTTTAAGTGCTTTGAATATTTTCTCCTTCTTTTGGTTAAAAATAAACGTTTAAATCATTTTCAATTGTAGTACTCCCAAAACTATTGTTTTTCTCGTTTCAAAATCGAGAAACTGCTTTCAGCGCCAGTAATGGCTACAGATAATGTAGTAGCACCATTTGTAAACAAAACTGCTGAATGTTTGTAAACAATAACTCGTCGCGTAAAATTCCGGAAAATTTGAAGAATGACATCTAAGACTGCTGCCAAAAAGATAAAGTATTACAATTTCTCGATAAAAATAACCAGCAATATGGAATGTTATGCCGGACCGGGACAAGTATTTTTGACACATTAGAATCTTTGTGCACTAAAACATTTAGTTCTAATACATTTTAATGATAATTAGAAAAAGGAACACCTCATGAAATTTCCGTTTTCATGAAATACTTAACTGTAGGGAAGCTATGGAGTCTACTTGGACCCCAACCAGTTAAAAGAATGCTTGGCAGGATTTTGTTGTCGCTGTAATAATAATAAAGTAATTTGTTTGCAAATTGACACGTTTATTTTTGAAACTGAAATTATATTAGAATAATATTAAACTACAAGTATATAATATCAAATTCCAACAATTATTTTTACTAACTTTATGTACATTAAATTAAATTACTGTTCAAATTAAACATTTAATTTTTTCAAATATATCGGCGGGAGGTGTAACCCCAACCCTCACCCAAAGCTACACCGTGAGAATTAATTAAGAAATGTACCTGCAGCTTAAACATTAAAGGTGCAGGACATGTTGAAAAAAATGATTTTTATGCTAAAAGAGGATTTTGCTTTCATTTATGGTAGTTTGATTAAAAACCTAATTCACTAAAAATCTATATTTCGAAAATTGCAAACGTTTTAACATGATTTCGAAAAGAAAACACACTAATTGAGTAACAGTCAAACATTTAATCCAACTGGAAAGCTACTATATCGGTATGACATTGTATTCGTAATTCCAACAAGGAGACAGAATTAGAACATACCAAAGAGACGAAATAAGACGCGTAGTAGGGTTTGCAAACAAAATTTTGGAGAGGGACAACATCTGCTTTAATCAAGTACTCACTTTAATCCAATTGGGTACACAGGTTCAGTAACATAATAATAAGGAATCATTTTTTCATGCTGCAATAATAATTTTTGATCTTCTAGAAATGAATCCTTTTTTATTCAAATAAAAGTACTCAGCAGCTGCTTAACAACTGCTCAACAACTGCTTAACAGCTGCTCAACAACAGCTACTTTGTGTGAAACATGTCGAAGTAATAGTGCTTATTGAAATGTGCTGGAGTCGAACGTAGGTCCTTAGTGCAAATCAAAACCAAAACCACGTTCAAAGGAGATGTATATTACTTTACACGGACACGACGCTTAAAATTATGTAAGAAATATTTCAATATAGACTTTTATTTGACTTAGTTTTAATTATTTTGAATTGATTACATTTTTATTATATATTCGTATTTTGGATTTTGGAAATGACATTTCCGTCCTTCGATGGAAGTGCAATCTTCAGTCTTTCAGGGCAAACCCCGCTACTACAAGGCGCTATAGATAAGGGACATTGACAGAACCGTAAATAGAGATAATTGTTTTATTCGTATTACATATGCACAAAACAAAACAGTACGCCAGTTCACTTCGAGACGCCGTGCGAGTAGGTCGTGAACAGTGGTCTACTAACGGAACACGAGTGATTTACCTAACTTGGTTGAACTATACGAGTTTGTTGCTAATACTGTAACCAAAACACAGTATATCATCACGTTCAATTTAACGTATAGCTGCAAATGCAGCTATACCTCCAAGAAAAATGGATTCTCCTGACTACAGGAGATACATAACCCCCAACAGTACGGATCCACAATAAGGTATGTTATTAAAGGAGTCTTATGCGGGTGCTACATCATCAGATTCCTTTCCATCTAAAGAACAAGCAATTGTAATCGAAGCTCAAGAAGGACTTTCAGTTAAAGATTATATTAGCAAAGTTGCGTCTATTGTTGACGCTAGTAATATTAGATTTGTTCCACGCATATCTAACAACCGAATATGTATCTTTCTATCTAGTCAAGCCATTGCGGACAAATTCACTGATAAAAAAAAACTATTGTTATAAATAATCATGTACTCAGTGTTAGACCATTTACTAGCAAACATAAAAGGGTAATTATATCTAATGTGTGCCCAATCATACCATGTGTTATAATTGAAAAGGAACTCACTAAAAGGAAAATTACCACATCCTCCAAGATCTCGTTCATAAAAGCAGGAATATCATGACCAGGCTTCTCGCATATTATGAGCTTCAGAAGACATGTGTACATAGAACCTGAAGATGTAAACAAATTACCTGATACAATTGTTGCTTATTTTGACAATACCTCATACCATATATACTTATCTACTGATATCATGACTTGTTTTATTTGTAATCAAGAAGGGCATATAGCCCAGCTTTGTCCCAATAAACCCAATGAAAATGATGAAATGGAAACTGAAGTTATTCAACAACATAACCAAAGTTCCTCTTCTATACCAAATACTCAACCTGCAGATGACATCAATGAAAAAGAAATACCTCCCTCTACTGATGTGAATATCACCTCAAAAATACCTCCACCGTCTGACTTATCCACCAAATTGAAGAAACTATTAACACAAAAGTGAGTGAAGGAAACACTTGGAAGAAGGAGCTTCAGCCTAATAATAATGTCCCTATAATAACCCAACCTCAATCTGTTGACTTCCCTGCTCTTCAAACCCCACAATCAAAGAAACCCAACCCCACAAATAACTTGATTAAGAAACGACCTATATCCTCATCATCAACAACCTCAGATCCACCTATTGAACCCCCATCAGAGCCTGAAAACATTTCAATATTGATATCTCTGCAAAAGAAAAAGAGAAGAATTATAAAAAGTCACGACTAGAAAGTACTAATATGGAAGAATCTGAAAAACTGGATACACAACTGGCCCCTCTGAAGGAAATATTATTGGATCCAAACAACAAATATCACTTAACTTTTATGCAAATGAAGAGTTTTCTTGAAAAAACTAAAAACAGTACTGAAGTAATTGAAATAGCTCTAGAATTTACCCCTGTTGTAACTCAACTCATCCGAATGTTAGAAAGAACATATCCAAAATTAAAGAATAAAAACATGAAGAGAAGATTTACAAATCTAAAAAAGAAATTACAAAAACACATTGAAAGCAATGAATCAGAGTACTCTAGTGATACAACTTAAAACATCTTCCCCCTAAATTAAATATTAACTAACAATGGTTGAAAGCATATTACAATAGAATATCAATGGATTTAGGCCTCAAAGAAAAAATCTATTAATTCTAATTAATAAATATAATCCAGATGTAATATGCTTACAGGAAACTAATAATTCAGAAAGAATGATACCACAATTAAAAAATTATTCTATATACCTAAGGAATAAATGGGAATGATCCGGCAACAGTGCCTGGTCTTTTTAACCAATACCTTTCGAGAATTTCTGCCGATCTCACTAAGGGTCTTCAGCCACAAAATTCAATAACAGACATTTCCCCCAAAATTTTAGACACGATGTTCATTTCCGAAACTTCTTCCTATGAAATTCTCAAAATAATCGGTAAACTAAAAAATAAATATTCGTCCGGTTTAGATGAATTCCCGAATTCTTTGTGAAGACATGTGCGTTTGCCATTATACACCCGTTAACTCACATAATTAATGCATCCATATGCACCGGAACGTTTCCAGATATTTTCAAAACAGCTCAAATTAAGCCGCTCTTCAAAAAAGGCAACAAAAATGAAATTCAAAATTATCGGCCCATTTCTCTTCTGTCAGTTTTTTCAAAAATATTAGAGAGCCTTTTTTTACGTACGAATGGAAACTTTTCTCAGAAAAGAAGACGCGCTTTCAGATTGCCAACATGGATTTAGAAAATCAAAATCAACGGAAACAGCCATATTTTCTTTTCTTAAAGATGTCGCCTCATCATTGGATCAAAACGAAGCACCTATTGGATTATTTTTAGATCTCTCAAAAGTTTTGGACGTCATTGATCATGACATTTTACATTCAAAATTACCTTCATATGGAATCCGTGGTATTGCTCTAGATTGGTTATGTTCGTACCTTAAACAACGATCTCAGAAAGTGAAAATAACTGGAATGATGGAGCATAATGTTCGCCCCTTTCCGACTCTTTGCCCCCTTGTACGTGGAGTTCTTCAAGAATCGATTTTAGGCACTATTCTGTTCCTACTTTACGTAAACGATATGCCTCGACGATTCGAAACGGAAGAACGGTTCTCTTTGCGGATGATACAAACATCCTTTGCAATAAAGAAACCTTAAATAATACAATATCAGATAAATATCAGATAAATATCATATAAATAATAAAAATTGGTTCCGAAATAACAAATTAATAGTAAATGAAAAGAAAACGGTTTTAATGCATTTTCCATTTCAAATAAACAATTCTGTACTCCATTGAAAATGAACGGTGTACCATTGACTGATGTCAAGGCAACAAAATTTTTAGGTCTCTCAATTCAGTCAAACCTTAAATGGAACGTCCATTTAAATGAATTGAACAAAAAATTAAGTTCATTATGCTACGCGTTCAGAATTCTTTCAAATTCAGTCAGCCTTCATACTGCTCGTGTATATTTCGCGAATGTTCATTCCCGCCTGAGATATGGCATAATAGTCTGGGGAAGTACATCTTATAGCTCCCAGACTTTTAGATTACAAAAAAGAATTGTACGAATAATAACCAAATCCCATCCACGTGATTCTTGTAAACCTCTCTTCATTAATCTAGGAATTATACCATTACCTTGTCTGTTGATTTACGAATCAGTGGTTTTTGTCAAAAATGACTTGCTTAAGGAAGGGAATATATTTTCAGAAAATGCCGATGTCTATTACACTCGACGTCTATTACTGGAGTACTGATTTACACTCGACGTAGAAATCATATTCATCAGGTGACAGTAATAACATCTCATTAGAAAAATAATCACATACAATACATATACATTATTTTACAACACTTTGCCAGATGACAACGATTAAATTCAATAGAAAAGTTTAAATCCAAAGTGAAATCATTTCTGCTGCATAACTGTTTCTATACAATTAGAGACTATACTGAGCATCACAAGAAAAGTAACATTAATTTTAACAGTGATATTTAATGTATTATTTACAATTGGACTGTATAATTCTAAACAATATGTAACAAGTATTGTATCGCAGCTTCTGAGTCAATGACCCCCATCTCGATCAGGTTTTTCGTCCAGTTTCCCTGATCTAGTGAGCAAATGCTGAGATGGCCCCTTGTTTTGCTTCTGGACATAAATATAACTTCATTATCTGACATTTGTGATTCCTTTATAACAGACCAACATCTTGTGAATGTTAGTTTAGACATGGGAAAGGCTTACGACATTGTATGGAGAGATCGAATCTTCAAAATTCTCTACGACATGGGAATAGATGGCCAAGTACTAACTTTCATTACCCACTTCACGAAGAATAGATATTTACAAGTTAAATTCAAGAATATTATATCGAACAAATATACAATTAATAACGGAATGCCTCAAGGATCTGTGCATAGTGTACTACTATTCTTAATTCCCATAAATGATATCACGAACCATGTCCATCGACCAGTGAGAGTACTTGTTTGCAGACGATATCACTATAACATTAAGTGGAGAAAATATTAAAACATCTCAAGAGTTGCTTCAAACCACTCTAAATGAACTTCAAGATTGGTCCAATACGACAGGTTTCAAGATATCTAAAACCAAATTTGAATGAATAGTCTTTAATAAAAGGGGTAACTTTTCTGATCAGTTCAAACTTACAATAGGACCACAACAACTTAAATATTCTAGCCTAATCAAAATCCTAGGAATATTGTTTGATAGTAATCGTACATGGATTCCACATATTAAGATTTTAAAAGTTGAATGCCTTAGAAGAATTAATATAATAAAAGCTATTTCATTAGCATCGTGGGGAGCCGACAGAAATGTTATACTTTCAACATACAAAGCTCTTATTCGTTCTAAGATAGAATATGGAGCAATTATTTACCAGTTAGCTAAGCCAACAATATAAAATAGTCTTAATCCAGTCCACTTAGCTGGATTAAGATTAGCCATTAGCGCATATCGAACGAGTCCAATTTCGAGCATTCTTGTGGAATTCAATGAAGAACCTCTTCATATCAGAAAAAGAGAACTCTGTTTTTCATATGCCAGCAAAATATCATACACTCCTAATAACCCTGTTTATAAGAATGTTTTCTCTAGAAAATATTATAAGTACACAAAGAAAAAGTATTCTCTGAAACCAGTTTATTATCTTCTTATCCAGTATCTTGAAGAAATCCACTTCACAATTCCTACTGTTCGAACTACCATAATTAAAAAGAAGACTTTCATGGATTCCTTCCCTAATAAATATCAACATCAGCCTCAATGATCTTCCCAAAAAAGAGACTAACACGGTATTTTACCAAGCTTACTTCGACGAAATCTACAACAAATACATTGGATATACACACATCTTCACCGATTGCTCCCGTAAAGAAATTGGAGCTGGCTGTGCAGAACGAATAAAAGAGACACTAATACAGTCAAGGCTAAGTGATTATTGCTCTATTTTTTTACTGTGAAGCGTATGCTACTCTACTCGCCTTTAAATACATTCAAGAAAAAAACGAAGACAAATTTGTTATTTTTACAGATTCCAAAAGTGTGCTAGTAAGCTTAAGTAATACTGAAAAGAAAGAAACTATAGTAAACGAAATAGCTAACTTATATTATGACTTATGACCTTGACATCAACAAGGAAATAATTCTCATTTGGATCCCATCGCACCGTGGTATTACCGGTAATATATTAGCTGTTGAAGCAGCAAAAGACTCTATTAATTCACTTATTGAAGAACATCCAATTTCCCACAACGACATCAAAAAAGAGCTTCATCAAAGAAACAAGGATCTTTGGAATACTGAATGTACTAAATCACCAAACCAATTACATCAGTATCTTCGATGACCACCTCCCGTACCTTCACAAGAGAAAATATCAAAATATACTCACCCGTTTAAGAATTCGCCATTCTAAACTTATTTACAACGATATCCGCAAAAAATATGCAATACCTCTCGCTCTGTCAGAAATCCTTAACAAACACTACATTGAAAATGTCTTTAAATTTTTAAAGGAAATTAACCTGATCAATAAGTTTTAAGGAACCAAAAATCTGTTAAACACGAATATTGTCACAATGTTATGTCAAAGAATGTATGAATAATGCTCAATATGTATTCTGATTATTGTTTCTTTATTTACATTTTGTTGCTGTTGAATTTGATTGTTAATTTTCGACATGTAATGTTATATTTATTTTGACAAATTTTGTATTTGTGCTTTAATTTCAAATTCTGTTGTATGTTTTGTTGTACATTGTAAATACTGTATTCTAATTGTGGTCGCTAATGACCTGGTAGTTCATGCAACCAATTAAATAAGCATAATTAAAAAAAAAACAGTACGCGTAATTCTCGTAATCTTACGAGCTAACAACCTTCAATATAATCCCCCGAGGCGTCCACATCTTTGCCAGCGATGAGGAAGGCGCTGAATACCATCAGCTGTGATGATGCGTCTATGCGCGCCACCACTGACTTCAAATGAAGTTTTTCGAAAGCTCAACACATTCCTTTAAAAAAACTTCAAATTTAGTGATGCTTAATCACCATTTTCTTAAAAACGGCTTCAAAATTTTCAAAGAAAATTTTTATTTTGGAGAGGGTTTTACTCTTCTTTAATATTTTTGAAGTCATATTTCGGTTCTACTATTGAGAAACAGAAAAGTTGAGAAAATGTCAAGAAAATGTACTTCCGATGACGATAGAAACCACCAAAGAAATTAGAAAAATTTGCTACGAGAAAGTCTGTGCCATTCTGTAGCCCCTCTAGTTACTTTCTTGAATACGTACGTATATATGGAGTAATATACATAGTATAGAGAAATTATGTAATGCCGAGGAAAATCTATTTCGAGATTTTAACGGAAATAAACGTTTTGGGGTCCCCTGATACCGAAAAAGTGGTTCTTTTCAAAACGTCCTTCCGTCTGTGAACTCTACTACCGCCTAAACCATCGGTACGATCTTTTAAAAATTCAAGAAATCCCTGTCCATCTGATTCTAGTTGAAGTTTTGAAAATTTGAAAAACATTCTTTAAAATGTGGGGGTACTTTACATTAAGCCCACCGGACATTTTCAATATTTTCTCAAAAACGGCTCTAAATGTTTTCTTTAAATTTCTTGTATGAATAGAGTAAAATAAATTTATAAAGGTGGCATATGTCCGATTTTCGCGGTTAACTCTGAATTTTCGAAAATTTCAAAAGTTTGAATTTTTTCGGCGTCTTCCTACAACTGCAAAATTAAAGATAGAAATCATTCCTTCAAATGTAATTTGTAATCCATAAGTAGTTCTTTCATTATAGTCAAGTACATTTTTTTTTGAAAATTTCAGTAATTTTCTTGCAATAGTGCTTGAAATATTTGCAATTTAAAAAAATACAGAACCAATATTTTCTCAGAAACAGCTCCAATTTTTTTCTTTAGCGACAATTTATTCACATTATTATATTTATAAATACATGTGTTTTAAATAATGGTATATAAATATTCTCGAAAACTCAACATTTTTCTGTAAAAATGAACTCTCAAATTCTTTTCAGAAACGCTCAAACGCCAATTTTCTTCAAACTTTTCTAATAGATAGTGCTAATTGCACTGTTTAATATGACGTAAAGTTCATTTTGGTGTATTCTTTTGTTCTTTCAAAAATTAAATAAATGTAATTTTTTTGAAATATATCTCATGCCGTTAATATACGCATTTTCATCAATTTGAATTCATTATTGCATTTGTGAGTGGATGTGCTTCAAATGAAGTTTTTCGAAGACTCAATAGATTCCTGTGAAAATGAGCTTCAAATTTCGCATTTATAGTAATGCTTAATCGCCATTTTCTTTAAAACGGCGCCAAATTTTTCAATGAAAATTTCTATTTATGATAAAGTTTTGCACTTCTTTAATATTCTTGAAGTAATATTTCAGTTCTATTATCAGGAAACCGAAAAGTTGAGAAAATGTCAAAAAAACGGGCGACGATAGATGTCAGTTGGCAAGAGGATGGGGCAAGACCTTAAAGCCAGTCCACACCAAGGAAATTAGAAAACTTTACTACGAGAAAGTCCATGACATGCGGTAGCACCTCTGGTTGCACTTCAGTTATAGCATGTGGCACCCCCTTTTTGCACTTTGCCCCTTGTGCATCTTCAAGTCAGTCCTTAAACTGCGGAATACTGTCGATGCAGGCATACCAGTATATGCGGCTAATTCCGCCACAGTCCAACGCCTTTCATCTGCTACACAGTGTTCGATAACAGCCACTTGCACCTCTATGTGAGCAGACGCTGAACGTCCTCTGCGCGGCAGGTCTACAGTTGCTAGTCGTAAACGTTTGAATGCCTCCACCTAACGTGCAACAGTTCGATAGGGCAACGTCCTATCAGTCAATGCTTCTCGTAGCTCGAGATGACACTCACGAGCATTTGTGTCATGCAGAACACATCAGCTGTGTTTTCAAATGTATACAGTGCAATAACTGAATAGGCGGTTATTCGGAATATATTAAATAGTTGGCAGGACTTCGGAAATTACCCTCGTATTTCGTAGTAACTACGTGTGTAAAACCCAGGTTAAATCCTATTTAATCTTTACCCGATGAGAAGTAAATGCTAATATTAATATTTTTAGACGTTATTGTCACATTTTTTGTTTTTGATACATATCAAATTATTATCGATTATAATCGATCTAGAGTGCGCGATATATGAAATTCGAAAACCTAATTTACTTTTTTTTATCAAGGGCTTTTATCCGGCCGACAGCCGGTTACCCTTTACGCCCCGATGGGACGCATATTCGACCATACACTAGACACCAACACACTTGCGGGCTCCTCTGATCTGGGGTCAGCAGAACGCGAGGCCCTCCGCGACAACACATACATACAAAGTCAAGGGACAAACAGCCATGCCCAAGACGGGACTCGAACCCGCGACCCTTCGGACCGAAGCGCTGAGTCGGTACTCGCTCTTAGCCACCTCGGCCATCCAGGTCGGCGAACCTAATTTACTACTTCATTTTTATATTCTTGCCCTTACGAAGGTACGTCGTAAGAAGAGAAAGTTATGTAATCGTGTGCCGGAAAGCGACAGATTTTTGGCAGATAAACTCTTATTGCCGGGTTGTAGTAACGAAAAAACTGATAAATCCTATTGCAATATGTAGTAAATTACTTCCTCTAACACGTGGTGTATCCAGAATCCATGTTTTATGGGTCCTTGATGACGAAAAATCGATTGACGGCAAAAGTCTATCTGTATTTGTCCGTCTGTGCCAAAACCGTTCAGCCAATTTCCTCCAAAATTGATATTCCTGATCGCTCTAAATGAACTCGAGGTTTTAGGAGTTTCAAATTGTTATTTTGATTCTTGGTGGTACTTTACACGAAACCTCGAAAACATTTTCAAAATTTACTCAAAAATGGAAGAAAATGTTTGTATTAAAATCTGTCGTTGGATAGCGTAAATGACGCTGAAGAGAATGGTGTAGATCTCACGTTCCTAGATATCTCAGACTTTTTGAAAATTGCAAAAATGGATTTTTTCGGCGTCTTTCTTCAACTACAAAATTGAAGAAAGAGATTTTCCTTATAAAAATGTTCCTTAAAGGCAGATCATCAAATAAGTTCCTTTTAAATATTTCGAAAATATTAGTTTTCGTATAATTTTACGCGAAATGTACCCAATTTATTTTTTAAACCCTTTTTTTCTCAAACACCGCTCGATTTTTTTTACATTTTCTCTTCATTAGTAAATACAGGTAAATGATGGCAGAAAATATCCGCGAACTCTCCGCTTGGTTTTGTTTTTTGTTTTTTTATTTGCAAGAAGTTAACAATGCAAAACTATATAATTGAAGATTGATATTTTTGCCTTAAGCAAAGTCTGTTGTAATAAACCTACTCTTATAAAAGGTCATGTTCAATATTTTGAAAAATGAGTGGATTTTGCGTAATTAGTGTCTGAAATATATGTAATTTCCCCCCCCAAAAAATTCAGAAACCGCTCCAATTTTTTCTTCAATTTTTTCACAGTTAGAGGAAGGAACGCATAAAGGAATGGCGTGGATCTCATTTACGTTGAAATCTGGATTTTGGAGAATTGCGAATTTAGAAACAATGCCAGAAAGTATGTCTGCTGTAGCACTAGTTGCTGCCTCAACCAATTGGCGAGGTGTAGCACAAACAATTTAACTTTCGTTTTTAACAGTCACCCCAGTATTTAGTCAAACATAATCAAGGACGATGTTTGAACACGTTACATATAAAAAAGCACACGCGTTTTATCTCGTAAAACGTGCCTTTGATAATCGAAACGAGTCGACGAAGCAAACGCGACCAAGCGTATCTTATCGCACTACCACATGGTCAATTATAGGCTCATTACGAAATTCCTCCTAGTATATTTAACCTTGCATCAGAGTAATGCATCAGAGTAAATTATTCTTGAAACCTATTTTCTAACAGAGAATCATCATCTGTCTCCTTTAGAATAAGAGAAGAAATAAAAGAGGTCATCTTCGCCAACATATTATAACATATATAACATATTAACATGTTGACGAAGATGACCTCTTTTATTTCTTCTCATAAGAACGTCAACAACACCACATCAGAATTCCCACAAACCTTTAGAATATTTTCCTCTTTTTGTCTTCAAATTCACAGAGCCTCACGTAGAGCCAGGTTCGTCGAAGAATATCAGTATTGACAAAAGTCGTGTATGCGGTTAATACTCTCGTATTATTTAATGATAGACGGACAGACGGACAGACGGACAGACGGACAGACGGACAGACGGACAGACGGACAGACGGACAGACGGACAGACGGACAGACGGACAGACGGACAGACAGACTTTTTTTCTTATCATGTCTTATCTCTTTCTCATTTTTACTTTCTCGATACTAAGTAGAGAGAAAGTGATGTAATGTTGCGCGAAAAAACGGCGAATTTTTGGTACAAACACTTTTATTACAGGGCTTAGTTAACGAAAATGTGAATAAATCTACTTGCTAAGTTTAGGGGGGGAAGGCTATCACGTGGTGAAGCCAAACTCCAGGTTTTGTGGGTCCTTGTTTCCGAAAAACCGAATGATGGCAAAACGTTTCTCTGTCCGTTCGTCTGTGGACAACGCTAGCGGCTAAACCGTTCAGCCGATTTTCTCCAAAATTGATATTCCCCCAATCGATCTGGGTGATGTCGCGGCCCTCCAATTTGAAGCCGATAGGTAAACGTAAACTTCCGCAGCTCGAGTCCGTGTCTTCTTGGCTGTCCGGGTGACGCCGCGTCGTTGGCTGAGAGGCCGCCGTTGGCCTCATGGCCAGCGCCGCGACGTCACCCAGACAGCCAAGAAGACTTTGAAACCGATATTTTAATTTTTGGGGAGTACTTTACATGAAGCCCCTGGGACATTTTCAAATTTTTCATAAAACTGGCTCCGACGTTTTTGATTAATTTTTGTGTTGGGTAAGGTGAAGGACGTTTAAGACTCTTCAGGTCTCATGTTCATTAAAAACCCCGATTTTTCGAAAATTACATAAGTTCGAAAATATTTTTGGCGTCTACAACTACAATTATGATAGAGATTTTCCTTTAATGAAATCTGTTCCTTAAAGGTAGATTTTGAAATAGGTGCTGTTTTAGCACCACTAGTTTACTTACTTATTCATCCCGACCGTAGACATTGTTAAGATAGTATTAAGAGTAATCACTCTCATCTATTTCTGATTTTGCAAGCCAATGACAAGTTTAAAATAAATATCACTTATATCATATTTCGGAAGTCGAGATACCTTTTGCAGTGCTCACTCCCAAGCTACCTTTACAGATGTAGTGCCAAATAAATAATTTCAGAAGGAGTTAATGAATTGTACTTTCCCATACTTATTAACTATAAACACTATAACTACATGTAACTATAATAACATATTAACTATAAATATTTGTTGGAAAAACGTCTTTAAATTAAGCAGGTGCAAATGCAATCCTTCATTACACTACCCAGAAATGATCTGTTTGTTGATTGCTTGATTTTCTGATATTTCCGAGCACGTCAACTGCTATGGTTTGTGTAGTGAATATTTTACCCTTGGAAGTGGTGGTGATTCCGTCCCCACCGGGTGGTGAGATCTGGCGCTGATCTACATGTCGACTTCTGGGGGATATACCCCTCCTATTATCTCTCCTCAGTCGGGACACACTCTAAGCTCCCGACTGGTCTCCCGGCATGTTTGGCAGTGTAGCGCATGTACATGTAAGTATAAGTACAAGCATGTAGAGAGGATAGGATGAGGAAGTGGGAGGAAAGATCACATGTGGCCGTTACCCGTTTGTTTGGCTATTGTAGTAGCATTCGCCTGATATTTATCTGAGAAACCATGGAAAACTACCGATCACAATACATACGCGATAAGATATGATTGGTCGCATTTCGACCTAGCCATACAGCTAGCGAAAATCCGTCGTCAGACCTCGAAACCTAGGTTCACCAGGTCAGAATCGCTGCAGAGACAGCGGCAATGTTTGCTCTGAGCTTAACTCAGTCGGTGTCCATGTATTATAGATCCTTCACGACTAAAACTAGTGGAAACAAACGGGCTACGGACCGCGCGCGATCTTTCCTTTCCCTTCCTTTTCCTATCACCTCCCTTCACACACGCTTTCACTTACAAGCACTACACTACTGCACGTCGGCTCTCATACGGTCGGTCGGATCTCACCATCCAGCGGAGAAAAATCACCGCCACCTCCCGCGATAAAAATCGTGCAGTACACTTACGGGACTAACGACCTTAGGAGTTGACGCGCCCGGAAACACCAATCAATCAATTGATTTTCGTCACCTTTGTTTTTGCCATACCACTCCTTCGAAACTTTATTCCGTATAGAGTATGTCAATTACTCAACAGTGGTCATAGTTTTGTATTGCAAGCAGTTACGAATAAAATACGAGTTTGAATATAGATATATCTTAAGCCCTTATTTATATTATTGCGTTTAGTTTTGCACTACCTTTTTCTCTTGATAAAACTAATATTTCTGAAAAACAAGTACTCTATTATTGAAATAAAGTTGGTAAAAATAACAACCAACAATGACTCTCCAAAGTCAGTAATAATGATGAATAGTATACTTATTACTTGAAGACAATAATTTTTTCCTCAAACAAGAATCGTTTTCTATTGTATGATACATGAAAAAATAATGTTGAGTATGAATATAAGAATCTACTAGTTTCATTTACAATATTTTTTTTTAATCTGAAACTTGGGAGTAACTCTGACTCACGAGTCATGACAAGGAATCGAGGCAAATAAACTGATATTGAACATTATAGTGTCCAGTCTTACTCGGACCAAAACCCACCATGAATTCACCTCATGATGAACAAACATGTGCCTGAAAGTGTGCTAAAAGCGCAGAAAACACGATTTGCTTCCGTGAACTGATATACACAACATTTACCCCGTACCGTGCTACGGTGCAAAGAAAATGATCGTCTGGTTGATCCAAGCGCCCCAAGGCACTTCCATCACTGTGCAGTTTTACAAAGCCTTGCCTCAAAAAAACGAGAAATGGCGCGCATCCGAATTCAGCGATATGTTCATGTAGGAGAAAGTTATTTAATTCTGTCCGAATATTTATTTTTGATTTACCTGCTCACAATAAATATTCCTTTAAAAAATTTCTAAAACAATATATAATCTTATTTTTAACCTTTAAACTTATTTATAAAATACAATATTTTAATTGCATTTTTTCTGATAACGTGGAACAAAAAAGAACGTTTTCCATATTTACACGTGGCTACTGAGAGAAGTGGCTCAGGGCGTAGCACGCTGACTTCGCATTCGGGAGGCCCGGGTTCAATCCCTGTGCCTGTCATCCTATACGGGATTTCCTGGTTTCCCTCAGTCGTCCAGGCGAATGGTGGAACGGTTTAACTGAAAGGCCACGGCAACGAAACCAGCCTCGCTAGCCAAATTCGTTAACTACTTGAAGTCAAAGGTTAAGCGAATTCGAGACACCGCGGTTTTCTGATTGGGTGACCGACTAGGAACCCGGGATCTAACTGCGCAGAGGCCAATTGCCCTTTACGAGACTTATTATAAAATCGTCTCCTATATTATTTTACTAATATACATACTTTTTGCGGCTTTCACACGCAACCAATATTTATAAATGAGGTGTCTAATAAAGATAATTTCACGGAGACGTGACGAATTACACTTTGACTTTAAATATATAAAGCATTTGTTTAAAAAACGCATCTAAATATTCATGTCAAATACAACCTTCACACTCTGAGTTATATCGTTAAATAACTCCTAAACTAAGCTAAGCTAACTAACTCCTAAACTAAGCTAATTCTAAGGTCTTAAACACTAAACTTTTGATACCAATAGCCTCAAAATTAAATTAAACTTTTAAGGCCATCTACCTCCAAGAAACGTTCCTCACGCCGCAATCTATAGGATGAAATATTCTTGAACATTGTATTAAATTTTTGCCGGTTCGGTGCGTAATGATACTACCAATACCACCTGCACATGGAGGAATAGAGAATGAATTCCTCCATGACCTATATTTCAGTCCTTGGAGCTGATGGTCATGTTTGTGACGTCACGTTTAGAAGGCTTAGATTCCTCCATCTTATATTTACGTTGTCTATGTACACCAGAGTTTGCGCAGACAAATGAGGGTTATTTAGATAATTATTAATTCAAAATTTAAATGATATCGTAGGCTTCCGCGGCCAGAGTCATGATCTGGGCTGTCCGGGTGACGCCGCGTCGAAGGCTGAGGTGCGGTTTCGACCGACATGTCGCGGTCCTCTTCAGGCAGTACAGCCCTGAAGAGGACCGCGACATGTCGGTCGAAACGTCGGCACCTCAGCCTTCAACGCCGCGTCACTTGGACAGCCTAATTCAAGATTTGCTCTCGTGGCAACAAGAGATACTATTAATAGCTGCTTGGTACCGATGAATATTGTTTCTTAGGCTTGTAGTGCAACCATTCATTTAACGTTTTCCCGTGGTCTACAAGTACTGTGTACCTAATTGTGGAGGGAACCACGATAAAAACGGACTACATATTTTAATGTTTAATTTTTACGATATACTTAGGAAAACTTAGATTGAGGTTTAATATGTGCGAGTTCTCGCACGGGTACGCTAGTATATTTTAATTACATAGTTTCTGGCACAGAGAAATTGAGAAAAAAGTGTGCAATCGGTCCAAATTGGGATATCGGTTGCCCAAATGAAAGACATAATCTTGACCCCAAAAGAAATGCACGAGTGATAATTAACAAATATGAGAAACGAGTATGTTTATTGAAAATGACATTAATACACTATACCGACCCGATAACGAAAACATATTGTTGAATTTCTTGAAAAAATTAGCTTTTGAGTAAAAATACAATCGACAGTACACTCCTTTTTTTTAATAATTTTCACAACTTATTATAATAATCAAGATTATATCTAGTAGCAATCATTTTCTTATTTTAAACTGAACTTGCCCGCTAGGTTTAAGATATTAAAAATTAACGTAAGCCCATGTATAACTAAATAATTGTGTCACCTAGCAGTACAATACAGTGTAATTTGTGTGAGTTTAAAATTTAAAAATATATTTATAAATGTATTTATTTATTAATAATGGATTTCCGAGTTATATTATGTAACAATCATATCAATTTTTTTCTTAGCGTGTTAACGGCCGTTCGTAACGCATTTGAAGCTGATGACAGGGAAGAAAAAAGCGTTAGGCTCCCACTTCATTTCGCCATAAGGCGTATATAAAACGAGCAGGCGTGACGTCATATGCATTCACTGCACAGGCTTCCTGGCGGACGAAGGCTGCAGCCAGGTAGCCTTGAAGGGTGGGGGCGTAGGATCTGAAGAAGGGCGTGCTGACCAGATACCATTACTATACAGCTCAGCGAGTAGCTATGAGTATCAACTAGTTTTCCCAATATGCTGTAGGAGCTCTACTCCCTTAAGTCTGTATTGGAAGAGATTATGTAGCAATACAATGCAGGCAATGCAATACAGTGTAATGCAATGCATTTGCAGACTTCCCCATTTAGAAAGCCACGAGCCGCGACTGGTTTCTTGTATTTACAGACAGAAGAATGTGAAGAGCTTCATTACCCTTTTGCCCGATGTTTTCAACTGTTTCTTGTTGTGGACTCCAACTGTCAGGGCATCAGAGGACGCACAATATTTCGTTTTGTTTACAGGAACAACTTTTTTGCCTCATTTTCGTGACACATTTCACTATCACAAGTGCAATTCAAATGTGAGGCGATGTTTAGAACACCTAAGGATGGACACGAAAAAGCGGCCGACACGATGTGCCTGTTAATTTTAAGTTAACTAATTTTACTGATTTACACATTTACACTGAATACTGAAATTTGGTCAAAAATTAAACCTTCCATTTCTATGTCTCATGGGGGCTGGAGGGTATGTCCACCCTTGCCCTCCCCTGCGCTGACATGACACAGGCAACTCCGCTGTACACGCGTGCGCCTACAGCTGCCGCCCTTGCCCTACTTCTCTTGTCTCGTGGGACTGAACTGACTCACATTCATTCCATCCGTGTGGCGCGTTGCGTATGGTTCAATAAAGAATGTGAATGAATGTTATTTCGTTTTATTCGATATAATTTCAGATAGCTGATTCTACCCTGCATATACGCCTCGCCTCTATCGGCTAAAATGAAAGTCAGATGAAAGGAAGTATAGAAGAAAAGCATTAATTATTCAGTAAAAATGGGAGAGGTAAAAGAGAACGGAATGAAAACCAAACAACATAAAGTGGTAGGGAAAATTTTCAGAAATCAAGGAAAACAATTTACGGTTTTCAAGGAAAGTCGGCATCTTATCCGTTTTGTTTAATTACGCTCCGTGAAGACACGGAAGTAAGGAATTCTAGATCCATAGATTCCTGGATGGGTGACTATATGGCAATGACTGACTGCGACGTTACGAGACAAAAAGACGAAATTTAACGGAGGATTACTCGATATCTATAAATACGCTTTATGCCCAAAAGATGGCTAAGAGCCGTAGTTGCGAAAAAGGCGTAACAGAATAGAGATAGTTATAGAGGAAAGAAACTATATTTGATAAAGGTAGAAGGATAGAAGACTAACAGATACAAAACGGTGACTAAAATCGGAAGGCTAAGATCAACAAAATACCCCGTGAGTACTTGGACCCTGCCACCTTCCTGATAAGATTAATTTTGTCGCCAAGTACGTCCGCCTGCAGCTATGAATAGAAGTCAAGGTGTGTGCTCTGTCTGGTGCTTATTTCCATACACGTTGCTGACAAGTGTTACGCACCATCGTGGCGTCCGCCCACGCACCGACGAGCCGCCTCAGTAACTTTACAGAAGCAGTGGCGCACGAGAAAGGTGACGTGTCAGCATATAGGGCGGTGGGTCGAGTCGCTGACGCTCATGTGCGAAGGTGAACTTGTGACGTAGATTGGTTTAATAATGTAAAGCATGAGTAAATTAGAAGTTTATATTAAATTATTAAAATAAGTGAAGCAATTTAGTTAAATGTATGCAACTGAACAAACATAATCGCCATCCTTGTTTGCAGCACTGCCACATTTGTTACACGAATAACACGTTCCCGTTTTTTTGTTACCCAAAATATTATCGTTATTCTCGTACTTCTTCTACATTATTAAGTTATTTATTTTTAATTTTATTTCGATACATTTTTTGCATGCTTTTAAATTAAAAATATTAATATTTTATTACATTTTTCGAATCTTGATTATGCCCCGTTTCTGTCGGAATAGTCGCCAGTAGACTAAGGATTTTGCATATTTGCAATTGTTGGGAATCAATAAACGAAACCTTATTGTGCATATTTTGGGATATTGTGACATTTACTTTAAGAGTTCGTACTTTTGTACATTAAGTAAATTTTTTAAAATTTTCTTGGATAATATGTAAAACTCGAGATTGGCATCGAGTTAGCGTTTTTTGTTTTTTTTAACCGCGACGTTCATTTTATCAGATCGACAGTATCCTGACCAGTTTGCACGACCGAACTTCTGTACCTGTGTCGAACGACCCGTTTCATGATCGGATGCGCTCCGTCTTGCCAAGAACTCGGCGACGTGAAGGCAGCAGTGGTTCTCCAGATTCTCTATCCTAAATTAATGCGTAAATGTAGTCGGCACACAAGAAATATGACGTATATAATGAATGTTATTTTGCAGGAGAACGTGTTTACCTGAGCGTAGCCCTTTATTTTTTATCGAAACAGTGTGACACACTCAATACCTTGGTTGTCTGGTGACCTATTTTTTTCGAAATTTCTACAAATAAAAACTACTTTATTTCCTAAAGATACTTCTTTACATAACTAATAAATGATGGGTTTTTATATCCGACATTTTTCTTGTGCACAGACGATGTATATAGTGTAGTCGAATATGTACGTTTTTACCGCCTTAAACTTAATTGTTTTTTCTTACTTCTTTCTTCAGAGCTCTTGTAGAGTCCTAACTATTATTGAAAGAGGAACTAACAAAAATTACAGAAGGGTCTATCTTCACTAGTATATAAGATGGAACATGGCTCAAAACTGCACTTTATTACTGGTCGCTCATTGAAATTACAATGTAGAAATAATGGCTACATATGAGAAAAGAATTCAAAGAGAACTGTGATACTGGCACATACTTTATTACACTGCCTAAGATAAGCATTAAACTCCAAAACCGTGATCTGTAGCTAACAACTTAGATAAAAATAAGTTCTTTCAACAAGACCAGAAGACGATTCCTAGTAGACAAAAATTCAAAAATTAAATAATGATACCAGATTTGAGAACTGTAAAAAAGTAGTGTGCAGTTTTAGAGGGTGAATTGCATACTTTTACGCAGCAAGATAAATCGCAGCTTTACACGGCATGACCCCTAAATTCAGAAATAATATTTTCTTTCTATCGTCTGCATATTTCTCGTTTTAAGTACATAATTTTCTATTTTTTCTCATACACTATATATTTACTTATTTTATTTATTCTTATACGTTATATATTATTACGTATATATGTGCATGATGTTTAGTTCATATAAATTCGCATTCTAGCCATCAGCAGGTTCGTGGCCAGGATTTCCTTTCGGAAAGACTCAAATTTTCTAGGGGAGACATAGATTCTTTGTAAAGTTATAATGTTAATATTTGTGTTTCTCAAAACATTTGTAGTGACTTTGTTTATACTATACCTAAGACAGCTTACAGTTATACAGACAATACTGGAATGTATTGTAAACATAGAAAATCGCGATACATTCATCCCTATTGTAAACTAGCATGTCAAATGAAGCATTGAACAGAAAAGCAGAAAATGCCTACCAATGCGAACTTGGGCCAACTTACACAGAGAAATTGTTGGTACAAAAATAATTTAAAAAATCAAATTCGTTTAATTCTTATCGTTTAATCATTTGAGTGGTTTAATGTAAAAAGGATACAGCTCCTGTTTCAGAAAATGTTAGGAATTGGAAAAAATAATATATTATAAAGTATTCATAATATACATCTAGTTATTAGACATATATTAAAATGTCAATAAACTTAAAGAACAAGCAAAAGTATCGCGTCAGTAGAAGAGAACGCTGTCCTTGCGGGACACCGTCCAACGAGGACAAACTCTTATTCTCCCAGCTGGTCTCACGACATTTGTGCTAGTGTAGTGCGTACAAGTATATGTTGATGTGTGTGTATGTTATTTTTGTGTGAGGGGAAGGAGGGAACACGGATGGAGAAAGAAAGATCGCACGTGGCCAATTTGTTAAGGTACTTCTCTGGCATTCGAAAGTTTGATAGATAAATTGTGGGAATTCTGATTTGGTGTTGTTGACGTTCTTATCAGAAGAAATAAAAGAGGTCATCTTCGTAAACATACTAGCTTTATTAAGATAGCCGACTTTCGACGGCTTTGCCGTCATCGTCAGTCTACAAGATCTTACAAGATCTACAAGATCTATCTTGTAGTCTGACGATGACGGCAAAGCCGTCGAAAGCCGGCTATTATAATAAAGCTAGTATGTTGACGAAGATGACCTCTTTTATTTCTTCTTTTGGTAGATAAACCCAAGGAAAACTACCGACCAAAGCAGCCGGCCGATGGAATTCTCCCCCAGACAGTGATTGAAGTCGACTTAATTATATAGCTATTGATGAAAATTTGCCACCGACGGCACTCAAACCTAGGACCGCCCGGTCACAGATGTTGCATATGCAGCAGTAATGCTGCTACTGAATCATCACAGCCGGCCACCTAATATAGTTTCTCGCTAGCTTCATAATACCCGTCAGTTTAGCAGCCGTGTAAGATAATGGATTATAACAAGCATGCTGAAGGACATTGTGTATAATAACTGGTATTTTATCTTGAATGCACACCCTGTTTAAACTGCGCAATTAGCGCAACACTTTCATTGATCCTAATCCTTTCTTCAGTTATCACAGACAAAAAACTACTTTCTAATGCAATATTGCGTCTTCACTTTGCCTAGAACACTAAGACATGACTCTGGCATGATTCTTCTTCAAAATGAGCCTTGACATTTTCGAATCTTACATTGGTTTTCCTCAAATAGTGGTCATAACGCTGCTTGTGGGTCTGATTATGTTACTAGCCTTTATGTTGGTTATTCGCCTTTTTTCAAAGCCTATTAGGTTTTTATCGAATAAGTGATGGCCTACTAGATGAATCGTTTACTTAGTGCTGCGTGGTGTTTTCATTAAGCTGGAATATTTTATGTCTCGCAGACACGTTCAGTTTAAAATATTAAAATGATGTCCTTCAAATATAATCTTGATCATTAGAATGAATTGAGAAAATCATTTAATAAAGGAGTACTGTCGACTACATTTTCTCGAGAAAACTGTAAAGTCTCTAAATGATTTCAACACTATTTTTTTGTTATCATCTGGATATACAGTATTAATTAAATTTTCACTCGTGCATTTCTTTTTAGGTTCAACTTAGGATACTATAAGGTTGATTTAAGTGACATGTATCAGAATTTCTGTTATAATTTATACATGAAATAAATAATAATATAATCAATTATTATATTATTATTTATTTCATTTCATGAAAAATCTACAGAGAGCAATTGGTCGAAATATTGATACATATCGCTTAAATCGTTAAATCGGATATATATTGTAGATTGTTTTGGTAAATGTTTTGTTTTAATTGAAACTTTATTGAGACCATGGAAATAAAATGTAACTAGTGCTGCTACATAATGGCACAGACTTTCTCGTAGTAAATTTTTCTAATTTTCCGGTTTTGGACTGCCTTTACGGTCTTGCCCCAACCTCTGACCAGCTTCCATCTATCGCCGCAAAAAGTACATTTTTTTGCCATTTTCACAACTTTTCGGTTTCTTAATAATAGAACCGAAATGTTACTTAAAGAATATTACAGAAGAGTAAAATCTCGTCCTAAACGGCAATTTTCATTGAAAAATTTCGAGCCGTTTTAAAGAAAATGAGGTTTAACCGTTACTGCTTAACTAACTTAATGCAACATTTGAAGTGCTTTTCACAGGAATCTATTGAGTTTACGAAAAACTTCATTTGAAGTCATCTGAAGCACTTCTACTCGCAAATGCAATAATGAATATAAATCGATAGAAATGTGCATATTAACGACGTGAGACATATTTAAAAAAATACAAATGTGTAATTTTTAAAAAAAGGAAAGAATACACCAAAATGAACATTAGGTCATATTAAACAGTGCCATTACCACTCTCCGTTAGAAAAGTTTTAAGAAAAAAAATTGGAGAAACGCTTAAACGCTCATTTTCAGAAACGCTCAAACGCCGTTTTTGAGAAAATGGCGTTTGAGCGTTTCTGAAAATGCGTAATTTAGAGCTCATTTTAACAGAAAACTGTTGAGTTTTCGAGAATATTTGTAAAATATTATTTCAAGCACATGTACTCATAAATACAATAATGTGAACAAATGGCCGCTAATGTAAATTAACGACCAACGTGAGAGACAAATAAAAAAATTACATTCTTGTGATTTTTGAAGAAACAAAAAATAGAGCAATGTGGTGTTTATGTCTTCTTATACAGTGCATTTAGCACTACCCCTACCAAAAGTTTAAAGAAAAACGCCGTTTTTGAGAAAATTTTGAAAATGTCCGAAGGGCTTCATGTAAAGTACCCCCAAAAATTAATGAATGTTTCTCAAAATTGCAGAGCTTTGACTTAGGGCAGATTGAAAGAGGTTTATTCAGTTTGGAAAAAATCTACGAATAATTCAGGCGCTAGTGTTGTTCACATACACCAGACAGACGGACAGACGGCCGTTTTGAAAGTAATCATTTTTCGGTATCAGGGGACCCAAAACGTGTATTTCCGTTGAAATCGCGATATCGATATTCCGCAGCATTACATAACTTTCTCTACACTACGTATATTACTCCCGTATATACGTATGTATACGAGAAAGTAAAAATATGTATAGTTTCATTTGGAAAAAACAAAGTTACTTCAATATCTCGAAAAATACAACTGCTAAAATAATGTGGTGGTAGCCGAGATCTTGTGGTAATCCATTAAAGATATGGGGATAATCAACCACAGCAATACGTTGTTGTTGTTGTTGTGGTTAATTATCCCCATATCTATGATAAAATAGAAATGAATACATTTATTAATGAACCAAATTCCCTCGAGTAATTCCGTGAAAACTGCATCTGAATAGGTTTAACCGTTCAATAACTACAGCAAGTGCTAAAGTTACGTGACTCACCTGTATATTTATTATATTTTTAAATACAATGTAAATCTTTATACAGTAATATATAGTAATATTACGCATGATTTATGCTGATAAACTACTTTAGGCACCCTCCGAAGCAGCATTCATTCTGAATTATAGAATTGTTTAATCCCTAAATTATACTGATGGCGCTACAACGGCACGTACATTCTCGCATTATGTGTAACAGCTCCGCAATATTATACTACTAACGTGAACTTCCCCTTCTTTAAATATATCTATAAACAACAGATTTTATAAGGTAAGAATCTCTATCTTCGATATTGTACGTGGTAGGAAGACCCGGAAATAATTTTGAACTTTTAAAATTTTCGGAAAATTAGGCATCTCAATAAACGTGAGACCTGTGCTATTCTTTTAAACGTCATTTGTGCTCTCCGAGGACAAAGTTTGAGTTTGAAAAGTTGTAAATCAAACAATTTTCAGACATTTTATAATAATAAAATATTATTATTATATAATAAAATTATTATTATTATTATTGTTATTATTATTATTATTATTATTATTTGACCAAAGTTTGAAGATGTCGTTGAGGCGTTGTAGAGAGCTGATCTGAATGTTTCGTGTCATATTTGTTCAATAAATAAACAATCAAATGCGTACTGTGGCTCTCAATTATGGAAAATTCAGAATCACACAAAAGATCGTGGCATGGTACCTGATCCATTCCATTTGCCCGCCAAATTCAAGAATCCAATTCAAATTGATCAAAAAGAAGTTCGATGAAGTGATGTCTGCAAGGGAGTTTATTCTCCATATTTTCCCAAAATTTCTCACAATTTCATTGACAGTTAAAGTTAATATTATTATTTTACTATCGACTAACTTCTTGATATATATAAAATAGTTTTTAATTTATTGTTTTTTCTTGTTTCCAACGACTTCCACAATCTTTTCTGTTTTTAACGTTTACGTTCACTCCTTTTCCCAATTCTAAGTTTATTTTATTTCCATTGCCTTCTAAAAATGTAGAGGAAATTTATTAATAACCAAATAACCTGAATAATGTTTTCAGAATGTTATTATGCAAAAAACTAGTGGTACTACAACAGCACATAATTTCTCACATTATTTTTAAATTTTGCAATTTTCAAACAATCAGGAGGTTCGACGAAAATGAGACCTTCGCCATTTTTAAACGTCCTTTGTCCGAGAAAAGAATTGAAGAAAAATAAAAAAGGTAAATTGTAATAACTCCTAGCAGAAAGTACGCAAAAACGCTTTTTTTTAAAAAAAAAAGTGCATGACCCTATTTCAAGTTATATTCTATGGAAAAGATTTTGTTAAAGACAAAAATCTTTATCAATCTTTATCATTGTACTTTTGCGATGTTAATTTCTTTGCAATTTCTGAAAATACTAAGAGTTCACCAGACATTTTTTTTACCCTCCTTTGCTACATGCGAGGAAAACAATTAAAGAAAAAATTAAAGGCGTTTTTCAGATTTGTTTAAAAATTGCTTACATTTACCATAAAAATACGCCATATATAAAACTACTCATATTTTCGAAAAATGGTACATGACCTTAAATTAAGACTAGACTTTGAAGAACATGCTTCATTAAGGAAACAACCTCTATTTTCAATATTGTAATTGTAGGAAGGCTACGAAGAAAATGTAAACGTTTTCAATTTTCCAAACTTCACATTTCAATAAAATTGAGACCTTCACCACTTTTAAAGAGATTTTGTTAAGGATACATGTAAAGCACTCCTAAATATTGTTTTCAAAGTCGCATGATCTCGAGTTTGTCCATATTGATAGGGAAATATCAAATTAAATATTGTCTCAATGTTTTAGGTGCTAGCGTTGACCATAGATGGGTAGACGGATGGACAGACAGACAGACAGACACAGGCAGACGTTTCCGTCAATCAATTTTTTGATATCATGAACCTCAGGATTCTGACTACACAATGTGATAGAGAAAGTAATTGCTACATATATGAACAAGATTTTCCACTTTTTCGTTACCAAAGCCCCACAATACGAATGTTTTTGTCAAAAAATCGACGATTTTTGCCTCAGCGTTACAATATTTTCTCTTTAATACATACGTAAGTGGTAAAGTAAAAAGTCTATGATAGATATGATGATATATCTATCATAGACTTTTATATCTATCATAGACATATGATAGTAGATGCCTATTATGTACTGGCTTTCCAAATTTACAAATATATTTAAAACTCCCAAGATATATACATAATCCGGATACACACATAAGTGATATATTTTATTTGAAATATTATACTCAAAGCTAGAGGAAGGAATGACGATATATATCACTTGAATGCTCCATTAAAAACACCGTTAAGATCTTATTCATATATATATATATATATATATATATATATATATATATATATATATATATATATATATATATCGTATTTATATTAAAATACACATTTATAGGGATCCGTCGAACTCCAGTTAGTTATCTCAAATCTGCTTTAGTTCGATTTCTGATTCTTTTTTTACTGACCCTTCGAATATAAATAATACACAGTAACGTATTAATAATTATTCTACATAAGAACACTATTTTTTAATTAAGTTTTATTCAACACTTAATGAGATACTTTCCTTTCTGTCTAAAACTTCACGCTACCTATTACGATTCTCTGGAGCTCTTCTGGCTTCGGAAATAACTCGCCCGCAATCCTTCCTCGGCCTCTGCCTCTCCGCGTGTATTTCCGTCTATCCAGGCCGTGGGTCCTAAGGGTTTGGCTGCAACACTGTTCCTCCTGGATATTTCAGTGAGTTCTCTTGTGCCAGAAGGGGCTCCCCTTACGAACTAACTCAGAGATGGAATTTTATCACAAACATCGGGTGTATCTCGATATGTTTGTTTCCCTTGAGATCGCTCAAGCATCCTCTACACTTCTCTACACACCTCTACAAGTATACGTCAATTTTTATAGCATTGAAATGGTTTGTTATTTAGTTTCTGTTACTTACATTTTCTTCGTCTCAACAGATGTTGGTGTCTCTAACCTCTATAAAAGTCATGATTCTCGAAAATATATGTTTCCCTTCTTTATTACAAATTAGTACAGTGATTATTTCCAGCGGTTATTTCGGGGGCGTCAACAGCTGTGGTCATTAGCCCCGCAAGTGTAGCATACACAAGCATACGCAAATGTAGTTTATCACGGGAGGTAGCGGTGTGCTTCCCCGCTTGATGGTGAGATCCGGCACCGACATACATCTAGGTTTGTGGGATTTTTTACCCAAATATCTCCCACCAGCGGAACACCGCCTCAGTCAAAGCTCCTTATTAGTCTTGCGACGTATGTGGAAGCGTAGTGTATGAAAGCATGTGTGCAAGGGGTGAGGATAGGGCAACGAAGAGGAAGGAAAGATCGCGCGCGGTCCGTGAGCCTTTTGTTAGCAGTAGTTATACCTACTACTCTAGTCTAGTATTCATCGGAGAAACCACAGAAAACTATCAATCAGAGCAGCCAGCGCCTAGAATTCTCCTCCAAACAGCGGCTGAATTTGACCTAGCTATCTAGCTAGTATCGAAAATTCTACCAATGTCGGGACTCTAACTCTAGGACCTCCCGGTCAGAGGCATTACAGTGACGTCAGTTGACGCCCTGAGTCACCTCGTCCGGTCCAATTAGTACAATTTACCCCAAAATATATAATGTCTACAGGAATTACGAGAAATCCAGTTCTTGATCTTTAGAACGAATCAATGTTGTATTAGTTCCACCAATGTTTTCTTAGCAACTTGTATCATAGCTCGTTATTAAAAATTCCTTTAATCCCTAAGAGAAGTACTACTGTAGATTTTATTCATTATTTTACGAATAGAAGAGTATTGGTTCAATTGCATTTTTCATAATATGAATTGTTATAATTTGTTATAATATAATTGTTGATGTGAATTGTTAAAATGATCTATAAATAATACATAATACAGGAAACATTTCTATTAAATGTTAATTATTAATAAAGTAGACCCTTTGTATTATGACCACCACCACCATAAGTTTCAAATTTTACATCACCTTAAGTTATTTTAAGAAAACACGTGTCAAACTTTTCCGTTACAGAGGATGATTACAACAAGATATGTAATAAATCGTATAGTGGAGTACATGTACTGATATTTTGTGTTTTTATGGACGTAATATATTCATATTGGTAACTTTTATTTGTGATCTAGCCTAAATATCGGTTCTTGCGCCGTAAAAAGTCCAAAACAATTCACGGAAAATTAATCCATGTATGCACTTGTCTATTTGTAGAAAATATAAACATTAATAAATCAAGCTTGATGAATCATGAATTTCATGTTGTTTCAAGTTCTATTTTGTCAAAAATGATTGAATTTATTAAAGTAATAAAAATGTGTGCAGGTATTTGGTCAGAAAATTCATTTTCAAATCTATCATTCCTCTACGTCACCCCACCACATCATTGACTACAGATAACATTATTTATCTCCGGACAACATTCCTTTGTATTTCTAGCTGTACTCTTCAGTTCTTCGTAATTTATCAAACACATCCTCATCTTTAGCACATGCTTAAACTGCTGCAGCTGTCTTCCTCTTTCTTCTTTAATTTTTTTCTTCTCCAGAAAATCCTACCCGCCTCCTTAATCGCGTCCTCATCAATTATCTTCCCACTAGGTAGAAACAAGAACACTTTGGGCCCGCCTAAGAACGCCAGGACTGAACGATGAACTAAATCTAATAACTAATATAATAAAAAAATACTTTAAAAAACTACAAAGAACAGTATGAAAACATTGTTCATTCCTTAAGCATTGACAACAAATCTTTATAATGTTTCACAAGAAAAATACGTGGACAAAAATGTTACCATTTCGCCACTAAACACAACGCAGGAAAAGTGACCAAATCAGAACAGAAAGCATAAGAACTAGCCAAATTTTTCGCCGCGTCTTTCACAACAAATTCAACAAAGCTGCACCCCTCACACATAACAATTACCAAATCAAATGACTTAACAATGTATGGCCCACACGTAAAGAAATCAAAGCCATTATAAATGCATTATCTATCAAAAAAGCCCCCGACCACGATAACATTAATAACAATATCTTTAAAATCTCCCTGATTCAGCCATAGCATATACGAGTATTACAAATATCTACAACTCGGTTTTACAAACAGGATATTTTCCACAAACAGGGAAACATACAATTATTATCCCAATTCTGATGTCAAATAAACAAGTAACCCCAGTTGACAATTATAGACCAGTCAGTTTACTCCCCACTCTTTCTATAATTTTAGAAATAATAATCTTAAAACGTTTTAAAAAACCTGTTAACGTCTCAAGCGCAATTCCTGTTCCGTTCGAATTTACAGAATACATTTTTATCTGATCCGAATAAAACCCAACTTTCTACAATATAGAACCTTCTCGGTCACGGTCAGTAACAACCAATCAAATTCTCTCTCAAAGCAGGATTACCAGAAGGGTCGCCGCGCTCGCCAACGTCATTCTACATGTACGTGCCAGACTTACTCAAACTCAACACATAAAAATAGCACAGTTTACCGATGATACTGCAATTTATGCATGCGGCCATTCACTAGAACAGATTAAAGCCCAACTTTAATTATATCTTAAAGTTCTAGACAGCTGGGCCTCCAAAGTAATAATCAAAATAAATCCAAATAATACTGCTGTAAAAATATTCACTCTGAGACCATAGAACCCTCCCCCTCCACTTATATTAAATCGAGACGTAATCAACTGGCACCCGCATAATAAACCCATCATATGTTTAGAATTATTAATGTGTACACAATTAAAATGGAAACAGCATATAAATAATAAAATATTAAATGCTAAAGCAAAACACTACCAAGTCCAATAATAAACAAAGTCCAGTAATAAAAAAAACTACAGTTCAAAACCTGTTTCTCCGTACAATTACAAACACGTCATGGTTCATTTCCAACCAACAGCTACATAATGAATTTCTACTTTAGACAATAGAAAACCACATCATGTATCTCTCCACACACTTTCACCATAACTCAAATCACCAGAATACCTCCCCTTCGGTTAGGCAGAAATCACACACATAACACCCGCATTAAAAATAAATCTCCCTTCTATACCTTCCTTACAAACTTTTCCGAAATGTAACTCTTCTGAGGTCTTCCCATAAAGGACTCCTCCCCCAAAAATGTAACTCAAGGAAGCGTGCGCAGATGATTTTCTCCCTCACACGTGACATACAGTTTTTACTGTTTTTTGACAAAATAAATATCTAAATACCTAAATGTAATTTTACAGGTTAAAGCAAAATAAATATCTAAAAACCTAAATGTAATTTTACAGGTTAAAGCAAAACTCCAGCAACTATGTCCAATAATAAACAGATGAGACAAACTTCCAGATAACACAGTCCTAACTATATTTAAAACCATAATTATACAATATCATATGCTACCTAGTTTGGATAAATGCCGCAATTTCGAACACAAAAAATCTGCATATCGTTCAAAACCAGTTTTTCCCAACAAATACAAATCCGCCAAATCTACAATTATTAACATTTCCAACCAACTGATGCACAATTAATTCCGACTCGAAACTATAGACCGGGAGAGGTAGCTCAGGTTCGAGTCCCGGCGTGGGAAGGATTTTCGACACTAGCTAGTTAGCTAGGTCGAGTTCTGTCGTGTCTGGAGGAGAGTTCTAGTGGCCAGCTGCTCTGATCGGTAGTTTACCGTCGTTTCCCCGATCAATACCAGGCGAATGTCGGAGCAGTACCATACCAAACGGGCCAAAGACCGCGCACGATTTTTCCTTCCCATTGCTTGTCCTATCGAACCCCTTACACTCGCACTTACATGCACTACACTACCACACATGCAGGACGACCGGTCGGGAGCTTAGAGCGTGTCCCGGCTAGGGCGGTGCCCTGCTGGTGGGAGATACCTGTTGAGGAAAAACCCCGCTAGCCGACATCCTGATGACAATATCGTTCTACTAAAACTATTCAAATTCTCGTTAGAATTAGTTTCTCTATGATTTCATTTTATTTTAGACAGTTTTTTTCACTTTTTGTGTAAAAGGATAAAATATGCAATATAATTACATCACTTTAATGTCTTAACCAACAAAACTAATTCTAACGAGAAATCAACAGACATTTAATTAAAAAT
The DNA here is from genome assembly GCA_011170035.1 of Teleogryllus occipitalis. Taxonomy (NCBI): domain Eukaryota; kingdom Metazoa; phylum Arthropoda; class Insecta; order Orthoptera; family Gryllidae; genus Teleogryllus; species Teleogryllus occipitalis. Next base: position 74,251 of record BLKR01002652.1, read on the forward strand.
TTTTGACTTGCCCCTCGCGTCGTTCGCTAGCGGCCATTTGCGGCTAGCGCTCATTAGCAGCCATTTAGTCACATTATTGTAGTTATGAGTACATGTGTTTTAAATAATGTTACATAAATATTCTCGAAAGCTCATCAGTTTTCTGTTAAAATGAGCTCGAAATTCCGCATTTTCAGAAACGTTCAAACGCCGTTTTCTCAAAAACGGCTCTAAATTTTTTCTTATTTTATTTATTTTTACGTCAAAAAACAGTTAAAACTGCGTATGACGTGCCTTCTTCAAACTTTTCCAACACATAGTGGTAATGGCACTGTTTAATATGACGTAAAGTTCACTTTGGCGTATTCTTTTATTTTTTCATACATTAAACAAATGTATTTTTTTAAATATGTCTCACGTCGTTAACATGCACATTTCCATCGATTTATATTCATGCATTTATTACATTTGCGAGTTGAAGTGCTTCAGATGACTTCAAATGGAGTTTTTCGTAAACTCAATAGATTCCTGTGAAAAGCACTTCAAATGTTGCATTTCCAGTAACGGTTAAACGTCATTTTCTTTAAAACGGCTCCAAATTTTTCAATAAAAATTGCCATTTAGGACGAGATTTTACTCTTCTGTAATATTCTTTAAGTAACATTTCGGTTCTATTATTAGGAAACTGAAAAGTTGTGAAAATGTCAAAAAATGTCCTTTTTGCGGCGATAGATGGCAGCTGGCAAGAGGATGAGGCAAGACCGTAAAGGCAGTCCAAATCAGGGAAATTAGAAACCTTTACTACAAAAAGTAGGTGCCAATTTGAAGCACCATTAGTTAGCTTACTTTGCGCATTAATAACCAGCATCAGATTATTCGAACTACACTTGTAAAGCCACTGCAGCAACTGTACCACCAGCACCAAGTGTGATGTCGAACAAAATCACACAAAATAGTTTTCCGAAACGTAGCGCGCTCACTGCTCAAGAAGGAGAAATAAAATAGAACTCTCGTATAACACTACAATAAATTAAATACTTTAACAATAATAGTGTTCACGAATACTGCGCGCAATAACGTATAATGATATAAACGGATACACAGTACAACAGTTATTTACATACCAAGAATATAAAAAAGTTGCTGTTCCATAACACAACACATAAACAGCAAATATCAATGGTGTCCGACATCATCCTTGGAGTCTTGCTGTTGCATGACGTCAATTGTATCGTAAGCAGTGGCGCACTGACTATGAGACTTCAGTCGGTACATGCAGTGTGAAAATAGGCGGAATAACATAATCCAATATTTGCAATTTTCAATCAAAATCGGAAATGTTCTATTTTTTTATTTTCCCCGAGGTCCTACGTACCTAACAAAACCATACACACCTCTTACTGGCCGTAGGCTACATTGTTTTCTTCAAATTGTTTCTCGCATTTGAAATTTGTAGTATAGATTTTTTCGAGGAATCTATAGATACCTCTCACTTTTCTGGTTGTTGCATAGTTTTCTTTTAATTTCAGCGCGCATTGGAAATGAGTTTTACATCTACAATAGAGATATGTATGTTAGAGAATACTAATATTCAAATGACGTGTTTTGAAAAAATACGTCATATATTACTTCGAAAATATTGAAGTAAATATTGGCCTCCATCCATAAATAAAATAGCTACGCCCGAGAATAATTTTCATTATTTTTCAGAAATCAACTTTCGTCTATATGTGATGAAATAATTTTGTGAAAAAATGGCGATGAGGTATATATTTCGGGATTGGATCAATCGATATCAATCTCGATTAGCTTTACTTTCACACAATCCGCCAATGTAAAAGTATTCCTTCCCGCTGTTATTTCAAATGAAACGTGTTACCTACATGTGGTTTACCACTTACTCATGAGTTCCACCATCATTACATGATGTATTTGTTAAAATATGAAAAGAAAATTTGAAGATTACGTACAATTCTTTGAAATCCATGAGTCTTCTGGAAAATTCATATTCCGATTGAGACCAAACTTCGTACCTACAAATGTCACGAAATCTTGCCCATTCATTGGAAATTACATTAAAAATTAAATAGAAAATATTTCAACACGGGAATCAGAATTCTGTTCTCAGAAAATTCTCAGGAATTTTTAATTTTGTTGCATTTTGAAATTGAGTATCCGTGTTGGGAACAAATAAATTAGTAAATATAATCGGCTAACCTCTTTCATCATGTGGGATGTAACAATAAGTATGAAGAAAAAATTATTAAGAATGATAATCTACCAGCGTTTCACATCTACAATAGAAATTCAATTCCCGTCGCAACTTAAGATTGGCGTAAGACCAATGATAGTGATGAGCACTAGCCGCGTATATAAAAGATAACGGTTCTGAACGCAAAATGAATTTATGGTTTGCGTTGGCCCAGACTATAAAACGTACCTAGTTCCAACCGTAACACAATGGAATATTGCTTGTAATTCTTTCGCATGCACTTGAGATGAGACGTGTGGATGTTTGTACACTGTAGCACGTGTCACATCTCAGCTGTTGACAATTACCCAATGTTGGCCAGGGAAATGTTGCGTCACCGATGTGTTGGTATATTTACAGTTGAGTGCAACAGGTAAATTAATTTATGGAACTTCCGCGAAATATAGGGTATATACTGCAATATTGGATACCAGACGCGAGAGTTGTGCTGCTGTGGTAACACCGGTAAACCCGTACCACGCGAACGTGCCGAGGCAGTGTCTGAAGAGTGACGACGCTGTGCGCGTGAAGGAGGTATACGAGTATAGGACGTGGACGCCGAGTGCCAACGTTACCAACTTGGGAAGGTGAATTCAAGTTTGTGCGACTTCCCTTTCGATTATTTCATTCAGTGCTGTGCAGTTTTGTTCTAGAGTAGTAGTTCACCGCACCTGTTATCGCCAAACGACTATAATTGTTACAATGTCAATTTCAACTTTATAACCTTAATTGCTGCAGTTAACCTCAATATAGTAGTGCTTTCCTAGTAAATTCTGGTGGAAATTGTTGATATTTGAACAGAATGACGCCTTCATTTATTTTAATTGTGGGTATGACACTTGTTTAATAAGTCAAATTGTTTGTCAGTATGACTCAAACGATTTTGACATGTGTGTTAATTAGTGTTTATCTTACCAATATATTTAGGAGTTTTCAAAAAAAAAATTGTAAAAATGTGACATGTTTAGATATTTTATGTTAAGTGTAAATCAAAATGTAGTGTTAATTGTTCAGTACTTCATGGCTAATATTTTCTAAATTTTCAAAACTGTTGTTTAATTGTGGTATTTTTCTTCAGGAGGGGGTGAAGGAGCAAAACTTTTTTAAGAAACGCATGTCTTTATACTGAATATCACAATGTCAGTACAAGGATTATATCCCAACCAGTCAAATGCACCTGTATTCAGTAAGTCTGTTTTTCATTTATCTTCTACTTTTCAATAAAAACTTTTATATTTACAAAAGTATATAATTTACAAAATATATTCAAGTTAATTTAGAAAGTGAGCATATATAAAAATTGGAGCTCACAAGCCAATTTTGTGAATTAATATAGCATTTCTAGTATTAGAAACTTAATAGGTGTTTAAATTTTAATTCCATTTAAAATAACTGCAGTAGGCCAGAATAACAGTTTTAGTTGCATTTTTTTTTTTTTAATTTTATTTTGTTCTGATATATTTGAATAATTCTATTATTTAAATTTTGATTGATGTGAATGTTGTTTGCTAACATTAACAATTATTTGAATTAGACTATAATCATTACTATGATCTATTTAATTACCCCTGAATATTAGCACCCTGACTGCTAAGCAGCTTTCGTGTAACAGTCTACATTATTTATAAAAATTAAATTAATTTTTCAGTATTGTTGCATCCCTTCATCTGTCATTGTAAAACTAAAATTCTTTATTGTAACATGTTAACTTCAATTTTAATCAATGATACAAGAATTTGTGAATATGGTTGGTGTGTGCAGTATACAAAAGTTATTTATATCTCTTGTATTCTAGTCCCCAGCTCTTGTACCTAAAATATCAGTTCATACATTTCATGAAATTGAATGAATTTCATTAGTGCAGTTGAGGAAAAGCAATGTTGGCATAATGCCTTTCTTGTCTGTTACTGATAAGTTTCACTATAAAGACCAGTCTTATAGTTTGGATTCAGTTCAGGGATGAAAGCCAAATTGGTAGCAGGATCCTCAAAATAACTTATTCTGTATTCAGTCTACCTGCCTTTTCAACCTGATTCAACTTTAGTAGCTACCCATCTCCCTTGAAGAAAAGACAAGAGTTGGTTCAGGTGATGCTAGTTTTAGAATTTTTCAGAAATGACTTATTATAATTTAATTATGAATATTATTGAAACATCCACATGTCTGATGAATTTTTATTTTTGTTTTTACTTTAATAAATCATTCTTTGAGAGCGAGATTTTTAAGAATATTTTCCATTCAGATATCTAAATTATTTTTATTTTTACAGTTAATAATTGTGTAATTTTGTATTATTTTGAAAGAGAAAATATATTGTGTGGTATCTGATATGAATTTTTTTTTAAATGGTATTAATTTCTGCTTTATGCTGAAGTGTTGCAACATAAATGAGAATGTCAAAATAATGGATGAAAAATGAATTTATTTACTAGATCATGGATAAAGGGGCAAAGATAAGAACTGGCATCCTTCAGGAATGCCTAATGTTCTTGAAATGCTTTAGAAAAGTAGCTAACACACATTTCTTAACCCACAATAATAAATTAATTTTTCTGTTTTATCTTTCACAAAATTTTCAAAATAATACTATGTATTTCAGCATTTCACATATTTTCAAAGCTTACCATTTGTGTTGTGTTCAGTTAACTGGAACTGCAATTACTTAAAATTTCTTAATTCATTCATAGTGGCAGTTCTTTTGGATTTGTCAAAATGCCCGGGAAGTCATCTGGTGGATCTGGTCGTCACCAGCATGTGAAACGCCGCAAAGGACGCAAAATGAAGGCTCATAAAGAAACTAGTGGAGAAGCTGATGGGAACGAAGTGTTCCCTGAAGCTGAAGGGGAAACCCATCAGCTTCTTGATGTTATGCAAGTGAAGTCTACAGGCCATGTTACTCGCCCACCTAGTGATGTTACAGAAAATGTGTGGTCTATCTCAGTGCAAGTGTTTATTCCCTTTTTGGTTGCTGGCTTTGGAATGGTTGGGGCTGGTCTTGTTCTTGATACAGTGCAGGTATGTTTTCTTGAAGTTAGTTTTTAAAAAATTATTTCCTCTTTCTCTAACCAAGCTAGTGATAATTTTAGTGTTGTAAGATAGTATGTTGAATTTTAATCCTCAGTTAAAAGTATTCTTAGACTTCATTGAATATTTTATGTAAAGTATTGGTTATTGTGTGCTCACTGTTCTTCACTAGTAGTTTTACCCCATATTTCTGTGAACAAATAGTTATCTCTCTTAAGCCGTCTTGAGACCTTTTCATGCTTTTCTTTCCAGTCCTTGGAATATTTTTCAAAAATATGGTTAATTCCGTACCTTAAGTTTCTTTTGCATATCACTTCCAATTTTCGTCTGTATTTTCAGTTTCTATTTTTTATTTGAGGTTCTAACATTTTCCTCTGGATCCTAATAGTGTCTCGTTGTGTAATGACATTTGCATTTATATTTCACCCAAGCTGATCATGTTGCTGAAATCTATTTCTTGTATAAACATTTCTGGCCGAACTGTTTCAGAGACAGCATTACCGTCTCTGCAACGACTATAACAAGGGGGTCCTAGGGTTCAAGTCCCGACAGTGGTATTTTCGACACTAGCCATTAGTTAGGTCGAATTCAGCCACTGTCTGGGGGAGAATTCAAGCGGCATCTAATTGGTAGTTTCCCAGGCTTTTATGATCAATACCAGGAGAATGCCAGAATATTACCTTAACAAACGGGACATGGACCACACACAATTTTTCCTTTCTGATCCTTGTCCTCTCCCCTTATAAACACATGCAAGTATTACATTTCCACACATCTTGGGAGTACAGTCGGGAGCTTCCAGCTTATGCCGCTGGAGATACAGAGGTGGTGCCCTGCTGATACAGATACCTGGATATCTAATTTGGCACTGCAATTTCGGGTCTAATAACCATAGCTGTTGACAGGCCCCCAAAACATTAATCAATCAATTATGAACATTACACGATGTCTCATGTTAGACCTACCCAGAAAAAGTTACTATAATTCCTTTATGATGTTCCCATACGTGCCATGCTGTATCTTCTGTAAACATTTCTTTTGAAAATGGGTGCCCTATTTGTTGATAGATTTTTAATAGACTCCTTTTTATATAATTTCTCTTCAGTTTTCCGCGATCATCCACCGTTCGCCCATGCTTTCTTCAGATACATCCGTGATATCAATTTAATGAAATAATTCAGTGAATGCTTTTGATCAATCAATCAGACAATTGATCTACCCAACGCATGCATAAACATTGTCAAAAAATTTGAATCAGAATCATAATTTCAAGAAATTCGAATTGCAATTGAAAAATACAATATATATGTTAGGCGGTAACAAGGAGTGTCTGTTATCGAAGAAATTTTCCCTATGTTAAGGCAATAATGCCAAAAAATGTTAGGGTACTTTTACTGTATAAATCTCACGTAACATTTATTCTATTGATTATTGCATTTTCGAAACAAAACAAAAAATCTTGCGGGGTCTAAAGCAAATTGTAGAGGTCATTGCATACAAATTCTGCAACACAGCCTAGGTACCAGTAACTTAGAAGAGCACATACACAAAAACTGGCCAGCACTGATTTGCAAGATTGTAATTACTCAAAATCCTTGATAGACTGTTAATTATTTAAACATACTAAGGAATGACAAAATTTCTTGCTGTCATTACTGTCAATTGCTTAAAAAAAAGTGTGTGTGGATATTTAGAAGTTGAAGATTTTGTGTTTCAACAATAAAAGTGAATAATATTACAAATCAAAATGAGCACACAGAGTTATACCTTTTTGCAGGAATTTTTCCCATAAAACTTTCTTAAATATTTGTTTGTGCACAAACAAATATTTACAATTTGCACAAAAATGTACTCCCTAATATCACTTTGTTCCACAGTTTGAGTTACCCAGATTGTTGAAAATGATGCTGTTTATGAATTCTGTAAACTTGCTACACATAAATTACAACATTGTTTATTATACAACAGTGATTTCAATTCTGTTGGCTTGTATGTGCCCTCCTCTTTTATTTTTTTATTTTAAAGTGTTTTCTAATATACAGTGTTGAGTCTCACATGCTTATGTATTCGTTTGCTAGCATGTTTACACAACAGTGGATGTAATATTCTTGCATCATGTGTTGCCAATATTTTTATGGAAATGAAATATTCCTAATTATGCATTGTTAGTTAAAAGAAAATAGAAAAAAAAATTTTTCATAATCAAGATGATTTCAATAACATTTGCATTTATACTTGTATGTAATCCTACCATTTCTTCTTCTGAAACACCCGTGTTTGTATTAATTATACTGTATTTTTTCCTTTTTCATGACCCAAAGAGAGAACTTTCAGTTGTTTCTTCACATTAGTTTAATTCTATTTATTCTTTTTGTTACAATCTTGGCCATTTTTAAAACATTGATGATAATTTTCATAATGAAATACTTCAACAACATTGAAATACTTCAGTTATAGCAATTTTGATGCCCAAACATTACCAACTTTTTACTGGAGTGTAATAATGTCTAAAGGTATTCATTTAAATTAAATATGTATAATTTTTTCTACTCTTCTGTAAGTGTTTTTAATTTTTTGTAGCATTGGAAAGTGTTTAAAGTGGTATCAGAAGTATTTATTCTTGTTCCTGCATTATTGGGATTAAAAGGCAATTTGGAAATGACTTTAGCCTCTCGCCTTTCAACACAAGCCAACTTGGGATACATGGATAGTCCAAAAGAGCAGTGGAGCATTATTATAGGCAATCTGGCTCTAATTCAGGTACAAAATGGTGCAGTATCTGAACATGCAACCAATTACAGTAACTCCTTGTGTATTGCATTGTATCATAAATTATAATCTTCTTTATCATATTAAATATCATTTATATATTTTTATGTATATATTTCTTTATGAGGAGTTCCATATTGAAATCTTCATAACATAAGAGGACACATTATTTCATTTTCATCAAAGAGGTCAATCTTACAAATAATTAGTTTTCAAGTTGCCATGTTAAATACATCCTCCTGTATTTGTTAGTTCATTTTTTAGTGGAATTAGTTCATCTATGAAATTCACAAAAAATGCAACCAATGATTTGTTACATGAGGAGTTACAGTAAATAAACGTTATGTTATTAGAGCAAGATCATGGGTAATAAATCTAGTGAATGTTCTTTTATATCTCTCCAGTCATATTTGGCTCTTGTGAATAATCTAGTTATTTCTGTACATAAGCTTATTGTGTTTTCCAGTTCTTGTCTCTCGTTCACTAGAGATCAAATGTATTTGAAAAATATTTTGGAAAGTAATGTCATTTTACACTGATGTATCATTAGATGCAAATTAATTAGATGAAAAAACTTTAGAACTCGTTCATTGTGATATAATATATTGAAAGGGTATTAGTAAATTGAATTTGATTTAAATATACTTGAAGTATTTTAGGGTAGCATACTTGCAAATCTTTGCATTACCTTCTTTTGAAGTGGAAAAATATCAAATTTAATTCATTATTATTTGAATGATAGAAGTAAGTTTACAAGAAGTTTATATTACAAGAAATATATTCCCATGCTACCAAACACTGTGTGTAGAAATTTGTGTTTGAATAAGTACTATAAATTACTTGTAGAACATTTAAATCAAATCATGTATGCATTATCACTCGTGATTATGAGTAGGTGAGTAAGCCTATTAATTTTTTCTGTAATTAGAGTACAGTGAAACATCTTTCTTCAGTCTTTTGCTTCTGCTTTCATCAAGTCTACATCCTTTTTTTTTATTTGAAACCAGAGTATAATTCTCTTTTTGCAAATATTCATGATCTTGCTCTCTTTGTATTCCATGTAGATTTTGTCCCTTGCCTGTTGATTAATTATTGCTAATTAATTGTGTAGAGATGTAGAGAAATAGAAGGCAGTTATAATTCAAATTAAATACAGGCTATTTATTTTAGAAATTCTCATGTATTTAACTCTCTGAGAACAAAATGTTTTTCCTTTAGAAAATATGTTGTATCGCTAAACTTGGTAGTGTCTTTAAAATATCTATTTTGGTTTCCAATTTGATGAAGTCTGTTTAAAAGCCTTCTTTCGCTTGAATAGTATGAATTTTCTTATCATCGGGAAATGTTTGAAGTCTCTTAGGTTCTACAAATGTCTTTAGAGTGGGTAAATTGAGGTGGTGTGAAAAAGCATACAAGTCACATCTCTCTGTCCCTCATGTAATAATGGGCCAGCACTTAGAGATAAGTTGTTTAATTCTAAACTGGCCAAGTTTTAACAATTTTATATGCTGAATAAAACTTATTATAGGAAAATTGTTTCTTAAATACTAAAGGTTCTTTTATTATTTACTTTGCTACTTTCATAACTTTCTTCTCCGTTCTATTCTTTTTCTATTTGATTACCTATTCAGAATTAATTCACTTTCTTCAATTTAATATTTCTTTTCATTTGTTTCCATTTGTCATTGTTTTTAATTCAAGATGATTTGTAAATGGAAGTGTTTTTAATATGTGGTTCTATTGTATATTTCCAGTGCCAAGCTACAGTGGTAGGCTTCCTTGCCTCATTGGCAGCAGTCATTATGGGTTGGGTACCTGAAGGAAAATTTGATCTAGCACATGGGTTGCTGTTGTGTGCTAGTAGCATGATCACAGCTACACTTGCAAGTTTAGTACTGGGTAAGATACTTTCTTCTATGACGAACCTTGGCTATGAAGTTACTTTTAAATCCTAAGTCTGGTGTAGAAAGTTATTTACATTTGTTTGTAAATGCAGCTCCTATTTTCTGTTCATTTTCTTTTTTCAAGTCCTGTCATTTGACAATAAGTGGTGTGGGCATTATAAGAAACTAAGTAAAAAAAAATTAATAATTATAAAATGTTATATTTCCATTATTTTATTGAGTCAACTGAGCAGTCAGAAGTGATAAATCATTCTATATCACAGGAAAGCTCATTTATTAATCCATTATGAAACAGCTCTGGTTATAATGGAGACCTAAACTAGTTACTAATTAAGTTGGTCACCAACCTGTTAGATGTTGACGTGTCACTGACTGCATAGTTAGTGGCCCTTCAAATTGATTTTGATCCTCAAAGTGTCACTAATGTCACTAGTCAGTTGTATTAGAGAACGGGAACCTCCATCATCGAATCTATAATTTTAAATCCTTCTAACCACTTAATACAAATTTTTCAAAAGATCTCTACTGTAATGATCAGAGAACTTCCATTTTATTAATATGAAATGAGCCAATTTAATTTAATAACATTATTAATATTTATTTAATTATAATATGCTTATTTAATCATGAATGCTTATTTAATCATAAAATCTTGGGAGGTGGTTTAATTGAAATTATTTTATTAAATTAGTTTAATTATTGCAAAGCATGGAATCTTTTTAGTTTCACACTTTTGCATGATAATTATTCCTTCTCTTTTAAAATGAGTTTATGAACTTGGGGTTTAGTATTATTTACATAACAAAAAGTACAAAAAATGTTCTTTAAGAAACCTTTTTTCTATAGACTGCCAAACTTTTTTTGTGCAGACTATAAGTGGACCATGAATCATTTATTAGCAACAACTTAACTAGATTGTAATCCAGTTTGGTGTAGACTTCTTGCAGCATGGCTCATTGAACATCTAAAGAGCAGTTCATTGGCCTCCCAGATCATTAGAATGAGTCTGTCATGTCCTCTTGTAATCGGAGTATAATGTGGTGTATGCCAATTTCTGTTGTTTACCCATGTAAGGTAGAAGAAAGCAGATCATGTTCAAATTTATTTTCAATAAAAAGCTTTTACAGCAAAATGCAGCCTTCTGCAATGTCTGTTGCACCTTACTTTGGACTGTACTTGCTTAATATCATATCTGGAGCTAACTGAATGTATATTTGGAAACCACATTATTGTGTGAGGTTATGAATTAAAGTTTCAAACATATTCCTGAGATCATCACTTGTATAGGTGACTCATCAAACATTACTAAGTGCCACATTCTTTTGTAATTTTCCTTGTCTGTAAAATGAGGATATTCAAGGGAAATGAAAGTTAAGTTAAAAAGAATATATTTCCTTCTTTGAAAAATGTCATTAGTAAGATGTTTCATCAACATTACCTACTTCTTTGAAGTGTTGATATTAAGAACTCGTGAGAGTCACTACTGCAGGGACAGGGAGAACCTGTTTTCCCTCCTCCTCAAGATGTTTTGGAATATGAAGTTTATAAGAAGGGTCTCCCCAGTAATGTCTACCGTATCTATTTAATCGTCTCTCCCAATAGTTTGATGTTGGTGATGCCCAAGTCGAGGACCATTGTTGTAGGAATCAGTGTGACGTCAAGATCTTTAAATATTTAAACTCTTCCTTAGTATTTGTACATTTCTCACTTCTATTTATTACATGATATCTGCTTTAATGGAGACTAGCAAGCATTGTCACTTTTCTTAGGCTAATTAAAATGCTTATAGAATAAGTCAAATATGTGATCTTACTTTCAAAGTTGTATTCACCTCATGGACATATTCATCTTTTATATCTAATTGGAAACAGCAATTCTTGTTTTTACACAGTATGTCATAGTGACACTTGCGACAAACAATGCTCTTTAGTATGACTTTTAATGCCAAAAGATATGTACTCCTGAGGCTTAAACAAAAGTCGTGTATAGAAGTGATGTAATTGCATTTTTAAAAAGGCATTTTTTATTAGCTAATGAATCTTTGTTTAAAATTATACATATTCAGAGTGTCCAGAAGCTCCCATTACAAAAAAATACCCCAGATTTGTTGACCATATTGACTTTCATGAATAATGGCAGATCCAATTTTTTCAAAAAAATTTCCTCTTCAAGAAAATTGAGTTTAAATGTTGCTTTTGGGCACAAAATTCAAACCAGCTGCTGCATCACAGCAAACACTAGTGCCACATCTGCCAATGGAGCGAAGTGTAGGGTCATTTCTTTGCGCTTTTGGGGAAGCTGGAGCGAGACAAACATCACTTGCCACACACTAGAGTACTTTAATAGCATCAAGTGTTTTATGTGTACTATTCATTTAATCTTTAAAATCTACCAAAATTCATTTTTGTTGTGTGTTATAAAAATGAAGAAAACATGAACCATGAATTCTCGAAATTAACAAAATTCCTGGAATGCTCGAATTATGTTTTGCATATCTTCAGTGTCAACTAATGTCTTGTGCTTTTCAAAGTCAAATACATTAAGTGATGATCCCGTGCTGTTTCTTTCCTTAATATCATGACATATGTTAACATTGTTTTGCAGCTAGTATGTTTATTTAAATTGTTTATGGGCTGCAATATGGGTTATGGGCTGCAATTGTTTATTATTTATTATATATTTATTGTTTATTGTTCATTATTTATTATTGTTTATTATAGTGCATTAAGGGGTAGTGTATTAATCATAGATACCATGTATGATTGATTGACTGTGGACACAGATGTATACTACAAATATTCTCCAATGCAATTGTTGGCCTGCCACTACACAAAATGAAACTGCCCAATGCATCAGTTCAAATTGCGTACCCAGAAACAATTAAACACTCAATATTTTAATAAAAGAATATTTTAGCTGCAAAAATCTTTTGCATGTGTCATGACATTACAGAAAGAAACTACAGGGGACTATCATTTATCATATGTAATTCTCTAAAGCACAAGACTTTAGTTCACACTGAAGATATTCAAAAAATAATTTGAGCATTTTAGGAATTGTGTTAATTTCCATAGAGCTAGGTTCATGTTCAGAATTCATTGTTACACTGCTGCATACTATGGTTATAACATACAACAAAAATGAATTTTAGTACCTTTAATAAATTAATTAAAATAATATAAAATAAATTAATTTAATAAATTAAATTAACAGTACACATAAACCACTTGATTCTATTAAAGAACCCTAGAGCATGGCAGGCGATGTTTGCCTCACTCAACTGTTTGACTGAAAACACAAGAAAACTATGATATGGGAGCTATGATTAATACGTATTTCAAGTTATGATTATGTTAATTATTTTTGTTGGATTCCTTTAATAAATTAATTAATTCTTAATTAATGTAATTAATCCATGGTATAATTAATATTATGGTTAGTTATATAATTAATTATTAGTAATTACACTTGTTATTAGTGTTGCTCTGACAGTTTTTATTAGTCATAAAATTTTAATTTGAATGTGAGGTAAAACATCTTTGTATTGGAACACTTTTCCATCTAGTATTGTTTGTGAAATTTTCTCTAATATCATTTATTACTTTAATTTTGAATATATTAGATATTATGTCAATATCTACTTGACTGTCCTGGAGATGCCACATCCTAAGTACAGATGCTAATGTTTCAGCTGTCATGCTGCAATCTTCCTCAGGGCAAAATGTGAATGTGGTGTCTCCCGGACAGCTAAGTAGATACTCTCTAGCTGCAGAAGCCTACATTTTCAGATATTGTGTCAGTTTTTTCACTTAATGTTCATTTTACTGTATCTGTTTCTTCATCATTTTTATATTTTGTTCACAGGTCTTGTGATGGTAGCTGTAATAATCATATCCCGTCATTGCAACATTAACCCTGATAATGTTGCTACACCTATTGCTGCAAGCTTGGGTGATCTTATCACACTTGCTCTTCTTTCTTGGATTGCATCTTTGTTATTTGATAAAATAAGTATGTATGTGTATAGATAAAACCTGAAATATTGATGATTAGTATGTGTAATTTTGTAAGCAAAATTGTCTTTAGCAGAGCAAATTAACCTCTTAAAAATGATGTATAATGTATCGACAATTTATGATAAAGTGTTTGTTTAGCTATATGAATGAAGTTTATTTGTTCTATTGTATGTTTTGACAATTATCTATTTTATGATCAGCATCTCTTGGCATTTTTTTGAAATTCTGTGTGTATTGAATTTCAGATTCTCAAGAATGGGTTGCTCCCTTGTTGATTCTTATTTTTATTGGCCTCACGCCATTGTGGGCATGGGTTGCTTCAAAAAATAAATATACCAAAGAAGTTTTGACTTCAGGTTGGACACCAGTTATTTCAGCGATGTTGATAAGCAGGTAAGTTTGTACAGCAAAATAAATAAAAGCTAAGGCATTCAACCTTTATACACTCAGTATTTCGAGTGACCCCAGAATCTGTTTTCATAACTTGTTTTTCCAAATATGTGCAAAACCATTTTTAGTTTATAATGATTTAATTAGTCACTTTCCTTTTATTATTTTACAATTACTTGAATATTTTGTTTAAATTTTTTCTTGCGGGACAGAATGTTAATATGATAATAAAGATTTGAAAAAGTATTAATCACATGAATTTTTTTGTTTTGGCTTCAAAAATCCCTCTGGGATCTACAGACCCCAATCCTGTAGTTTAACATCCCAAATGTAATGCTTATACTTAAAGATTAAGTGCCTGCCAGATCAGTCATGGCATACTCCTTTCAGTGCACCTTGACCAGAGTTGATTACCAGCAAGAGCTTATTGACTGTCAAGCCTAAATTTTGTATAGAATCATAGGATGAGGTCCTATTATATTCATCTTGTTAAGTTGACTTATGCCTGCGATTGTGTTGATCATTAGCAGGGCTAGGATTTATATGGAATAATAGGACAATATGTACATTCATATGGACAAAAAGTTAAATATACGGAGTAAAATATGGGCTAACAACTGAATGAAAAGTTCAATATATTGAAAATAATATATTAAACAAATTACGTAAATAAGGCAACCAAAGAATGTAGTTTCAATATTAGCTACAGAATAAGGTTTAATCATGTCTCATACTAAAATAAAATTAATATTAATCTGTTGCCGAAAGTAAGATTATTTGTTCGTTTCTGATAATTGGCCACTTGCAAAACAGTGAGTTACTAAGCACAATTTTAAAAGTTATTTTAAATGTTCTGATGTGAAAGTGCACTTTTGATCGATTATTATTGTTTTGTACTGGGTAAAATCGCACTCATCATCAGAAATAGTAATGTAGAGTCATCTTGAACCTTGTGCTTTACTTTGAAGTTAAATCCATATCCATTTCTAAACCTTATTCACCACTTTAAATTGCAGTAAAAGTCAAGAATATTTTTGTAACATTATGTTTTGATTTTTCATAATACAGAACATATTAAATATAAAATGTTGATATGTGCAAAAGTATGTCTGTTATCCTTATATATGTAAATACTTGTACTATTCCTGGAAATATGGACAAATGTGGATAATCAAATGTGTTTCAAATTACTGTTAAAAGCTTAATTCAAAAAAGTGTAACAAAAGTTTGATTATAATTAGTGAACAATCAAATACGGAATTGATTGTTTATGATCATTACAATTCTGACGCTGCTATATTTTCTTGTCTGCATAGAGTAAGCATGAATTTGAGTAAAGTTTAAGAATGAATGAAAGACAGTATTAGTGAGCATTTAAAAAGCATTTTAAAAAATTGTGTTTGTAGATCCCTCTGAAGATTTAATGGATGACATATATTAATCATCTTTCTTGTAAAGAACCATTCAGTAATCATTAGAAAACTGTTCCTTTATTGGAAAGGGAATGCAACATGACTTTTGACTTCATATTTATATTCCATTCATTCTGTTATTTGTGTCTTATATTGAAATTTTTTATTTATAAATTTTTTAAAGAATAACAAAACCTAATGCACTTTTGTTACTTTTTCCTCTCAAACCTTTCTGTTGGTTTTCAGTATTGGTGGTTTGATTCTTGACTTCACAGTTGAGAACTTCAAGGGAATTGCTGTGTTCCAGCCAGTGATCAATGGTGTCGGTGGCAATCTTGTTGCTGTTCAGGCTAGCCGTATTTCTACATCTCTTCATCGGGATTCAAGACTAGGCAAATTACCCAATTATGCCAAAACAGTCTGCGTCAATCCAATTAGTGCATTTTGTGTTAAAGGTAAAATCTGGCCTTTTGTTCTTAAAATTAATTCATTATTGTGCAGTGAATAAAAATTGGTTGCTTTCTGTTAATTGTGTCACATGTAATGAGTCTTTAATCTTTTGAAGAACTGATTCCCTTTCTTTTTGCAAATGATATAGGTGGACATGCTCGAACAGCTCGAGTCCTATTGTTAATGGTTATCCCAGGTCACCTTATCTTCTCATATACCATCAGTTACCTTCAAGCTGGCCATACATCATTAACACCTGTGTTTGTGGCAGTTTATTTATTTGCTGCCCTTTTACAGGTAAGCATAATTGCAATTGATTTTACACATAGAATTGCATTGATCATTCATTATATGTTATGTAATATTTTGACTTTCTCACGTAGTAGAAATCTAATCTTCAGGCAAATTCTTGAAATAATTGTCAGTGAAATGAAATCAAAATATAATTTGCCCCAAGGGAAAACCTGCAAAATAAAGAAGAAGAAATTAAATTGTATTTTATTCCAGTGATCTTTAAGATATTTAACTTACGATCTTTAAGAATAAACTTAATTGAATTTCTCCTTATTTTGTGACTTTTCGTCAGCCATTCAAGAAGTCTCTACCATCACAAAAGTTTCCCACATTGCTGGCATTGTGCATGCAACGCTGTTGATTCCTCTCCACAACTATTTACTTTGGGAATATGTACGCACATATATGCATGTACATTTACACATATACATACACCACACATTGTGCAGTAGTTGATAACAAATACATAAGGAAAGTAGCTGCAATACTTATGAGTACTAAACTACTGGAAAAATTAAAAGATATGCATAAAAACAGGAAGACACTGTGACTAACAAAAAGTTACTGTTGTAATGAATATTGAATTATTGAAACAAAATAATTTGTGTTTTGTTTTTGTTTGTTTATTAACACAAAAGAATTAAGGTGAGATTGGAAAGCAAAATGTGTACAATTTTTGTTTTTCTTTCATTAATTGCCTTCAATATACCTTCTAAATTTTGTGCTTTTTGTTACTTTGTTTTGTAAGGTATTATAAGTAACAGTAACAAATGTAAGATTTTGACCTATTCAACAATAACTAGGATTCAGCAGCAAAAGTACAAATAATTATGTATATTGATTCCAGTATTGAATTTTTTTAATATCCCATAATTTTTTCAAGTTGTTTATAAGTTACCAGGACAAAATACTTATTCTCTACATCCAGTTTTATGGTCCTTTTATCTTTATGCAAAATTTTAAATATTTGTGTGATCCTGTGTTATATGCATGTTATACTTGTGTAATTTCTTATTGTTTTTTGAGATGCCATATTTTAGGAAAATTGAGGCAGTCGCTAGAAGGGCCCATTTGCCAAAACAGTGTTTTGAGAAAAAAGCATTTGAAGATGTTGATCATAACATTCTACATTCTATTCTATTGAATTGCTTAACTGATATATTAATTAAAGATATTATATTTCATTAAGAGAGAGATTAAATCCTTCTTAATTTAAAACATACATTTTAAGGAAAAAATGAGATATAGGCCCTTCTTCTGGTGATCCCTTTATAAATATTACTTAGATGGTCTAAATCAAATATATTATTAGTTTTAATTGCTTTTTATTATCAATTGTTTATATAACATAATGTGATTTGTAAACTCTGAAGAACTTCTTCACAATTTAGTTACTCCTCCAGTTACTGTGTGATCTAAAATATGAGTTACTCTTTCAGTTAATGTCTTGTAGCTACATAACATATATTTATAAAAAACTAGTGTTATTCACATTGGATTCAATATGCAAGAAGATATCCACTCAAAGGGAGCTAATTGAATATTTCATAGAATATTCTTTGTTGCTTTGAACTCTAACGTAATAAATGAAAATATGATAATGAAAATTTGAATGGACAAGAGATGAAAGTCCACAATTCCTTGCATTCTTCTTCTTCTGAAGAAGGCCCCTCTTTTAGCTACTGCCTCTGTTGCTTGTTGTTTTTTTTTACTTGTCTTAAATATACAATTATTTGTGTCCTAAAATAATATATTATTGCAGTGTGAACAAAGCAAGTGGTAAATGTTAGAGAAACACTTACTTTAACATTTATATTTGTTTTCGTGGTGTATACTATAATAATTGTTAGTTGAATAAAACATTTTTCTTTCAGGTAATTTTATTACTGTATATATGCCATGTAATGGTGCACTGGATGTGGACAAAACGAATAGATCCAGATAATTCTGCCATTCCTTATCTTACTGCTTTGGGTGACTTCCTTGGTACTGGACTCTTAGCCATCGCATTCCAGTTTCTCTATCTCATTGGGGATGGTGACAGTGATGTGGGAGATTAAGTGCTTGGGTAATCAAGTTTTTGATTTGTTTATAATTGTAGTTTCAATTGCAGGATATACAGTTAACAGTGCTTCATGTAAATTTTATTGATTTAAAAAATGGCCAGTACATTTTGTGATTCAGAGTCTGGGATTTCTGAATAAATCCTTTGTGTTTGTACAGGAATGATGAAACTGATATAATGTTTACTTTTTATTGTTAGAGCAGCTGAGAATCTTTATCTTTATTGTTAATTGTTTACACATGTACATGTACATATGTGTGTATGTATGTAAATATTTGAAACGTAATAATTGTTTCATTTAGCTGTGTGGAACTTACCTATATCTGAAAGCCTCTTATCAGGGATCAGTTCATCAGCCATATGTGCCATCTTTCGTATAACATGGTAGATTATTCTATACCATTGTAAATTTGATAATTTACTGGTTTTTATTACTCTATTTTGTTCTTTCTAGTCTCATTTAGTAACTGGATCAATGTGATTGATGCAGGATACTATGTACTTGAGAATGCAATGGAATCGTGCTGTGTTGTATAATAACAATTTTGTGCAATCAAAATTGTTGTCTTATTGGCCCCAAATACTTTCAGCAGTGTCTGTCAGTGTTGACTTATGTATACATTCTGCTGTAACTACATTGTTTTGTAGGAATGGAATCTTCCTATTTTTAAGTGTTATCACGTGAAAAATCTTGAAAAGTACCTACTCAAGTTAAAAACTATTGCCCATTAACTCTGGCAAGAAAAAGCACCTACTTAAATCAGTTTTAGGTGGTGTAGAATAGTAGGCTTAATAATATTTGCATTTTCTTGCTGTTGCAATTTTCTGTGATTTACATAAGTTTGACTGCCATTCCAAAGGCACCTAAGTCTAAAACCACAAACTACTAAATAGCTTTTTGCTGTAGGTAGTGTAAGAAAGTATTTTAAGGGTGCAAAGAAAATGAAGTCAGAATTGTTGCCAAAAAATAAATAAAAGATTTTAATGTATCCAAATTTGTAATGTAGGCCAATTGCACATACCATCTGTCCGTCCGTCTGTCCATCTGTCCATATGTGATGCCTAAAAGGCTCATTGTGTTTCATTATTATCGGTTAACTTTCGTTACATAAATATTTTTCTCGTGGCTCTACAAGTAAATCATTAAATGACTGTTGTGTATAGCAGGGCCTAATCGAGTTTCAGCTACTTTTCCAAAAGTAAGTTTAAGCGTAATTTTATAACAAATCACTTCAGTGTTGAGTCAGTATTGTAAATACTTATCAATCCATTGTCCTTGTTGTGCATTCCTTGCTTAGTGGATATAAAATATTTTATTTAAGCATGGCACAACTTATTTGACCATCAGCTTGCTTTAATGTTTTTTATTTGTGCTTTTGGGCAAAAGAGACTATTGCACTTCTGCTAACAATAATTATGCATTATTACAATAGTACTAGTTCTGTATATATATATGTAGATATTAATGAACTTATTGTTAAGCTAGCAAAAGAGGTGTTGGTAAAATCTCACAGGTGCTGAGATTCAGTAACATTTCCATTTCAAAATAAGTGGCATTGAAGTAAAGAATGAAAAAGAATAACAGGCATCGGGTGATATTGATCCCAGAACTTGTGAGATTGCTTGCACATGTAAATATTAGATTGTAAATAATTTGCAATATTTTTCAACAGTAAATGAATTTTAATGTGACTGGCTGTAACATGGACTTGCACTTTGTCACAAAAAATAAATTTTGGTGGGAATGAAAGCTGATGGTCTAATTTTTGCAGATCAGTGCACAAAAAGTAAATTGCATGGCACATGACAGTTTTGAAATTTAAGTTATTTCTATGTGTTCTATTTTTTCGTGCTAGATGCCTCTGGTGATCAGATAACTGCAGAGGTATCTAGTAATTTTAGTAGGAATGCAATAAGGTAATGGGGAAACCCTCACATTTTCTTACTCCCCTGGCACAATTACCACTATATTACCTACCAGTGTGGACCAGCTAAAAATCTGTAGGCATGTTGATCATGTTGATTAAGCAATACTTCTTGGGTTGGGGAAAAGTAATTGCTGGTTTGCTGGTAGAGAAAGTTGATGACATCCCATAATTCATACTGTAGTATAGGAAGATGGGAGTTGTTAGTTAATGTGTAGGATGCTGTTGTGAATTGTGAGTAAATTATATTGTATTGCAAGGTAGATAATAATGTAAAACTTTTGCACTTCTAGTTTATTTTCTTTGTTGATCTGCACCACTGTCAACTGAAAGAAGAGCTTTTTCCCACCAGTTGTAAAATTTATTTGATTCTATCCATTTTAACTATTTTATTGTAAATTTGATCAATATATAACCTGTCAGTTATTTTGTCTGGTAATGTCAAAAATATATTTACAAAGAATAATTTGATGAATTTGAAATTAATCTAAATGGTGATGTTTTCAGCAGACTTGTATGTACTGCAGGATATGACTGTACGCTCCACTATTGGGAGGGATGCTTTTAGTATTTTGGGGTAAAAACCCAAAGATATTTTTATCACTAGTAGTCAACTGAATTGTGCCTATACATTGGACAGTTTTGGCCTGTTCCAAGGTTTTATCGATATTAAAATATCTTGTAGATATACTACCTTTAAATTTCTGACCTAAAACATTATAACAATGGCTCACAGGAGTGGTCACTGTACAAATATTTATGGTAACAATGCATTTATAATGAAATATCTTTTTTATGACTTGGGGCAATCAGCATTTTTGTGTTCCCAGAACATTTAATTTACTTTACTGTGTGAACCATTTATGTATATTCCACTGGGAAGATACTTGCAAGAACTAGATGGTCTGTTATTGTAGACTTTGTATAAAGTTTTCCTATATATCATGTAATGTTTTTTGTGTGAATCCAACTGAAGGAATGAAAGTGCCAAATTATATATTGCTCATTTCTCTCTAAATTTTGTCCCTTGCTCATTCCATATCACTTTCCAATGTGATCATTTCCTATTCTCTTGCAATAATAATGCAATTTTAATTTTCGTCTCAGATGTACTTTATTTTCCTCATATCTATATTCCTATCCTGGACACATTACATTATGTGTACTATTTCTATTCCTGAAAATTTGCAATTTGACATTCTTAAGGAGTTTTTGTTTTGTCAACATGGGCTTGTTTATCGTCATGAAATAATATAAAATAAATTCCTTCTTTAAAATAAGATGAGTTTCAGAGATTCAAAAGTATCTTCATGAATTAGGTTTTAAAAAACGTTACAGTAGCCTATAGTATAATGTTTTGTCATTTCTGTTGTAGCTCCAAAAGTTTTATACATTTTAACAATGAAGTTGAAAATATTCTTTGTCATTCACAATCCACTTTGCTGTAAAAATTTGTATAAAATTTTGAAATGTCTTAATTTAGATTTTAATTGATAACTTTCTAAATGTGGCATTGATGTTGATGGTAGATGTGAATCTCAAAGCAGATTTCAGTTTTTAAAATTTCAGTCTGAAAATGAAATATATTATTAGTAATAATTAATGCGTTGTATTTGTTTAGTTATTTTTTGCTTTGCGAAGGTTACTTCTCGGTTACCACCATTAAGTGGAACATCGCATCAAATTGTAAGACTAACTCCTTACACATTGTGGAGTCCTTAGGTCGCCTGTGCCATAACCTTATACTAGGTGACCTGCAGGAAGGAGGATGGGGGTGAAGAAATAAAGTGCTCATTATGGTTTATTACCTAGGTCTTTCCTTGATCCCCCAGAACAGTCCATAGATTATATTGTAAAATACGTGAGCAAAAATTAATTATATGCAATTTTAGATAAATTGTATTTCTGCTTGACTCATTAGAATCTTACCCCTTATGTTTCAAATCAGCTCCACCACTAGAATATCTCTGTCTGTAATTATGAAATATGAGACATGGATTTGACAAATCATGTCAAGAGGATACCATCACTTGGTGTCCAAATATATATTATGCACTTATAAGATATTGAATTTTTTCCTCTTTAATGTGTTATTTTTGAGTTTCTAAAATCTATACCAGTTCACATATATAAATTCAAATTATTAGGAAATCAGTCTTTTGAAAAATTGTGTACTTCCATCTATTAGTTTTTGTAGTTGTAAAACAATCTGAAAGATCTGCTACTATAAAAGTTGAAAATTTAAGTTTGTTTGTTTCTGGTACTGCAAATTGTTTGCAGAATATTGTGAATATTCATTAGAATTGTCTGCAGCTAAAGTCGGCAAACTAAAAAAATTGTCAGGTACTAAAACGAGCTATGAAATATTTTAATTGGATTCACATACAATCATTTACTTGGTACATTAATTTATTTCATTAATACAAAATATCGGAATGTGAATTGAATCTATTTGGTCACTGGAAATGTATATGAATTTCCCATCTGCAAAAATTGCTCGCATTCTTACGTTCAGCTCACAGTTCAGTCTTTCCAGTTATGCCCTTTACCATCAACAACTTTGTCTAGACATGGGGAATTTAGTGAGAACGCCATATTTTTGAAATATCCATTATATATTGAGATTCGTCTGAACTGAACCGAAGTGGTGTTGAATTAGCTCTCCGTTATATTCACGGCTGTTCTTGAGCTCCAATCATTGTAGTTTTCATAGTTGCCCGATCGTAGTCAAATAAGCGGTAACCCCCACCGCCGTTGTTTCAAAGAGAGTTGCCTGAGGCCAGAGACCAAGAAGCGAGTGCCACGGCGTTGGGAGGCAGCTGCGTGCCCTCTACCTGGGCCGCGCGTGGAGTCGCGGAGAGGCTGCGGCCCCGCCGCCTCCGCGCCGCCAGGCCTTGGGCCGACTGCTGTGAATGGACTGCGGCCAATGACAATCAACAAGCTACGTCATAGGCTCATCTATCATCATGATCGGCATGATAAAGAGAGCATGGGCTCTCCCGCACGCACGCACGCACGCTGAGGAGGTGTTCGTGTTCCTTACTATTTCGTAGTCGCCCCTGCAATTATTGACCCTGTCTTCTTCACCTCCGCTTTTCGTGGCGGGCTTCGCCCTGCGTGTCCTCCCCCTACTCCAACCTCCCATATTGTCTGGCCTTGTCGGTTGGTTACGCTTTATGGTGGTAACCGTAATCCCTAGTAGTTTCGGCACCGTGGCCGCGCTAGTCAGGGAGCGAGCCGCGTTGAGGCTTGGAGTTCGGCCCCATCGTGCTCAGATTAGCTGATATTGACGCTCGCTCCTATATAGTATAATAGGGTGGATGAGTACGCGAAGGAATGGATGTTAACGTGCGCTGTGTGATGTGACCGCGAATGTCGATATGTTCCGTCAAATTAAAATGGAGGCAAACAAGTGGATTAAAATATGCAGATGACAAGCGAAAGGTAAGGTGCATTGCGGAATATAACATGTATATTTTATAGGCACTTGTAAATTGCTTCCGTTTTATTTTGCCACACTACAGCGTACGCTTGTTCCCGAAATGTAGCAGTTACTTTTATATAAAGACAAGTTCATTCTTTTTATTACCATGAGAATGGCATATTTATGTATATTTTAAATCAAAATTACTTTTTCTGCAGAGAAATCGATTTATCAATCTTTTCAATTTGTACCGACATTATTGTTTGCTTGGGAAAGTGTGTATTTTGAAATTTGCGGGTTTTAGAAGATGATCGATCTTTCTCGTTTGTAGTTGATGTTTAGGAGAAAGAGAAAACGATATGGTATGCTGAGAATGCTCGATTAATGTGTTGAAAATGTAGTATGGATGAACGGCAGAAAACAAAAATATACGATAGGTTTATTGTCGCACGAAGGGAATGTGAGCATTTATAACAAATAACTTTTCTTTTCGAAGGTTACAGTACAAATGATGTATTAATGTAAAATCTCTCGTTCGTATGACTGAATGAACAATTATAATGAAATTAACATAGTACGGTAAATTATGAAGATGTAAGAAATATGTTGCCTGTTATTATTGTTAAAAATGAAATTTGTTGGTCTATTTTAAACAATTATTAATATTTTGCATTAGCAATATAAATCTATATGCCAATACACAGATTATTTTTACGACATACTCATTAATCTTGAGAGCAGTTTTTAGTGCAAAAGCAATTTATAATAGTAATTAAAATGTAATATGAAAGATCAATCAGGAACGAACGCTGGTTTATCTGCCAACAATAAGAGCATGAGCAAATATGTGTTCTTGATTAGTTCACTCAAGCAAGGACAAGAAACACATGTTTGGACTGTATAATTAACATGTTCAATTGCAATTTTTTAATGTAGTATAATGACTTTCGTGCCTGACATAAAATTCAATATAATAATCTGAATAACCGCGTCTTCATTTTTCCCGCGAAAACTAGCAGGTATTTTAGCAGTCTGTGTGATCCACCTTTCTCAATTATGGTATTCCTAATATCTAAGAAAAACTTTGTTGCGAGTGAGTGGAGGTTTTTGTTCATCCTATTCATCTCAAAAATACTTTCTCTCTCCATATTTCAATTAGAAAACTATCCTGTGTAGCGTAATGGGGGCAGCAAAATTTTATAATAATATCTTGAAAAAATTTGAACCATTTCATTTCAAATTTTTGTCCACCTACGATTCGGGCCGATTAAAATGAGCACGGAATATTTCATTACTTATCCTGTGACGACTTCTTTAAATGGATATATAATAATGACATCTTGCTCATTGTAGAGACTGACTAGTAGGAATTCCCCGTATTTTATTTTGTGTTTGGATTGTTTACGACTGATATTCAGTGAAAATGACTTCTATCATTTATAGAAGTGTCCAATTTTAAATATTAATACCTGTAAATTAGATTACAGGGCGGGTAAGTCCCTTCAGGGAAGTCCGTGAGTGGTGCTTTGACAATTCAAAGAGTTTCATTGATGACCGTTAGTCACCCACGCTACGCCACTGATATTGCCGAAGCATTTATACATTAGTTTGCCATAATTAAAGCATATATTCCATACAAGTGCGAAAGCGGGAAAAATATTATGATAGACGACGGAAGTTACATAAGTTATTCTTTATTTTAAATAATTCAGTTACAAGCTCTTATTAAAGAAGATATGAAATTATTTTCACTGGAGCAAACCGTCAGCGGAGCGACTATTGGGATCAAAAGTATTTTTCAACGAAACTACCACGTAGACACCTGTCATTAGGTCACCACTAAAATGTAAAATGTGTCAGAGGCGAAAGTTTATAAAAAGTAGACATGAAGACAGCAATGCTATGACTTGCTAATGTATTTTTACTTTCTGCTAATATAGTGCTCGAATATACAGAGTCCGATTAATATATAAAGGGACCCCCTAATAATATTGAAATATAACACATATCTAAAAAAAATTAATATTGGAATAAATTATAACATTTGCAATTTTAAAATGTATTATTTATATATTTTCGCAAATGTATACATAATGCGCACTTTTGTTCAAAAAATAATGCGGCTGTCCACCGGGGCGCTAAGCACAATCTTGGTCTACTTTCGTATTAATCCACCCTGAGTATGTATGTAGTATAAAGAAAGTTATATAATGCTGCAAAAATAGATATCGAGATTATATTTTATTGCTTATTATTCGACATTTATAAACGCACTTTCATATATTTGAGTAAGAAACTTCAAGAAAAAATATGGAGAAGTTTTAAAGAAAATTTTTAAGAGGCCAATGAGCTTGGTATATTGCATTCTTTAAAACTGAGATTCCTTTCAAATTCACAGGGCCTTACATTGAGGCGTATCAATAGAAGAATATATTGTTTTTCAAAATCCATGTGTATGGTTTAGGTTTCAGTGGTGTTTCCATCTATAAAGTGTCACCTCTCCATTGTTTATTACAATTGTTGACCCCTTTATCAGAATATTATTAAATTACCCTGCTACACCGACGGAACCATAGGACAACGGAACCATAAAAAGATGACACCGACGTATCCATATAAAGATGGCAAAGGAAATGTCATGATGAGATCAAAAGATGACTTCGGGAGAATTTGCAAGAGGTATGAATGATTAAACAAAAAATAAATAGTAATATTAGTGGCTCTTGCATATGACTCATTTGAAGCGTTTATTTTTGATTTCAGGTAGTTAAACAAAACAAGCATGTTGCAAAAGTTTCACCTGCCTGATTCGCAGACATCAGTGCTAAAAAAGTAGTCATTAACATTAGTAGGAATTAAAATATATATGATAAACATTTATCGCTGTATTATTGTATAGAGTGATATTGCTGTATTTTTACTTTCTCGCACTTACTTCGTAAGAAGAAAAATTTATGTGATTATGCGCCGGAAAACGGGGAATTTCCGTCAGAAAAAAATATTACCGAGCCCTGGTAACGAAAAAGTGAATAAATTCTGGTGCTATATTTAGTAAATTACTTCCTCTAACACTTGGTGTAGCCAGAATCCATATTTTGAGGGTCCTTGATACCGAAATATCGATTGACGGCGAAACGTGTGTCTGTCCGTCTGTGGTCAACGCTAGTGCCTATACTGTTCAGCCGATGTTCTCCAAATCCCCGATTTTCCCCAATCGATCTGAATCGAAGCTTTGGAAGTTTCAATCGGATATTTTGATGTTTGAGGGTACTTTACATGTAGTCCCAAAAACCTTTTGCTAATTTTCTCAAAAATGGCACCAAATGTTTTGATTAACTTTGTCCTTGGATAGCGTAAAGGATGGAGCAGGCTTTTTTTCTTCCTACAACTATAACATTGAAGATAGATATTTTTTCCTTCATGAAATCTATTTCTTAAAGACACATCTTGAAGTAAAATTATGTACAATTTTTGGAAAATATGAGTAATTTTCTCGTAATTTGGCGCGAAAGATTTTAGTTTTTAATTTTTTTTCTAAAATTGCAAAAATATTTCTTTAAATTTTTCCCACGTATGTATCAAGAGACAGTAAAAAATATGGTGCTAGTACCATTTTCGGCGAACTCTCTGTATTTTCAAAAATTGCAAAAAAATTAATATTTCAAAACTACGAAATTGAAGATAGAGATTTTTGTCTTGGACAAAGTCTGTTCCAAAAGATCAATATTTAAAAGAGTTCATGTACAGCTTTTTGAAAAAAACGAGTAGTTTTCGCGTAATTTGGGTTTGAAATTAATGCAATTTATAAAAAATAGTGTAACCAAA
This sequence comes from Teleogryllus occipitalis, assembly GCA_011170035.1. Taxonomy (NCBI): domain Eukaryota; kingdom Metazoa; phylum Arthropoda; class Insecta; order Orthoptera; family Gryllidae; genus Teleogryllus; species Teleogryllus occipitalis. Next base: position 101,979 of record BLKR01002652.1, read on the forward strand.
ACTGCTCCACATTTTTTCTTCAATTTTTTTTTCACGGATAAAAGAAGGGACGCTTGGAATAACGCGGGTCTCATATTCGTTGAACTCCCTAAATTTTCGAAAATTGGATTATTAGAAATAATGCGAGAAAGTATGATCTGGTGGAGCACCATTCGTTTTGGTTCTTGCAATGTTAATTATTATTTTCTTTTTAGCACTGAGAAGGTCTGCGAATCGAGCATATGAAACGTTTGCAAAATGCTTATATTTTGTTTTGACTAGCTGAAATCGAAAATTACAGAATTATATAACCTTTCGAAATCGGCTAAAAAGAATGCAAAATAATTTCGTTCTGGAAGATTTATGGATTCTGACTCGGTCTGCATTGCCCTCACCGTTTTATCAATGATCGAGCAATGCTGATTGTAGAAGTTCAGTTAGTAATGCGTGGAAATTGCACATCAATTACGAAATGCATTTCCATCTAGTATGAGAAGAAATATTATGGTAAATAAAACTTTGTTTTCGTCCATGGTTAACGTGTAACGTTTTCCTCCAACATCGCAATTATCACTAGTTAAATCCAACGGATTGGTGATTACTCTCCATTTTTGTTTTTAATTAAGAAAATGGATGGTCCCGAATGAATTTTTGAATCGTATTACGAAAATAGTTGAAACAAACATTTCAATCAGTTTTGCTGTTACAAATGAATTTCTTACCATTTACGAATAATAAGATGCATTTCAAATTCGAAGACCCATGATTACCTGTAGATTTCGTTACATAGTCCCATACGCTGAATGTTCGTCATTAACTACTTGATTGAGCTCCACCGAAAGCACTTACGTGAGGGAGGTCGATCGTTGCGTTTATTGCTTGACGTGGCAATGAACCGACCTTTCACAACGAACGTCCGCTGTTGTATTCGTGGGTTTATGTTCGCTACGTGAGATGATTTTAAGATATAGAGAAACGATTTTGAAATCGCCTAGATTTTTCGACTGATGGAAACAGGATGAGGGAAATCTACGTCAGCAATGCAGTAGGAACCCTTTCACTTCGCGACGAGTTATTTCCTGACCGTGACCTTTGGGGGCAAAGCGTGGAGTCGAAGACACACTGTCTGAAGCGGTAAGGATCTTACCTTTGGAGTCGACTAGCCGCTAGCTTAATAGAAACATGTTGCTACCGAATGTTCGAATTAAGAGACGTGCAAAATTCAAATGATGCTGAGAAAAATGAATCCATTCTCTCATGAAACATTTTCTAGGCAAGAACTATGTACGTCTTCCTATTAAGCTAGCTTGATTGATATGAACAATAATATATTGCTTGTTATAGATTATAATTTCTACTTGATTCTGGATTACATAACTTCCTTTTTACTTTTTCGTAACTATATGAATGCTGATAGAAATTGTGTCGATAGAAAAACACGGTTTGTGTGTCCCTAATAAGAAACAAGGGGTTTTAATTTCTCGTTTACTACTATCCAGCAGGAGAAAGTTACGTAACGTTGCATGAAAAAAAGCCTTTTCAACAGAAGCATACGCTTAGCCGGTCCGTAATACCGAAAAATGGAGTTTTGTGGCTTTTATATTTAGTAAGTTATTTTCTGAAATACATAGGGTAGTATTAACCCCGTGTGTCTACAATTCCACACTGCTTCTCTTCTTTAGGGAGACAAGTCCCTGGGGTGGGCACCTATGCCTCTTTAGGTTTTTGTCCGCACGGTACGCGAATTCACGTTTTGTGGTCCTTGTTTCCGAAAATGAGGTGCTTTCTCCGATGTATCTGTCCGTTCGTCTGTGTACAACATTAGCGCTAAAACTGCACACACGATATTCTCCAAAATTGATAGTCCCCAATCGCTTTGATTTGATTTATTTCAGTTCAGTTTTAACAGTAATGACTGCATACGACATACGGGGGAGAAGAAATGTAATGTGCGCACGTTCTGTTAAACTCCAAAATCTGTTTTCTCATCCTTGTTCTACAATAATAATGTTTCTAATCATAATTGAATAATGAATAAAAGTTCCAACAAAGCGAGGTTAGCAACATTTGAAAACTATACATTTTCGCTCCCGAGTTATAGAAAATTTATGTGCACCGGCACACGAACTTCAGATTTGTTTTTTAGAGTTACTATCAAAATAGCAATCCACGCCACCGGCTGTACTCCTAACACATCTAGCAAAAGAATAACTCAACAAAACGTGTGCATAATGAAGTTACATTAATATCCTGAAGCAAGCTAGGAGCCATCTCAACATTTGCTCAATGGATCTGGAAAACTCAATGAAAAAACCTTATTGAGATGAGAGTCACTGAACCACAAGCTAAAGATCATTGCTAGTTACAGGCATATTTAGTGTTCTTTTTATTCTACATTACGAATATTAACTAATGCGTTACATATCATTGTTATTTTTCTTTTCGCTGGACATTATAATTTAATTGTATAGAAACAGGTAAGCAGTAGAAAAGATTTTACTTAGCACATAAAAGCGTGTTTTTTACACAATTCAGACACACAAAAAATGTTGTCAGACCCAAAGATTTGAAACATGTTTCCCTATGTATTTCGACGTGCTGAATCTGAATCTAAAACCACAATTGCGCCATTACCTTCCAATTTTAAAAAATCGCAGATAACCATCGTGACATTGTATTTTTTGTTTTCGGGAGTTGTTGTCAGACCCGAAGACTTGACACACTATGTATTTCTCTATGTATTTCGATGCGCTGAATTCGAATTTGAAGCCAGAGTTGCCCCACCTCCCTCCAATAATTTTTTTTAAATCGCGAAAAACCACTGTGAAATTGTATTTTTTGTTTTCGAGGTTGTTGTCAGACCCAAGTTAACACATGTTTCTCTATGAATGTCAACGCGCTGAATCCGAATCTGAAGCCAGAATTGAATTGCACCACCACCTTCCAATTTTTTAATCGCAAAAAACCATCGTGAAACTGTTTTTTTTTTTTTTTCAGGGGATCTTTTCAGACTCAAAGACTTGACCTGTTTCTCTACGTATGTCGACGCGCTGAACTTGAATCTGAAGCCAGAATTGCGCCACAACCCTCCAGTTTTTTTTAAATCGCAAAAACACACCGTGACATTTACAAACTAGAAATTCACGGTGGCTTTTCGCGATTTAAAAAAACTGGAGGGTAGTGGCGGAATTCTGGCTTCAGATTCGGATTCAACGCGTCGATATACACAGAAAAAATGTCTCAAGTCTTTGGGTCCCACAACAACCCCCGAAAACAAAACAAAAAATACAATTTCACGGTGGTTTTTCGCGATTTAAAAATGCTGGAGGGTGATGGCGCAATTTTGTCTTCAGATTCGGATTCAGCGAGCGTCGAAATAAATAGAGAAACATGTGTCAAGTCTTTGGGTCAGACAACTTTTTTGTGTGTCTCTGGTATCAATTATCTACTGCTCATTTAAGTAACTATATTTCGTGTAAGTACACTCACTATAATATCTCAATTATTGAAAATATTATCTGAAGTATCTATCTCCATCTGGCTGTTGTGGTGACGTCAATTAGAAACGGATCAATGAATTATGGGGTTCTTTGCCATGAAGCGGCAAAGCCCGTCCGACATTTCGGAAATTTTCTCAAAATGGCTTCAATTTGTTTTACAAAGTTCGAATAAAGCTTTCGAAGTATGCTAAGAATGCTGTAGGTCCTAATTTCACCAAATATTCTGGATTTTCAAAAATTGAAACAGTTTAAACTTTTCGACATCCTACAACTACATTATTGAAGACAATGTATGATGTGATTTTTTTGTTAATTTTAACTCTTCTTCATAATTAGACGTTTAGATAATGTCATGAACAGTTTTTTAATATATTAGTAGTTTATTATTAGTAGTTTAAAAAAGACGAAAACAAGATTTTCTCACAAAACGACTCAAGTTGTTTCTTTATTATTTTACGCGAAAATAAAATAATCTCTATTTTCAACAATGTAGCTGTATGAGGGGATTCCAATAGTTTCGAAAATTCAGAGAATTCAACGAGGATCGGACCTGCGTCATGTTTATAAGCGTATAACCCTTTGTTTGAGCAAAAAAATTGAAGATATTTTTGAGAAAATTTTAAAACTGTGGTTGGTGCATCATGTAATGAATCCCTCAAATTTAGAATATTCTTTTCAAATTCAGGGGCAGAGACATCAGACAAATTGACCAAGGCATATCAATTTTTGTGGAAATCCTGAGAACGGTACAAGCGCTAGTATTATTTAGGAACAGACTGACGCGTCTACTACGTACTTACTAGGTAAAGGGAAAGTTTTGTAATGTTGCAGCGGAAAGTGTCCTGAGTCAGTCCTTCTGTCAGTCTGTCACCTAAAATCTTGAAAGTGGTGTGGAGTAAGCGATATCTAATGTATCCCCTGAGAAATATTACTGTTTGGAAGGGTTTCATGCTTTCCGAAGGTTAGAAGAGCGGTCTGACGTGTGTTCAGTGACAGCGGTTAGCCGGAAACATCTTTCTGAAAAAAACAACAACATTAATTACTTCATTTTCGGGTAAAAAATAATAAGAAAACCATTATAAACACAAATTTCATTGGTATTCTAAATTTTGCTGGGTACTTTGAATCGTTGTCCCTCTGCTTGACGCAACCCACTTGACGTTTATGCGTTAACACGCTCCTTGTTGCAGCGACCCCTGCAATTATCTTGCGACACTAACACATTTGCAGCATAGAGGATAAACTTTCCTCTACGCTTGGAGGGAAACCGAGGAGGAAGAGAATGAAGGAAAAGGAAGATGAACGACACGAAGGAAAAGATAAGGACAAAGAAGAAGAAGACGAAACGGATGAGAACAACCGAGAAGACGGACAAGAACAAGGAGAAAAAACGGACAAGAACAAGTAGAAAACTGACAAGTACAAGGAAATGAGGGAGATGGTGAAGAAGAGGAGCAAAGGAGAAGAGGAGAGAGGGAGGAGATAAGGATTTGATTGGTTATTTCGTATTTTCGGGCGCGTCAACGGCAAAGGTCAGAGTCCTGTAAATATAGTGCATAGTGCAATATAGTGCTTCACATTATTTTAAACATTTGCCATTTTTGAAACTTCAGAAAGTTCAAAATTAAAAAGGTGCAATGCAAGAAATTATGTGCTCTTGTAGCATCTCTAGTTTTTTAAGCGTCCAAAAGTTTGAGTTTAGCCGTTCTGGTGGTGAAGAGGTAACGTGCCTGACATGTTGACCTAAGGGCCTGAGTTGGAATTTGGCGCGGAGAATAATTTTTGTTTGTTTTTGGAAACACTGTTTCAGGTTCATGGGGTACTATAATATTGCGTAGCCGTTACAAATAATGCGAGGAAGAGAGTGCTGTTGTAGCACAACATATTTTTTTCTTCATTCAAATAATTTATAACGACCCTGATGAGATATATGCATTAGAATGAGAAACATATGATGACTCTTATCTGTCACTTGATGAATAAATTGTAATAATGGAGTTTTGTGTTTAGATCACCTAAAAATACAAGGATACTACAAAATAGAATATATAAAATAGGCAATAATATTCATTTATTAGTAATCAAAGTGTTTGAATTATTAGAATTTTTAGTTCATTATTTATGTATTATATTCATTATGTATTTATGTAATTATTGGTAATAAGAAAAATATATGATCAAATATAAGCTCCTTGAAGAGCTCCTATACATCAAAATTCGACATACGTGGGAAGTTTTTAAAAAGTCATCCTCTTAATACTCCTTTTAATTTCGTATTGCTCGGCTGATATTGCTTGGAATTTCTCTTTCTTAACATAAAATGTCCTTGCAAAAAATTAGATCTCAAAGAATTACTAACTTGTCAAGACATTGTTTCAAGTGGGCAAGCGAGGGATTATAAGCCTCACCGAAGTAGTTTTGAGGAACAACTTATTAAGATCTGGTGCTCATCTGTAAAACAATATTGTACAACAAATGGGGGGTAAACGCGCGCGATCTTCCTTTCTTCATCCTTCTACCACACATGTCGGCAGATCAATTGGGGTTATCTCGGCTGGAACGGTGTCCCGCTGGTAGAAATATCTGTAACGGAAACCCTGGAAAGCAGTGTAGGTCGGCGCAGAATCTAATGTGTCAACGGAAAATGAATACCGCCATCTCTGGCAATATAATATGCACCGCACTTTCGAGGCTAATGACCATTGCAGTTGTCGCGCCCGAAAACACAAAATAACCAATCTATTTCGGAGATTGATGACTGATTGATTGTTAGTGATACCGGGTGCGTCAACTACTAAGATCATTAGTCCCGTAAGAGTAGTGCATGCTTTTTCATCGGGGAGGTAGCGGTGATCTTCCCCCGCTGGATGGCGAGATCCGGCGTCGACCTGCCGCCGACTAGCGGGATTTTACCCAACCAGGTATCTTTCACCAGTGGGGCTCCGCTCCAGCCGGGACAAACTCTAAGGCCCCGGCCGGTCTCTCGGTATGTGTGGTAGTGTAGTGCATCTTAATGTAAGTGTGTGTGTAAGTAAGTAAAGGCTGAGGATAGGACAAGGAAGAGGAAGGAAAGATTGCGCGCGGTCCGTGGCCCGTTTGTTAGGGTCTGCTCCGGCATTGTCCTGGTGTTGATCGGAGAACCCACGGAAAATACCGATCAGAGCAGCCGGCCGCTAGAATTCTCCTCCAGACATCGACTGGATTCGACCTAGCTAGTGTCGAAAATCCTGTCGCCGTCGGGACAACCTAGTAGCTCCCGGTAAGAGACACAGCAGTGACATCAGTCGATGCAGTAAGCCACCTCTCCTGGTCAATCGATTTCGGATTTCATCAGGCTATTGCTATTGATTGCTGGTCAAAGAAAGATGATAGTCTTAGTATGAAACGTCTTGTGTGTTCGCAACAAGTTTTTTGGCATAAAAATGCGTTGAAAATTATGTGTTGCACATACTCAAGGCTGTTTTAAGGATATCAAGAAGGCCGGAGGCTGGAGACTCATCACCAACTCAAACTAGAAGTGATAAAACAGCACGCCAATATTTTCACACAAAGTTACGCGAAAAGTACTCAAATTTTTCAAAAATTGTACATGACCTTATTTCGAAACCTATCTTAAAGGAACAGATTTCATTAATGGAAAAAATTCTATCTTTAATATTTTAGTTGTAGGAATACTCCGGAAAAGTTTACAATGTTGCAATTTTAGAAAAATCAGGATTTTCAACGAACATATAACCTCCATCATTCTCGTAAAGGTCCTTCACACTACCAAACAAAGAAATTTAATCAAGAACGATGGAACCATTTTTTGAGTTTTGAAAATGTCCCCGGGGCTTCATGTAAATTACCCTCCAAAATTAAAATATCGGTTTCAAATTCAAGGGGCGGCGACATCAGCCAGATTGAATAGGGGAATAACAATTTTGAAGAAAATCGGCTGAACGATTTAGCCGCTAGGGTTGTTCACAGACGGACATACGGAAGGACAGACAGTCATTTTGCTGTCATTCGATTATTCGCTACCATGGACCCACAAAACATGGCTTCATCACATGTTAGAAATTTTTCTCTAAATTTTACACCTTGATTTATCGTTACCAAGGTCCTGTAACCAGAGTTTTTCTGCCGAAATTCGTCGTTTTTTCGCGCAGCATTACGTAACTTTCTCTCTACTTCGTAGCGAGAAAGTAAAATGAATAGCGAAGTGATAGGTTAGGTGGTAACGAGCAACCAGAAATTTATGACTGAGACAGGGGAACCCGGAACGTCATATTTTATCTCTTACCAGCGTTAGAAAGTTTCGCAAACAGCCTGATCTCGGTTTATCTTATTTATCTTTTATTCTTTCTTCTAAGTTATTTTGAAGTAGCTTTTCGGCGTCGAAATCATTGAAATGTGTTTTATTACCAATAAGATTGTGAAATAAATGGGAAATGAGAATAAATTCCATTAGAAATATAGTCATCCAACTTATTTTGATAAATTGAATTTAAATATTTATCTAGTATGTGAAACGGATTTGACTTCGAGAGAAAATTGTTCTTTTCATTGTTCATAACAGAATTGAGTAGTGTCTATTCAGTGCAACAATACTTCGCAGAGGTATTGCACCCATTTTCTAGTGGTCAAACCGCTCACCTACATCAGCTCTACCTGTCGGTCCCGTTGAAATTCTGGTCGGTCCATATGGAATTTGGGGATAGCCAAGCGGGTTTGTGAGTTCTCTCAGTTCTCTCAGTTCTCCCGTTTTCCGTGCCTTCTATTCCACCGTTCCAGCATCATAGAACTCATTTTTATCGTTATACATGAATCTGCAACCGTTTCTGCTAGCCTTCCTTCATTTTGCTTACAAGATTACAGGTAAATTTGTCCACTGTATATAATGAACTGTTATGAATTCCATTGTAATTCGGCGCATCGATATTATGTCCATTTTTTGGCTATAAAGAATTAATCCGCAATAAATATTATTCATTAACATCATATGTCCACAAGCGTTTGTTCATTTACTTTCGTTCCCATTTTTTATTCTGTGTTTTGGAAGTCCATTAAAAATGTTCACGAGATTGAATGGAGGACATATAAAACAATTTCTTTTTTAATTGTTTTGGTAAAAAGAGTGTTATGGTTTTCACGATAGTGAAATAGAATTTAATGCGGCAATTGCTTGTTTACTTGGTCTAAAAAGAAGGATAAAATTATTTACTAAAATCAAGTATACCAGTACGTCAAAGAGCAGCGGAGACCACACCCTGATGCGAGTGTCGTGGTAAAATACAAGTTTCCAGGCCTCGTGGAGACGTAGGCTTCGGTCGGCATTGAAGTTTTGGGGATTTTTGAGAATTTTCACAGCCTCTTTTACCGTCCTCGGTGCCCAGCAGTGTTCTCTGGCTAGGAGGCGGGTGTTATCAAAAATAATGGCGCGACTAGTTTTCCATGCGTGGAGGGCTACGGCCGGTATTACTGTACTTGTAATGGCGAATGTGTTCACGGAGGCGTTCCTCTATAGTTCGTCCCGTCTCGCCGATGTAACTGTGGCCACAACTCTATGGGATCTCATATACCCCTTATGACGTAAGAGGAGAGTCGCGGTCTTTAACGCATACAAGGTTTGGCCCGAGTTTTTCATTGGATTTGTAGGCCGGCTTTATGGTCATGTCGAAACGGCACAACAGCTTGCCAATATAATCAGTAACATCTTCTATATAGGATAGAATGGCCATTTAGTAATATGTATTTTATGTGTACCATTGATCCAATCTACTTAGATAGATAGATAGATAGATAGATAGATAGATAGATAGATAGATAGATAGATAGATAGATAGATAGATAGATAGATAGATAGATAGATAGATAGATAGATAGATAGAAGTGTATTCTACAATTGGGCAAATGATGCCCTGTGGCAGAATGCAAAACTACAATAATAATATATAAAAAATAAATATAAACAAACAAATTGACTTTGTCATTTCCTATATATGCAGATGGCATTTACATTCCTATACTAAACATTAAAATGCATATACACTAACATATAAATGAATAAACTTACATATTACACAAATTCACATACATACAAACATATACATAGAGAGCGTATATACATAGAGAGACGAAGGAACCCTCACATACACACCAATCAGAACTTATTCAGGCATATTCAGAAGAAATGAAATCACTTCACTTCAATGCACTGCATATAACTTTATCTAAATATTAATTGTTCAATATATTTTACTGTAGACTACGCATAATCGCACCTTTCACCCCACTTCACTTCACTTCACTATACGTTTTCACCCTATTGACTAATTTCCTATATTTTTTTTCTAAAACCTCGCGCTGAGCAAGAAAAGAGCTCAAAAACTGCCGCAGGCAAATCGTTCCAATCTACTATAGTTCTCTTTACAAAGGAGAATTTCCCTACGTCCGTTCTTTGTATTCTTGTTCTAATTTTATATTTGTGATCAAATCTATTTAAATAATCTGGTTTATCTAGCCTTCCCCGAATTTCCTGCCATGCGGAGCAACCAACGTAAGATTTATACAGCGCACAAAGTCGTGCCCTCTTCCTCCGGCGTTCTAATGATTCCCAATGCGCAGGTGTGTTCTTCCGAAATGTATATTTTGCCGCTGTTTTGTATCCTCTCTAAGCTCTTTTTAAGTCCTATTCTGTACGGATCCCAACAACTAGCTCCGTATTCCATTACCGGCCTAACAAGCGAGGTATACGCGATTTCCTTTGCTTTCATATTACATTTTTTAAGATTTCTCATGACGAAATGCAAAGACCTCCGAGCTTTACCCACTACATAGTTCGTTTGTTTCTCCCATCCCAATTTACAAACCAGGAGAATGCCAAGGTATTTAAAGCTCGAGACTCTCGAAACTACGTCATTACCTAGCTGATAAGGTATTGTATAAAAAGCTTTGGCCCTACAAAATGTGATCGCTTTACTTTTCTTTCCATTTATAGTCATTTTATCAGCTATTGCCCAAACGTTAATTTTATTTAAATCGTCCTGTAGTTGAATCATATCGTGCTGATCTGCAATTTCCCTATATAATATACAGTCGTCGGCGAAGAGTCGAATTTTTGACGTAATATTTCGCGATAAATCATTTACAAAGATAAGAAACGGCAGTGGGCCTATGACACTGCCCTGAGGAACCCCGGAAGTAATGTTACCCTTTTCCGATAAGTGCTGTCCAATTCGGACTTTTTGATTTCTATCGCGAAGAAATTCATTTATCCATGCTATTACCCGCCTGTCAATTTTATCATCAATAAGTTTCAGTATCAATATGTCATGCGGCACGACATCAAATGCTTTAGCAAAATCAATAACTATTGCATCCACTCTTCGCCCTACATCAATTACTTCCGACAAGTCTTGAGTAAGGGAAATAATCTGACTCTCACACGAAAAGCCATTTCTGAAGCTGTGCTGTCCATGAAATAACCATTCTGATTGATTCAAATGATTTCTAATCGAATTAGATAATTTTTCACACAATTTACAGACTACTGACGTAAGACTAACTGGCCTATAATTTTGCACTTCACATTTTGGCCCATTTTTGAAAATTGGCACTATTAAGGCAGATTTCCAATCATCCGGTACACTTTCGTTGTTGATTGATATATTGAAAAGTCTGACCAAATATGGTATTATTGTTTCCCCTGCTATCTTTAACATGTCAGTTGTAATACCATCCGGACCGCAAGACTTACAGTTTTTCATTTTTTTCAAATGTGAACGTACTTCCGTTTGATCAATTTTGAATATATGATCCACGTCATTGTGCCCTATGATAATTTGGTTAGCTTTTTGTTTGTATACAGAACAGAAATAATTATTGAATACATACAATACACGCCGCCGTAGCCGTTGACGCCGACGTTGCCTTCCCCGCTGTCTCCGCCACTGCTGCCTCTCCCGCTGTCTCCGCCGCTTCCTCCACCGTTGCCGCCGCCGCCGCGTCCATCCCCGCTGTCGCCTCCGTCGCCTTCACCCTCGTCGCCGATACCAAGATTTCCACCCTTGAGGAAAAACCTCCCTCCCTCTCCACTGTCCCCGGAGAGAAGGGCAACACCGCTGGCCGTCAATCTTGTCAATGGTTACGCACAGTTGCGCTGCAGAACACAGCAACTCTACTAAAGAGCCCACTGAGCTCGGCGACACTTTGGCGGTTCAGATGCACACCGTCACGACCGAGTCCAGTCTCATTAATCCACCCGTTTGGATCTACGAAAAGTAACCCTAGACTCTGTGCCACCCACTCAATGTCGCTGTTAACCCGTCTGGCTTTCCGAGGCCATACATCCCGGCGGTGGAGCACTCCGCTCAGCACAATCCGAGCACTCGGAAATCTTTTCTTACTTACAATGCATTATTGTTATAAATTATAATCACGGTATGTAGTGGCGTATCGGTGTGCAAAGCTGATCACGATCCAAACATAACGGAAATTAACGAAACTTCTCGAATGTTCGAAGTATTATTTTTAGATAACTTCAATGTGAGATTTCTTATCCTATAGATGTCGCATACGAGAAACGGAAGTCTCCTGCAGACTATCCTTAATATTATGACACATGTTAACAGCGTTTGGTAGCTAAAATTTTCATTTATTAAAATATTGAGTTTATTGATTATTTATGGGCGCGCAGTTGGAACGCATGCCTCCGCGAGTTTCGTTTTGGACAGCTCCGCCCTAACGATAGCCTGCATTAGATAACCCGATAAATGATTGTTCATGAACTAGCATGTAGATTTTCGTCCACTCACATGTGGTCATTTATAGCTTTTGCCTCCCTCATGTTGGTTATCTCGTCCCCAAACACTGGTGGCTTCTTGGGGTAGGCAAGCTAGGCACTACCTACCCTGATGAAAATGTACTGGTTTAATACATTTCATATAATAATAAAAATTAAATGACTCTTACAATTTTAATATGGTGTAAGTATTATTCATATTGAATTGATTTGTATAATGAATATTTTATTATCGTGGCAATGAAAATCTGCGCCATGCGATATCTCGTCTCTTCCGGCAGAGACATGCTTACATTTCTCAGGATAGGCACGCCCGGGCACAGCCTCGCTTCGCACTGTATTATGAGAAAAGGCGCGTGGAACAGTACTATGTTGTGTCGATGCTTGACATATGCTCGCTGTGCGTTTGCCAGCGAATTCTATTGCTGCCTGCCTCCACGGAAGACTGTTTTCCATTTACAAGCATCTGCAAGCCGCGTAGCGCGTGTGTTTACTGTTTTATTGATGAGTTAACAAGCGTAGAAAGTGATTATTATTATTATTATTAAGGATGTATTAATTTTTTTCATTTTAAATTAGTATACTGCGGATTATTAGTGTTACTTGATTTTATATATTTAAATCTTATTTTACGTTAGTATTATGACATTCAGTGAATGAACTACTACGTACACGGTTTTCTCGTCTTAACAATGTAGAAAAGAGACAAAGGGTATAGCCGAATAAGGCGGTGAAAAGTGCCTCCAAACCAAATCGATATTAGATTATCTATTGTTTCGAATATATATCAAATTACTTAGTTGTATATTTATTAATCATTGACACTTAGACAATCATAGACAATTTTTAAACAATTATTTTCTCAAAATCGGCTCCAACAATTTTCTTTATATTTATTTGTCAAAATCATATGGTGCTGGTTGCATTTTCGTCGAACTCTATATTTTATAAAAATGCGAAAAATTGACATTGTAAAGGTAGAATATTGGAGATACAGATTTTTTTCCTAAATGAAATTTGTTACAAAAATTATATCTTTAAATAAAGCCATTTACAATATTTTGAAAAAATACTAGTTTTCGTGTAATTTTTCTTTGAATTAACGCTTTGTTTTTCAAAAACTGCTCCAATTTTTTCTTTAATTTTCTTACCACGGATACAACCAAGGAGTTTTAAAAAAATGTTGCAGGTTAGTTCTCTCAAATCTTTTGGGTTTCTATCAATATTATTTTTTATTTCTATTTGTTTCTTTTCATCCTTCTTTGAGTTGCTTCTGTAGTTCATTGCTGTACTGCTATACTGCTTCGTTAGCTGTTACATATTTCGATTACGATTTACAATCGCTTTTTTCTAAGAGTCACCAGATCCACAAACAAAAATATCGTCAAAAATATCGTGGTATCATTTGCATTCCTTTTAATTCATAAAAAGTTCTATTATCGTTCCCTAAATTTCTTCAGGAAGCAAATTTAAACGTAAGGGTAACCTCAACCATCTATATCGCGCAGCAGAAGGCCAGAACTTAGATAACTGGACGATTCATTCAACAAAACTTGCCAAAACTCATCTTTGGCATCAATAATTGAGGAAATTATTACATTAGCTAACTGTAGTAATATGTTGTCAACTGTATAAATAGGAAAATGTTATTTTTTAATTGGTTTATTTAAATTTTTAGGATCTTTAGTATTGAACTAAATGTGTCTGTGGGCGTGCGTGTCCACTTTTTTAAGCACTCCTTTGAATTTCAATATATCTGATGTGCTGTTCTATTGCAGATTTGAGGACATCTAGGTGTATGCTGAATATTCGGCACTCTAGAATTTCCTGAACTATTTAGAACATCTTCATATTTTCTAAATAATTCTTCCAGAAACATACTTTTCATTGTACAGACAGTATTAACGTGTTGATGTAGTTGATAAGTCATTTCAACTAATCCCAATTTTAAACACGTTTCTGCCGAAAATAATAGTAACGGTAAAGTCTCGGTTTTCACAACAACAAAATAATATTCTTGTTCATTTAAGATAAATTTTTAATAATATGATCTTAACGGCTTCAATAAAAATCCAACATAATCATGAAGTTAAATTGTACTCACTTCTAACTCTGGCAATCCTCCATCAAATAAAGGATATAGCCGAAAAGGGTGGTGTTCCCCAAACCAAATAGATAATCGTGTTACTCATATGAACGAGAATAAGCAATGCTGTAGATTCCCAAAAAATCAGCCTCCTAGGGGAATCTGTTGCAGAGATACCAGAAACGTGTTTTTGATGTTTAACTTTTTTCTCAACATCTATTGCATGTATCAGGCTGAAAAAATTGCTGAGACGAGGGAAAATAGTTGAATTTGGAGGTATTTTTGTCAACCAATTTTGAAATTTAAAAAGAAAAAATTATTTTTTTTGTACACGATAACGTTGGATTAGTGTTTTTTCTAGAATGTGTCTTATAACATTCTATAACATATATTTTTTCTGATTTTTAAACAACGTGGACTTAGTAAAATAAATTAAAACCAATTTTATCAGTTTAAAAATTTAAAATTCGCGCCAAACAGCGATTGGAAAAATAATTTTTCCAATATGTAAACACAGATTTAATCACGATATATTAACTCGATCGGTGTATGCTGATCATTATTGGTGTTACATCAATATTAAACCAAACTTAATCGGAATATCCATGGTGGATGGAGATGAGTGTGCACTTGCGCATCCGACTTCAGCCAATAAGGTTCAGGCACCAGTTTTCGTCATAATATTTGCGGGAATTTTAAATGACAAACTTACAGTCAAACAAAAACAGATAAACACTTTTTTAAGATGTTGCATCTTTTAATTGATTAATGTTTTCGTGTTTCCGGGCGCGTCAACTGCTTTGGACATTAGTCCCATTAGTGTAGTGCATGTTTTTCTCGGGTGATGGCGGTGATCTTTCCCCGCTGGATGGCGAGATCCGGCGCCGACCTACCGTCGGCTAGCGGGGTTTCCCCTAACCAGGACTCACCCACCAGCAGGGCACCGCCCCAGCCGGGACAAGCTCTAAACTCCCGACCGGTCTCTCGGAATATGTGATAGTGTAGTGCATGTTAGTGTAAGTGTGTGTGTAAAGGGAGAGGATAGGACAAGGAAGAGGAAGGACAGATCGCGCGCGGTCCGTGGCCCGTTTGGTAGGGTACTGCTCTTGCATTCGCCTGGTGATGATCGGAGAAACCACGGAAAACTACCGATCAAAGCAGCCGGCCGCTAGAATTCTCCTCCAGACAGCGACTGAATTCGACCTAGCTGAAAAGCTAGTGTCTGACGCCGTCAGGACTCGAACCTAGGACCCCCCCCCGGTCAGAGGCGCTGCAGTGACATCAGTTTATGCACTGAGCTACCGCTCCCGGTTTGCATCTTTTATTTCAATTACACCTTCATCGTGTTATATTTGGTTGGTCACCGTTGAAAATTGTCACTTTATGCCACTTTGAAAATGTTTCTCGGCACTTCTTGTTCTCCATGCAAAATGGCGGACAACGTTTGTTCTCGCTTTTCAAACGAACGTGTTGTGGTCATGTGGTTCGTGACGCAAACTGGTGCTGCATAGAACGAGGAAAACGCGGTGCACCGGAGTAGCCCACTTATCTCTTTCTACCATGGCAATATCGGATGTGAAACGATATTATTGTGAACGTGCGAACGGAAGTCGCACCCTGGGATGCTGTTTCCTCATAACTGCGATCATTTATTATTTGGCATACGCTCGTTACTTGACGAAATTTTCTATAGCATCGTAGGCTTTCGCGGCCCGGAGGCAATAAAAGAGAGAGTTTCCGGGCTGGTTGGAGGTGCACCGGATGACATCTTCACCGAAGATGTCCACTGTAGTCGTGGACGAAAGGTTTTTTTCTTTTTAACACCAACTGGACCGAAAACTCGTTGATTAGCGAAAATTGTTTTTTCCAACCGCATTTTGGCGCGAATTTCAAATTTTAAAACTGATAAAATATGTTTTAATTTTGTTCACTAACGTCCACGTTGTTGAAAATCTGAAAAATATATATTATAGAATGTTATAAGACATTCTACGGAATCCTGAGACAGTACGGCAACGTTATCACGTCGAAAATCTATTTCAAAATAATATTTATGTAGTTAGTTAATTTTTGAATTTGGCTTCAAAATTGGTTGAAAAAATAACATCAAATTCAACTACTTTCTCCTGTCTCTGCAAGTTTTTTCATCCTGTTACATGCAATAGAAGCTGAACAAAAAGTAAAACATAAAAATACGTTTCTCGAATCTTTGCAACAGGATGCTGATTTTGTTGGGAATCTACAGAATTTCTATTTCTCTTTCATATGAATATCGCGATTATCGATTTGGTTCGCGGGTAGTTTTCTCCTCCTTATCCAGCTATATCCTTTGCAGATCTCCGACGTGAATCACATTCGAGAAAGCTCCAATATCCAACTGACATTTCAAATTTACAATTCTAATTCCACTTAAATCTGAAAGATTCTACTAATTGCGTTACATTTGAAATATTTTTTTATGTAGTAAAGGTTTTAAATATTATTTTCTTCTTCTTTTTCATTTTCATCTTCCACGATCTCTTTTGTAATAGAACTCTGCAAACTCTAGCTAAATAATTATTTTTGTTGTATTGCCCATACCCGCGATTTTGACCACCATGTTCAGACTCATAAACAGAGTTCTCTCTTCGTTTGGCTATTCCGACCAAGAGTAACATTAAAGGAAGCAGATTTTGATTTGCATATCTTACCACATCCTCTTCTACGACCGGCCGTAATCGGCACCGCTTGAAGTACCTCTGTGTGCCACTTCAGTCAGCTTGTGCGGTAGCACATTATTTACACGCTGATTCAAAACGTCCGCGAATGCGTTCTATCTCTGAGCCATTCAGACTAAAATTCACTCGCTTACCACTTTCAATAGCTTATTAGCTAGTCTTGATAAGTACGTACAATGAAAGTGTATCGCAACCCACTAGGAACTTTAGTGTACTTTTTTGTAAAAAGGTACAACATTTTTCTGGGTATACCTTTTTTTTATTAATTATTATGTTCTAGTTCGTAAAAACCATTATTGTTATGGTGTTGCTTTTGTCACTTGCTATTGCTTAGTGTGAAATACAGACCAACGAAGCATCACGAAATACGTATATAGAAAATGCAAAAAGCGTTTTTGAACAAACAATAAGTTGAGGAAACGACATGTTGTGAGTGGGCACTAGGAAACGTCGAATTACGAAATATTACAATTCTCGATTCAAAAAATTATCTGTTTCCTGGGATAAACATTTAACGGAATGTAAAATAGTTTGAGAAGAATATGAAAGGGCCGGGGCAAATAATCCCAATAATCGTTTCACTTTTACAAAATGAAGATTTGCGAACTTCTGCAAGAAACAAACATATGTTCCAAACGCTGTTAAATCCTTTTCTTAGACCTACGAGTACAATGTTGATTGATAGGATCGACAAAAACAGCGTAATTTTTTTACCAAATTTACATTCTAATTCATGCAACAGAATCCAAGTAAAGTGTGAATATGTTATCTTTCTGATTATCTTAATTGATAGTAATAATTGATACCAATTACGGATTCCTTTGTGAAATACCTACATAAATTTATCATGTTACTTGTGTTATTGACACAAGTAACATGATAAAAAAAATAACAAGTTGTGCTTTACGCCAACACAGAGACAGATGAAATATGTATGTAAGAAGAACATAGCAAAAAAACAATACAAATAAGTATATTTATATTAAAATCAGGAACAGGAACATATTAAACAGTTGCAGCTTACGTGAACGAAATTCTACGTAATCACATTGACAAATTTCATAAGTACTAGCTTCAATAGATTCTGTAGATAGCGTACCTTCTCATTCTACTGCTCGTTCTACTCTTTCTACTCTCCACACTCTCAAAGCCGACCTTCTGAAAGCCTTCCCGAACATAAACAATAATTTAGATTAACATATCCAAAGGTTGGAAGAGGTCGTTCACTACACAGGCTGTTGGGTGCAAGTTGGCAAGACTGCGAATTTTCCCAACCGTGCACACGTGACTGCACAGAAGACACAGACACCATATCCAGTGGCAACTCAAAACAAATTTACCCTTCACTCCCATAGACAAATACATGCACAAACCAACGCAAAAAGGCTAGAAAGCGCGTCAAAACCAAAACACGTAAAGCTGCGCATCCTAGCCCACTTAAAAACAAAGACATTCCTACTGAGACTAAAGAAAGGTACTTATTTTAGCTGATTGTGTGGCGGCGTGGCAACGATTTCTAACCAGTCGGGCCGGAGGAAGCCGGTACACCTGCACGCTTGAGCCGGATGCTGTCGGGATGGGAGCGGTTGGTATGCTCTTTCCAGATTTGCGTGTCTGGCGTCGTGGAGGCGACGCCGGGGGCCGCACTTGCGCTAAATAGAGGGAGGGAGCGTCAGGAAAGCTCAGCTCTATAATAAACTATTGAGAAAGGTTAGTGGCGAGTCTGGAATGATGGTGCAAGACCCCTAGAGAAGGCTGGTCGTCGAGCCTTCTGGACGCCCGACAGCTTGGAAGTGCCGAGGGGAGGGGCGAGCCCTCAGGGTACTTAACGCAGCGTCGACTGCGCCCACGCGAGATATGCTGAGAGTCGAAAGGCTGGGTGATATCTCCGGTGCTCTCAAAGCACGTGGCCTTCCAGGCGAAGACCGGTTCGGCGTCAGGCCATGTAATAACTGCGATTAAGGGACTCAGCGTCCGACAGCATCGCACCACGCGTTCCTCACGTGCGTTATAGCAGTGGCCCTGGTTTGTAGGTCTAGAGACGGTCGCGAGGTTTTCGCGGCTAAGGGGAAGAAAAAGGTTGCCGGAGATTTTTTAATGTTTGTAAATTTAACTTGTTTATTTTTGTGAAAATATATGCAACTATTTTCTCTCAGTTGTCTGTGTTCTTGAAGCCCATTACGCCACAATAGCCATGGCCGCAATCTTTCCTCCATTCTCTGTAGGAAGTTACCCTCCAACTTCTCAGTCTCGTCTCTTTTTAAATCTAACGGGAGGTTTGCAGATGCGACTGCAGTGTTGGACACCCACACGAAGACGCTGACCAATCAGAACACAGTCATTATCATAGGAGGGCAGAATGACACTAATTTGGGCGCTAACTTTACACCTGAACAACATGTAAACAAATTACAATGTGCCACCCAAAATACTAACATTTTAGTCTCGACTCTATCCTTCTGGTACAATATGTAGCGAGATTAAGTACGCAAACCAACAATTAAAACTTAAACTTGGAGAAACGAATGTCACACTTTTTGAAATTAATTTCCTTTCAGCAAAACACTTCACCCGGCATGGTCTTCACATGAACCTTGCTGAAAAACATGCTGTCGAAAACAAGGTTGCACAATACATTATCAACTCCAGTCCTACGCAGTCTCCTGCCAAAAATCCCTCTCTTTCGCCTTCCTTATATTCTCCACCCCATCCTTATTTCGAACCCTCTTACTTCATCCTCTGAAACTACTCCCGTTCCTCCCATTCCTACTACAATTCATCTACACATGATCCCCCAATTTCCTCACAACCTGTCTCTGTTGGGACACATTACAACTATACTGAGCATTAAAAGGAAAGTGATTTTAACAGTGATATTTAATGTATTATTTACCATTTGGACTTAATAATTCTAAAACAACCTGTAACAAGTATTGTACTGCAGCTTCCGGGTCAATGACCCCCCATCTCAATCAGGTTTTTCGTCCAGTTTCCCTGATCCTTTGAGCAAATGCTGAGATGGCCCCTTGTTTTGCATCTGGACATAAATGTAACTTCATTATCTGTGCACGTCTTCTAGAATTCAGTGGGAAATATAGTTATTCGAATTATCGTTCTCCATGATGTCGTTGCAGGAAATATTATTCTTTGACAAAGGGCATGATAAGGGATAAGAGCCCAAATTCATTTCTGATTTACCCTTGAAAATATATTTTATTACATCGGAGCGAATATTTTGTTAACAATACTCACAAAAAAACGCTCATTTCTTTCTGCATTCAAAATTCAAGTAATATATGGCTTAGAGTAGGGATCACAGAATTTTGAAAACGTTCTCAGAATTCACTATTCTCCATAGCACATCACGCACAGTTTATAACTGTTTTTCACGTAAAATAAATAAATAAATAAATAAGGAAACTGATTTCGATTTCTGTCTAGTGAGAGGAGCGCTATAACGCCAGAAAGATCACACTTTCCTCCTGCCGGAAAACTGTTGCAGAAAGGCAAGAAATATAAGGCTTTTAAGGAAATGTACGCATACTTCTTCGGTTTCTTTCCGCATATTAAAATTACTTATATCATTACATTCCTGTTTTCTAGAACTTTGGATGCCAATGGAAAAATATATACTTCCGTTTAAAAAATCGATATTCTGTCAATACCACCTAAGTTAAACATATTAAAATCTGTTCCTTTTTACGTCCTCACCTGCTACATATTTTCTTAGTAAATGGAAAGTATTGCTATGATGCACCAGAAAGTGATGAATATTCCTCAGAGCTTGTGTTGTGGAGCTCTGATATCCAAAAATAAATATATATTATTCCTAAATGTAGTAAATTACTTCCTCTAACAGTTTTTTTTTTTAAATGGACATTCTCCGACTGAAATGACCATATCCGAGTCATAGTGAATTTGAAATGGATATTTTGATTTTGGAAAGCATTTTTACATGAAGCCTCAACATTTTCAAAATTTTCTAAAACATCGTTCTAAATTTTTAGGTTAAATTTTATCCTTGGAGAGAGCAGAGGACGCTTTTAAAACAACACACGTCTTATTTTTTCTAAACTCACCAATTTTTCGAAATTTGCAAAAGTTCGGATTTTTGTTGTTGTCTTCCTGCAACTGCAATATTAAGATAGATTTTTTCCTAAATGAAATATGTTATTTGAAGAGAGATCGTTAAATAATGTTATGTTCGATTTTTCGAACATAAGTAGTTTTCTGTAATATTGCGTGGAATATAGACAATTTTTCAAAAATTATTTTTTCTAAAGCAGCTCTGAAACAGTTTCCTTAATTTTTATCGAATAGAGCAGAGTATGTGTATAAAAATGGAGCAGGTGTAAATTTTGGTGAACACTGAATTTTCGAATGTTAAAAAAAATTACATTGAAGTAGTGGTGCTACAGAATGGTACAGGATTTCTCGTATTAGTTTTCAATTTTCTTTGGTCTGGGCTAGCTATTCGGACTTGCCACATACTTTTTCTAGCTGCCATCTATCGCCGCCCAAAGTATATTTTTTGAAACATTCTCAATTTTTCGGTTTCCTAATAATAGAACCGAAATATTACTTTAATAATATTAAAGAAGACTGTCAATGGGAAATTTATTATCAATGGGAAGCTCTTTTTCACAGAAAATTTTTAAGTTTTCGGAAACCTTCATTTAAAGTCATTTAAGACACTTCTACTCGCAAATGCAATTTTGTTTACAAATAGTTGGAAATGTGAATATTATCGGCGTGAGAGATATTTAACGAAATACACTTGTGTAATTTTTGAAAAAGTAAAATAATATCTCAAAATGAACTTTTTATGTTGTCTTTTAAACAGGGCAATTAATACTACCCGCTAGAAAAGTGTGAAGAAAACATTTGGAGCCAAAATAGAGTTTGAGTGTTTCTGGAAATGCGGAATTTTGAGCTCATTTTAACAGAAAACAGTCAAGTTTCAAAAAGCTTGTGACATTATTTAAACACGTGTACTAGTTTTTCAAAATCGCAGCGCCTCGAGTCGAAACATCGAACGGGGAATATCCATTTTGGAAAAAATCTTACGTATGGTTTTGGGCGCTGGTGGTGTTCACCGACGGACAGATGGACAGACGGGGGGACGAACGGTAAAAACACTTTTCGGTATCAGGCCGCCAAAACAAGTATTTCCGTTGAAATCTCGAAATCGATTTTCCACAGCATTACATCATTTTCTCTATACTACGTATATTACTACGTATTATACTCCGTATATGCGTTCGTATACGAGAAAGTAAAAACTACAATATTGATGATGGACATTTTTCGTGAATAAAATTTCAATCAATATGCAAATTACTTCCTCTAACACGTGGTGTAGCCAGAATCCATGTTTTGTGGGTCTTTGATACCGAAAAATTGATTGACAGCAAAACGTCTGTCCATTTGATGTCTGTGGTCAACGCTAGCGCCTAAACCGTTCAGCCGATTTTCTCCACAATTGATATTCCCCGATCGATCTGAACGCACTCAAGAGTTTAAGAGTTTCAACCAGATATTTTGATTTTTGAGGGTACTTTACACGAAGCCTCACAAACATTTTCAAATTTTTTTCAAAAATGGCACCGAATCTTTTGATCAAATTTTGTCCTCAGATAACATAAAGAACACTTTAGAGAATGGTGCAGGTCACTTGTTCGTTGAAATCTCAAATTTTTCGAAAATTGCAAAAGTGCAATTTTTTGGTGCCTTCCTACAACTATAATATTGAAGACAGATTTTTTCCTTAATGAAATCTGTTCTGTGAAAGAGATCAATAAATAATTTCATGTTTAATTTTTCGAAAATATAAGTAGTTTTCGTGGAATTTTGCGCGAAATATGAGCAATTTAAATTATCTTAAACGATTTTTTTCCTCAAAAAAGGGCATCGGATTTTTTCTTTGAACTTTCTCCTCGTATGTATCAAGGGCCAATGCAGCGTGTGGTGCTAGACCCGTTTTCGGCGAATTCTCTGTATTTTCGAAAATTGCAAAAAAGTTAACATTTAAAAATTACAAAATTGAAGATAGAGATTTTTGCCTCAGACAAAGTCTTTTGTAAAATATCTGTCTTTAAAAAGGGTCGTGCACAGTTTTTTAAAAAAATATGTAGTCTTCGCGTGGCTTGTGCTTGAAATTGATGTTATTTCCAAAAAATGTTTCTAAAAAGCCACTATAATTTTTTTCTTAAACTTGTTCCGCGGATAGAAAAAGAACACTAAAATGAATGGCGCGGGTCTCATTTTCATTGTAATGTTTGAATTTTTTTAGGAAAATTATGCAAATAAAAAAATAATACTAGAAAGTATGTGCTGTTGTAGAGCCATTAGTTTACTTTCGTGCCTTTTACTTCCTTATGCAGAAGAGAGGAAGTAATGTAATGCTAAAGCGGAGAGGCGCGTTTTGCAGGAAGTATGGCGAGAAAGTAACATCGAGACATTTTTGTACGGCATTAGCGGCATGAAAAAATGTTTCGTAGACACGAATGTGTATCGACGTTTTGGTACTCCCTTTAAGATTATGGAAACAGTTTATGTTTACTATACGTTGAAGGCTACTCTCCCCATGTCGACGCCTGAGTAAAGTGTGCAATTGATTTCTGAAATTCATTTCTCAGTCTCCGTTGAACTCTGAGGTAAATCACTTTTATTATTTTTTTGTCCTTTTCCCTCGCTCTCTTTCTCTCCTTTTTTTGTCTCCTTTTTTCTGTCATTTTATACTGTCTAATATATATAGCAAATACATTCTCGGACAACTACGAAACGAAGCATAGCCGGAGCCATGCAGTAATACACCTTTCCTTGTGCACATATTAGGGGTTCCTCACCCACGTTTTGTGGTAGAGTTTTCAGATATTCTGTGTAAATAGAGAATGTATATGTAGATTTTTTACTTAAATGAGAATTCCTAGCAGAAATATAATTTGAAAAGAAAGGAGACAAATGTCATACAAATATGCAATCTAACTCCCCGCGATCCCGCCTAAATAAATGAGATAAATTTTTCCTAAAAAATCAAGAGCACCAAATGCATTTCACAACCTCCTTCGTGTCCTTGCGCCTCGCTGTCACCACTGCATTTATTACTGATTGGGCCATCATCTTAATCAGATGTTTCAATAGCGTCAGAAATATAGAGCATATCCCCTTTAGTTAAATCCAGACGGCTTGATTTGATGCCCCGGGTCTTTAACCTTGCGTCACACATAAGTGTTTGATGTATAGGCATTTTTATACAAGGTAGACGAACAAATGAAGAAACGTTCAAGGTCTTCGCGAGAAACTGCGCACACATACTTTCCAATATATATTATTAATGCTAATTTCTACGTAGCATGCGAAATCTTCTTCCTGTAGAATCGAATATCTCGCATATTCAGATTTGCTTTATGTGAAAATATTATGCTGCGACCTACTTAACTGAATACACCAGAGAAAGTGAAAGATAAATTTCTCAGAGTATATTTAACGAAAAAAAGAAATACAGTACTTTGTGAATTGCTTTATATATTTTCAGCGTTTAACTTCTTAATCCCACGTGTAAATACCACGAACTGTTGCTAGGAATATATTCTGCGAGAGGTATATTGAGAAGCGATCACGTTTCTTCAATCATTTATTAAATATTTGGCTGTGCAGCGAAGCAATAAAAATGAACCCACGTTTTCTAGTTAATCAAAAACGTTTTTAGTGTATTGGCGTGCATTTTTATGTTTAAAAATAGATGCACGAGCAAATTTAGAAAGCTATTAACGAGTTTATCAAAACTGTCTTGTCTAATAGTTTTCTGTTTTTAACACCGTTTAAATGATAGAGAAAACTATTGTTTTGACAGTGTATTATTGAGTTCCTGTGTAGTATTAAGTTCATCTCACTCTTGCAATACTGAAAAAATAGGAAATATTTCTCGAAGAGTATTTAACTCTACAAACTACAAAACTGTCCGTTAGAGAATACGACAGCCAGATTTCACTCCCTGACTGCCCTCAATTCACTCTACCAATTAAGGTCGTTGTGTCGGCGATGTTAAAAGACCGCGCTATTTCATATTCGAAACTAGGACTTTAAACGAGCTCCAACCGCTGGCTTCTAGTTCGTGCGCTAGCGAAACATGTCAAAATTTAGATTCTGGGAAACCACCATGTTTCACCATGCTGACACCATGCTTCAATACAATTTTGCTCATTCTTTGCAAATGAATACAGGTTTCATTAAGTTGTTATACAAAACATATGTCATTCACAATTTTCTCTATTACGGTTACAATAGTCTTTTCTACAATCGCATTAGAATATCTAGAAAAGGGTAGTCTTCACCGGTAGAATCGAAAGATTAGCTTGAAACTGATAATAACTGAACTTTTTCATTTTATTGTATGTTATAATGACAAGTGTTAGCGGTAATATTTTTCTTCTCGTGGATTTATAAATAGCTAATGTTATATCTTTAATAAAATTATCTGGAATAATAAAGTAAGTAAACAAAAAAATTAATTTATCTGCATTTCTATTGCGTGAGAATAGTCGACCTGGATGGCTGAAGTGGCTAGAGCGTGTGCTGACTCAGCATCTTGGTCTGAGTAACGTCAGACCAAGAGTCTCACCGTATATATTCCACATTAAATCGCACAAAAAAGACCAAATTTTGACCTTGTATCTCATACAGTGATCGCCATTCATGTTTCACAGTATACACACGATTCACAGAACAAACTCTAGCACTCTTCTCTATATGAGATGCGAATTGCGACTGATGCTCAGAAAATTTTACTCAGGTCCCTTGAAAAGTGGTGTGTTGTATTTCACGAGCAAGATCAGGAGGGCACCCCATCCCTAGGACGCAAAGGGACTCAGCAGTAAAATTCATTTCGCTGAAACGAGGAAAAGCAGTAGTAGAATTCGTTTCTCTGACTACCATTCCTTCTGAGGATAGAGTGAACATATGAGTTACTAATATTTCTTGAAACCCTAATCAGGCAGAGGTCATTCCTTTTTATTGTTTTTCGGCACCTGTATCAAAGACTGATCGAAGGCAAGAAGCGCGTGCCCGCACTCTCACAATAGTCTTTTTAGACCTGTACGTGTGCCCACTTTTGTCTTGTTGTGTTTTGTAGAAAACTGAATAAGAAATACGCCTATATTTTTTTCAAATTTTTATCTGAAAGAATTCATACAGAAATTTTGATTTTTTAAAAATTATTACAATTTTAATGAAATATTTATTTTTTGAGAAAGTAATTTAGAGGAATAAAATACGAATATCAAAGTATTAAATGAAATAAACCAGACATTTTTATGTTAAGTATATTCGGAGCATCAGTTAATCATATTTTGCGAAGTACGCGTAAATTTCAAAATTAAATATACGCTTAACTACTCAAATATTCAATTTTCAGGTAAATAAAGAAACACGTGTCTCTTTTTTATGGTCAGATTTAATAAACAAATCATACATTTAAAAAATCCTTATAACGTCTTGTGCTATTTCGCGTGGAATGGCACGTATTTGAATTCGTTTCGTTGTCACCCATCCATTCTAGGGGCAGAGTAAACATCTGAAATAATAATAACTCTTGAAACCCTAATCAGGCAGACGGTCATTTGTTTTATATTTCTTCAGCGCTTGGATCAAAGACTGTCTGTTTTATATTGTTATACAATTAATATCATTAAATAATAAGGATTAAAAAAACCGGCGCTGAAGTTTTAAGGTAACATTTTTTTAGGATATGTGTTTTTTTTGTGGATATTTCTATTAAAATTTGTAATGTTGCAATACCATATTTGAAATTAATTAATTAATTAATTAATTAATTTTGAATTAAACGCTCCTTTAAATTAAATAAATAAATAAATAAATAAAGTAAATGATAAAAAGAACTGTGCCAGTTTTCTAAGTGTCCATGATACCCTTCGAAGAAAAAGTTGTGTTTTGAGTCACATTTAAGATAATTTTGAATATGTTAAGGCATTATGTAAAGTATTTCCAATGACCAATTGGTGAAATGTAAAGTATTAAGCAAGTCCTTTGTCACTAATACAATATTCCACGAGTAGTTGAAAATAAAAACCTCTGATTTGTTAATGAACACGAATTGCAAAAGTACACTTCACATACTTTTGGACAAAGTCCAAATCGTTTTCAAAACATTAACTAAGTTAAGTCTATTCAAAGTCCGGAAGATCAAACAAAAAGATAGTAAATCTACATAATTCTAATTAATGCAATATAATATCGGAAGAAAATGATAAAAACCATTCATTATCGTTGGAAATAAGATAAGTTTTTATGAATTAAATTTACTGAAAGAAGTTGGAGTCTTTACAATGCACTGCAGGGATAATAAAAATTAAAATGGAATATTGGCATCATTATCATTTTAAAGCATGGCAGAATTATCATTTAAAATTAGTGGTTTCAACAGCACATTCTTTTATGCAATATTTAAAATTTTTCAATTTTAGAAAATTACAGAGAGTTGGCCGGAAATGCGACTGACATCATTTTCTTAGTCCTTTAATAATACGAGAAGAAAATATAAATAAAAATTTTGGATCTGTTTTTGAGAAAATAAATATTTAAACATTTTTGAGAATTCCCTAAATTTCACACAAAATTACTCGAAAACTACTCATATTTTCAGAAAAATGTACGTGACCTTGTTTCAAGATGTCGTTCAACCACAGATTTGAAGAAGAAAGTCTCTATCTTCAATATTGTAGCTGTAGGAAGTCGCCGAAGAAATTGAACTTTTGCAATTTTCACCGTAATCCAAAATGATGGATTATGAAGAAAATTAGACCTATGCCATTCTTTTAAGTGTCCTTTACAATATCCGAGAAGAAAGTTCAATCAAAAAAACTGTAGCCATTATTGTGAAAAATTTGAAAATGTAGTTGGGACTTCTTGTAAAATACCTTCAAGAATCAAAGTGCCCATTTCAAACTCAGTGGGCCTCGAGTTAATTTAAATCGATCGGGGAATATCAATGCTGGAGAAAATCGGCTGAACGGTTTTGACTAGCGTTGACCATGGATATACGGACGGACATACATTTTTTCGAGCATTGATTTTTAAGAATGAAGGATCCACAAAACATTGATTTGACAACACTATGTGTTGGAGTAAGTAATTTACTATACATAAGAAGAAGTTTTATTCATTTTTTGTTACCATGGCCCGGCAATGTACGTTTTTTCCCTCGAAAGTTCGCCATTTTCCGCCGCACGATTACAAAAGTTTCTCTTCTTGCAAAGTAAGGGGAGAACGTAAAATTGCTTGGAAATTTATATAATGTAGTAGTAATGAAAACGTAATGTTTTTGAGAAATCCACCGTAAGCGACTTGCTCCAACTAAAACTCAGAGAAGGTGAATACAATAGAATTATCTTCTAGATATGTCCGAAATCTCTTCGCTAAAACACATCTGAGAGAAATATAGATTCTAGAAATTTTGAAATTAATACTTAGACTGGAGCTTGGTTTTCTTTTTTTGTATTGGGAAAAGAAAACGTCTTCTGTAAATAAAAGAGATGAAATTCATCGAAAAGACAGAATGGATCACTTCTGCCCTCAAGTCAACGTATTATAGGCAAACATATTCAAAAAGAAACTGGAGTAATTCTTAGGCAAAAAGGTACTTATGATAAATTCGTGAACAGGCAAGAGAATGACCTTACAGCGTCCTCAATTTGCATCCCATCTGCCTCTGTAATTCCGATTGTTAAGCATCTCCCTGAAAGCACGGAGTAGAGTCATAGGAGTTAGAGTCGGAAAATAAGTTTCACTATTTATTTCCCTGCGCTCTGTCCATCAATGCGTAAGCGACAACCATCTCTACGACATTTGGCGACGTACGCACGCGATGGCCACTCTGCAAATTGATTAGTGGGCGCAGAAACTCCGACGGTGTAGGGCTGTAAGCCTGTGTCTCTGCGAATAAGCAACGGTGGCGCTGGTCGTCGTGGCCGACGACGAAACTGCGCGCAAATGTGCGCTATGATTGAACGCGTAGGACATGTAGGAAATCCAAAATCATCTTGTGGGTGTGCATAGTGCAGATGCCAGTCGAAGCAAATGGCTCGCTGATGGTGCGGTAGTTTAGAGGTGAGGGGCGTTATCATGTTTTGGACACAACGCGGCCTTGTCGGACATCGACAACCCTGGATGGGGCGGCCATCAGGCGTGTGGATGAAAGCATTCGAGATAAAACTTCGAGATGAATCTTCTTTCGGGCAAGATTGTGCTACCGCATTCAGTGACAACAGAAAACTATCTAGATATGAAGGACACTCAATGTTTGGCGGATGGAGTTTTTAAACTTCATTGCTAGGAGAAATGAATCAATATTTTGATATGTATTTCGAAAAATACATATTGTCTTGTTGTTCATACCCGCAGTGTATAATTTGCCCAGCACCTTTCCATATCCGAAAGGGAAAATTTATTTTCCGAAACTTCCCAGCAATATGACAAGATTATCTTATAAAATGTATTGATTAAAGTCAGGGATAGCTTAAGAAGATGTC
This sequence comes from Teleogryllus occipitalis, assembly GCA_011170035.1. NCBI lineage: Eukaryota > Metazoa > Arthropoda > Insecta > Orthoptera > Gryllidae > Teleogryllus > Teleogryllus occipitalis. The sequence continues at coordinate 131,594 of BLKR01002652.1, forward strand.
CATGACTTTGAAAGGGAAAGTAAACAACTGATCAAGCCATGGAACAAAATCTTTTAAATAAAAAAATATTTGTAAAAATGTTTTGCATTGTTTATTTATAATACATAATTTACATAAATAAACAATTCAAACAAATGATCTCAAAAAATTTATTACACCTACAGTTGGTCATTATCATTTACAATTACACCATTACCTGTGATCTTCAAATTATAAAATGTGTGCACGCAAAATGAATTAGAAGAGTTTGTTTAAGTTGACGTGTATGTAATTACATTAATCTAACAGCGTGAAGGAAAGCTCGTCCACATTCTTAGTTTTCGATTATCTTTGAAGCTTTGGAAGCATACTATATACACGTATATTATTTTCTCTTTACCCACTGGAAGTTGAATCCGACATTACCCTCAGAAGTTGAGTGTGTTGGTAAATGAGTGACCCGAGGGCTTCAAATTCAGTATCGAAAATGTTATGACACCTAGGCATTGTAATATCAAATTCCCTTCTTCCATTGTTGATACTCTTACATCAAACACTTTGTTGAAAAGGAACCTTCGTAAGAAGTTTGCTACTAATTACTACAGCACAGTGTCACACCTTATTAGGAACAATATCATGCAGAGAAGACGAACGAGTTTACAGGATTGCGGACCAAACTACCTGGTTGCATAGTTATAACTAGCAGACATCGATCCAATGCTTGCCTACAATGCTGGCACGCAATCGGAAAAGAACCGGCGTACTTTTAAAGGACTACGGCACCCAGAAATAAAACAGACTCAGCAAAAAAAAAAAAAAAAGGAATGTAATTTTAACACAGCTGTCTTCGAGTATAGAATGGGTGATGCTCTGTGTTAGACTTAGGATAGAGTGTAAAAAATGTCAGTATCATACGTACTAATCTAAAACATGCAACCGTTTCATGCTTACAATAAATCTCAAAATCCATTGCTTCCGTTCAAATATATTTCCTTATAGAAGAGCGATAAGAAGAATCTGGAAAGCATTATAATTTTAAAATAGAGGTGCTACAGAAGTACAATCAATTATGGATATAGAGAACTTTCGATTATAATGAATTAAAGTCATGTGTCCCGATCCACATACATTACAAAAAACACCAGTTATAGTGAGCTCAGCTACAGTGAATGTAGGAAACACGACTTCCAGGAAAAAGTCATCACCCCAGGACCGCAAATTCCAATAACATAAGAATGTACAATCTTGTGAGTTTTTTGTAACATTTACAGGAGGAAGAGAATGAGGATGAGAGAGAGAGAGAGAGAGAGAGAGAGAGAGGAAAGAGGAAAATAGGAAAGAATGAGGAAACATACAACTGACGAAATAGTTTGGCACGTTTTTGGCAGTTCTCTCGAGCCTCAAGACATAATCGTCGCGAGCTGTGAAATGAAAACTAGTGAAATCCCATCAGGCTAGGACATCGTGAATGCTGTGAAAGAGTTTTGAAAAATGAAAATTTCTGTGTGAACTCTTTCAGATAAAAAATTTAAAAAATATAGGTGTATTTCTTATTCAGTTTTCTACAAAACACAAGATAAAAGTGGGCACTGAACACGTACAGATCGAAAAAACTATTGTAAGTGTTCCGTCCGTGCTTCTTGCCCCAGCACTAACGAATTGTGTTCGATCACTCTTTGATAAAGGTGCCGAAAAGAACGATCTCTGCTGATCACGATTTTAAGAAAACAAGATCTTCAAATCGCGTAAACCACGATTTCCTAGTAAAACTTGATTTAGATGAGTCATTAGATTGGCGAATTTGTGATTCTTGTCATAAAAAAGGCTTCCAAAAATGCTTTTTGTTAGTGAAGAGATAGTCGTGCTTAGTGGCTCCTGTGGCGTTAACAAAAGTAGGGGCAAGTCCAGTGAATATAGTGAAAACAGTGGAAATCAGGGAAATGACAATTTAAGTTCTTTAGGTAGTTCGTCAAGTGTCTGCGAAATCAATGTGGAGAAGATAAACAAGAGTTTAATTGCAATAGGAAATACCCCGAGGAAGAAAAAGGAAGTTGCAACAAAAATGTTATCCCCATGAGAAATTTCAGACAATACAAAGTGCTACCACAGAAATGTTTTTCACATTAAGGATCCTTCGCCGTCAATTGAATAATCAGATAATAAAGATATTATTAAGTAACTTATCGATTCCTTTCACTCAACAGGTCACAAGGCATTGAAAATTCAAATTTTGACAATTTTTGAAAGTTGGAGGGACAATAATATTAAACGACACTGTGTAGCAGCCAAACACTAGATAAAAGTGGCTAAAATGTTAGATGAAGAAAATGGAATTTTGTCCAAAACTGAAAGTATATTCTGTAAGGCATTGGAACTGTGCATTGTGTCGAAAGTTCAGGAATTCTGAGGTAAGCGAGAACAAATATTTGAAGCACGTAATGAGGGACCAGAAAATTTCAAAATATCAGTCATAACGTGAGTTAAGATTCTGTCATTTAATAACTAAACACAGTCGTGAAGTTGTACCACTTCAAGAAGTACTTAAATTACTGCTTCATTCAAAGAAACCCATCGCCAGTAACGCAAGAAACGCATCTGTTGCAGCAATCTATTGCACACTGGTTCGTAAAAAATTAGTATTTCTTAAAGTTACTGAGATCCCACTTTCATTTTTTCTGGAGTTGTCAACAATACTCTAGTGTGTTTATTTATATATTTTTAAAAATGTTAGGTCATCGAGTTTACCAAAATATTCGATTTTCAAAATTTAATTAAAAAAAAAGAAAATTTAGGAAATTAAATATTTTGCATAGTCTCAAAAAACAAATATGATGTTTTTAAGTTTCAAATGGAATTTGAGCGGAGTTTCTACGGATAATTAGTGTCTTCATATATGTGATATTTTTAAATTAGTGATGCGTGTAATTTTTAGCAAATTTCATCATGCAATATTTTCGACAATAATAAAGTTAGAAAAAATAAAAATTCACGTGTGAACGTATTTGATCCATATAATAAATAGAAAAAATTAGAAAATAATTGATAATATGAAGGTCAAGTTTTGATTTTTTGTGCGATTTGACATTGAATAGCTCTGGTATTTGCCACCGGTGGGCACCGCCGCAGTCGAGACATGCTCTCAACTCCCGTCAGATCTCCCAACATGTGTGGTAGAGTAGTAGATGTTAGGGTATGTGTGGTAAATAATGAAAGAGAATAGGGCAAGGAGGGCGAAGGAAAGATTGCGCGCAGTCCGTGGCACTTTTGTTATGGTATTTCTCCAGCATTCGTCCCGAGTTGATCGAAGAAACCACACCGCCGCAGTCGAGACATGCTCTCAACTCCCGTCAGATCTCCCAACATGTGTGGTAGAGTAGTAGATGTTAGGGTATGTGTGGTAAATAATGAAAGAGAATAGGGCAAGGAGGGCGAAGGAAAGATTGCGCGCAGTCCGTGGCACTTTTGTTATGGTATTTCTCCAGCATTCGTCCCGAGTTGATCGAAGAAACCACGGAAAACTAACGATCAGAACATCAGTTCACAAAAATTCTCCTCTAGACAGCGACTCAACTCGACCGACCTATGTAGCTGGTGTCGAAAATCCTGTCACCGTCTGTATTCGAACATTAAGGCTTCCGGATCAGGGGCACTGCAATGACAACAATGGATCCCTGATCCATCTAAGCCGATCCTTGAGTTCCGGGATCTCTATTCTAACTCGTATACAGAAGTTTAATTATGAATACAGTTGTAAACAAGCGTTTTTTGCCAAGAAGTTTTAATGAAATAGTCGCTCCTGTTTAATAAATATTATTTGCAAAGGCAAATCGTCTCCAGATTTTGGCTATTATTGGGCATTTCGAAAAAAATTGACTTATTGCCGCGAGAACATGGAAAACAATTATTTGAATAGATATATTCCCCACTGTGCTCTAGAAGACGTGCACAACAATAAAGCTGTATTTATGTCAAGAAGAAAGACCAGAGGCCATCTTATCATTTGTTTAAAGGATCAGAAAAACTTGCCGGAAACCTGATCGAGATCATTGAGCCAGGCGCTTAGATACAATACTTGTAACGGACGTAAACGTTTAGAACTATATAGTACAGATCATAACTAATACATTAAATATTATTGTTAAAATCAATATTACTTTCCTTTTTGGAGCTCGATATGGCCTTTAATTGTATAGAAACAGTCATGAAACACAAAATATTTTACGTAGCACTAAACCTGTGTGCCGATCTAAAATACTGATGAATGTGAATGATGAACGTAAATGATCTGTAGAATGTTCACCAATGCCATATTCCTGGCGGGAATGAACATTCGCAAAATACACGCAACACGCATTAAGAAAGCTGACTGAATTTGAAAGAATTCTGAACGCGTTGCACAATAAAAATAATCTTGTGTTTAATTCATTTCAATGCATGTTCCATTTGAGGTCTGAATTCATAGAGAAACTCAAAATTTGTATCATCGTAACATCAGTCATTGTTTATTTTCAATGAAGTATACAATCTTTTATTTGAAGTGTAAAACACTTCTCAAACCGTTTTCATTTCATTTACTATTAAATTGTTAGCACGAAAGAAAATTTAATTGAATAAGTGAATTAATAGGCGTATATTAATAAGGCGTACAAGTCTCTACGAAACATCTAAATTCATCAAAATTTGCCAAATATTGATTTCTTAGTTTAGTCATTATTCTGAAAATTTTACTGGAAGAAGTTTTGGAATCAAACTTCGTGTCGAAATTTTTTTGGAAATGCCTGATTTTGAATTTTCTTGCTTTAGACTTTTCGTGATATGAACCAGAATTCTCGAATAGCATTGATTGAAGAGAGTAGCCAGTGTTGCCGGATTGTACCTTGCTCCATCATTATCTTTTAAAACAACACTCTCAATAAGATTACTAATTGATGTGGTCATATTTTTTCGTTATATTCCACATTGGTTTTGGTTTTGTAATTTGAGTTAAAAATATCCTCGTCATGTTTCACGATTTTAGCGAACTGTAAGAGAAACCTTTTAAAACTCGTAATTTTTTAAATTGTTTTAGTCTAGCAAAGAGCACTCGGAATTTTGCTTTCAGCTAACCTGCATCAAGTAATGATCGCACTAAAACAAACTAAATACTCTCGTATTTCTAAAATAGATAAAACAAAAATGCGAGGAGCACAACCAGATGTGCCTGTTTCGTAAGATTGTCAGACTTTCAGTGTTGAACGAAAGTGAGACCGGTGCCAATTTTGAGGTTCCTTTGCTCTATCCGAGGAAAACCTTAAATCAAATATTTGGAGTCATCTTGAGAAAATTTTTAAAATGTTGAGGTTTCAAGAAAAGTACCCCCAAAATCAAAATATCAGTTTCAAATTTGCAGGGCCTCGAGATCTGTCAGATCAATCCGGGTAGGGAAGAGTTGCCTGTAATGAAACACTTTTTGGAAAAAAGGTTTTCTCACGTACCAATAAATTTTAACATGATCTAAGGCAAGTTCAATATATGTTGGTCTTTATCACAACTTGAAACAAATTTTGAGAGCCATAAAGATCTCAGCCATTTTACGAAAAATAAAACAATAGATTTCTATAAAAGTTCAACGTAGGAATCTGGTTTCTCAAATTCTAACTTAGGTGTCTTAAATTGAACCTGATAAATTATTGAGTCTCTTAAATTAATGTAACTACGTCCAATGTTTTAAGATAAAATGTGTTCAATGGACATAAAATATTACGTAAAAGAACAACTCAAAACGATACAACTGAATTTCAGTCTACACAAAAATACGTTTTCTTCCTTAGACGAACTTCAGCACTTATTTCGTGGGCCCATTGATGATATTTCATACATTGTATCGTGTCTTTTATTGATTTTATATCACATGTGGTAGTCTAGCTGCACAAAAAAAAAACATTTGCCGACGGATAGCCGTACCCTGCAGTAGTTTGTAAAACAACAGCTTTGTTCAATTTAGGGGCCAGTTCAATTTAAGCAACTCCTCTCCATATCAATATTGGAGAAAATGCTTTCAACGATTTAGGCGCTAGATTTGACCACAGCCAGGCAAACAGATTAACAGACAGACGTTTTGCCGTCAACCAATTTGTCGGTATCACGGACCCACATGCCGTGGATTCTGACTACACAGATCAGTGGCAACTCTTGACTGTGCAGTTAGGTAAAGTGCTAGTAGGGAAATTTACAAATGCTTATCTTAATATTTGAAATCGCTTATTTTTTTGTGCACCCAATCGATCCTTCTCTCCTTCAAGGCTGGGAACTTGTATGTGATATCTTTATTCATCTGTTCCCTTGTTAACTGCAGACAGTTATTACAATATTCCTCAAAGAAACAATACACATGTGTATCCTATGTATCTGTCGTATCATCTACCTTAACATTAATAATCAGACGTTGCCAATTCTGTTTGTACTAAATCATAGATACAGTCTGAAATGCACTAAATTAATTCATTTTATATGCATTTTATTTGCTCTGGCGAATTCAAATGTCTATGCAACGATTGTATTTTATTCATAAGAGCGGAAAAATTATTTCTGTTCCGAACGTTGCTTTTATTGCAAAAAATCAAGCACGTCCAATAATACAATTTCTGTAGCGCTGCAGAGGCACACAATCACGAGAATTCTTTAAACTATAACTATTTGAAACTAAGATTGTAGTTTTTTCTGAATGTTTAACTAATGTACCGGTGTATAACTATAAAGTCGGTCTTCGTTAGCCGAAATGCTTAACTACCCTCCCTGAAATCATGGAAGTTAAGCAATTCGAGACACGACGGATTCTTGGACGAGTGACCATCTGGGAACCCCGGTTACTAACGGCGCCGAGTCCATGCCCGAAGGGATAAGAGGCATTGACTGACTACGACGGGACAAAAGACAAAAACGTAAAGGATTTCTTCAGATATGTAATACCCAATAAGTTCAGCACCCAAGAAGGGTTAAGAGACGTATTGGCAAAAAGTCGTAAGAAATTAAATAAAAAAATAGTGACGCTCCAAAGACATATACTTTCTCAAATAATTTCTATATCTGCAATTTGCAATTCAGAGAGATAAACGAAAATGAGGCCTGTATTTAAACGTTCCTAGTTCTAAAGTTGGAAAAAATTTGAAGAAACAAATTGGAGGGGTTCTTGAGGAAATGATTTTTTATATAAAATTCATTAATTTCAAGTAGAAATTACGCAGAGCCGACCTGGATGGCCGAGGTGGCTAAGAGCGAGTACCGACTCAGCGCTTCGGTCCGAAGGGTCGCGGGTTCGAGTCCCGCCTTGGGCATGGCTGTTTGTCCCTTGACTTTGTGTGTGTGTGTTGTCGCGAGGGCCTCGCGTTCTGCTGACCCCAGATCAGAGGAGCCCGCAAGAGTGTTTGTCTAGTGTACGGTCGAATATGCGTCCCTTCGGGACGTAAAGGGCAACCGGCTGTCGGCTGGATAAAAGCCCTAGGAAAAAAAAAGAAATTACGCAGAAACTACTTGTGTTTTCAGAAAATAATACGTGGCTTTTTTGAAAGAGATGAATATTTAGAATAGATTTGGTTTAAATAAAAAATCTCTATTTTCAATTTTGTAATTTTTAAATATTAATATTTTCAAAAATGCAGAGATTGTTGGAAATGAGACTGCTACTACTTTTTTTAACGCCCTTTGATACTTACAAGGAGAAAATATTTACATTTTCTTTCTTTAGAAAAACAAAATTTTTGAGAAAAAAATTGTTTAAAAATTTAACTAGTGGTGCAACAGAATGGCACCGACTTTCTCGTACTAGTTAATTTTATAATATCTTTGGTCTAGACTATGTCTACGTCTAGGCTATGTCTTTGACCCCATACTCTTCCCAGCCGCCATCTATCGCCGCCCAAAGTGCATTTTTTTAAAATCAATTTTTCGGTTTCCTAATGGCGGAACTGGAATACTACTTTAAAAATAATAAAGAAGCCTAACGGTTCGCCCTATATGGAAATTTCGTTGAATACTTTTGGAGCCGTTTTTAAGAAAATGGCGTTCAAGCGTTATTATAAATGCGAAATTTGAAGCTCTTTATCTTAGAAATCTTTTGAGTTTTCGAAAAACTTTATTGGAAGTTAATTGAATCACTTCCTCTAAGAAACGCAGAAATGTATACAAATCGCTAAAAATGTGCATAGTAAATGCATGAGAAATATTTAAAAAAATTACATTTGTGTAATTTTTGAAATAACAAAAGAATACAGCAAAGTAATTTTATGTCATCTTAAACAGTGCATTTAGCACTATCCGTACGAAAAGTTTGAAGAACAAATTTGGAGCCATTTTTGAGAAAATGGCGTTTGAACATTTCTGAAAATCAGTAATTTTGAGCTCGTTTTCACAGAAAAGTTTTGTGTTTTCGAGAAACTTTATAAAACATCATTTAAAGCACATGTACTCATAAATGCAATAATGTGAAGAAATCGCCGCTAATGTAAATATTAACCACGTGAGAGGCTAGTCAAAAGAATTACATTTTTGTAACTTTTGAAGAAGAAAAAACAAAAGAATATAACAAATTGGTATTTATGTCATCTAATAGAGTACATTTAGTACTATATCTAGGAAAAGTTGAAAGACAAAATTTAGAGCCATTTTTGAGAAAATATTAAAAATGTCCGTAGGGCTTCATGAAAAGTACCCCTAAAAATTAATCAATGTTTTTCAAAATCACAGACCTTCAACTCAGGCCAGATTTGTTGGTATCAGGGAACCCCAAGACGTATTTCCGTTGAAATCTCGAAATCGATTTTCCGCAGCATTACATAACTTTCTCTGTACTACGTATAGGCCAGCTGGTGGACTAGGCCAGCTTGTCCTTATGTCACTGACTTCTCAATCAAGCTAGACTTGTATGTATACTAACTTAAAAGAGATGTCAAGGTGGGGGAAAGAGGATAGAGGGGACGCCCAGGTGCTTCTGACCCTCACCCAGCTGGGCTGCCGCTAGTTTTTGTGACTGCAAAATAAACAATTTATATATGTACTACGTATGTATATACATAGTACGTATACGAGAAAGTAAAAATTGCCTATTTTTTTTTAATTCGTTGCGCCCATAATCCAACTTATTGACGCAACGCGTCTCTTTGCTCCAGGTCGAGCGTTGAGCGCGGAGTAATCCTCATTAATATCTATCCCTCTGTATCCAGAGGATGCTGTATTTTATGTCTCGTCTCGTCAAGTCAGTTGACAAAGACGTCCGACAGGTAGCATCTCCGCGTACGCGCCTCTTACGTCACGCGCCCCTGCGTCACTACCCAGCGTAGAGAATTGGAAAGGAATAAGGGTAGGGGTAGGGTTTAGGACACGTCACAGGGGTTGGACCAGCCCTTGTGTAGCGGCCAAAGTCGTTTTGTTCAAATTTCACATGATATTCGATGGGAATCGAACCAGTGGTGAAAGGCTAGCGACTTCGCTATGTTGAAATGATTGAAGGCGTTGTCATTGTCAACAATACTACCAGTATTGTTGACAATGACAACGCCTTCAATCATTTCAATTATGTAAATGTCAACTACAACTCACCGCTAAACCAATATACTTCGCTATGTGCCACGAGCGAGCACAAATTCATGCAAAATTACCCGAAAACTACAAATATTTTCAAAACATTACACATGCCCTTATTTCAAGATCTATCTTTAAAGAACAGATTTCATTACGGAAAAAATCTCTATTTTCAATATTGTAGTTGTAGAAAGATGCCAAAAAAATTGAACTTTTGCAATTTTCGAAAAATCAGGTATTCCAATGAAAATGATACCTGCACCAATCTCTTGAGCGTTATTTACACTATCCGAGGGAAAAGGTTAATCAAACAATTTGGAGAAACTGAAAATGCTGAGGCTTCATATAAATAACCACGCAAAATAAAAATATCCGTATTAAACTAGGAGGGCCGCGAGGTCATTTAAATCGATCGTGGAATATGAACTTTGGAGAAAATTGGGTGAATGGTTTAGGGGCCAGCGTTGACCACAGACGTACGAACAGACGGGCAGACCTTTTGGGGTCAATCGATTTTTTCTTTTCTTACGAAGTAAGGGCGAGAAAGATATTTAGAGCGATTCATTAGGGTGCCTGCAACTTAAAACTTACCTATTTTAGTCATTCCCACGTGAAAATTGCGTTTGTAATACAATACCCACTGTATAATGAACAATATTCATATTTGAAACACCACAGCACTATTAAATAAGTGCGGTTTGAACCAATTTCATACCGGAAGAGGAATCGTATTTTTTGGCCTCTACTTCACCAGCACTACCGATAACACAGAGTTCACTGTGTTACCGCAGGTGATGTCACGGTTGTCAACAACCGGTGACACAAGCCTTACTCTGGAGATTGAGACGTATAATAAGGCGGCAACATCACTTCAACGGCCAGCGTGGTCGGTGGCGCATTAACCCAGCGCTTTCGTTAGTTTTAACCGCCTAATAAAGTTACGCTGCCATTGAAAAATACACGTACGTATATTTTCCAAACTGTGCGGATATAAATTACATGTTTATATCCTCACAGTCTGGAAATTATTATGTTAGCTTTAAGATTTTAATGTTTGTCAATTTTAAAAAATGTAAGTTGTAACGATTGTTTAACTGTTGTAAAAATGTTAAAATTAATTTTAAAAATTTCAGATACCTGTTGAATATTTTTTAAATTATATATATATATATATATATATATATATATATATATATATATATATATATATATGTGTGTGTGTGTGTGTGTGTGTGTGTGTGTGTCTGTGTGTGTCTGTGTGTGTGTTACGCGCATTGCTCACATGCGTGGGTTGCTGTATGTGGCAGGTCGGGTTCATCACTAGCTCTCTCTCTCTCTCTCTCTCTATATATATATATATATATATATATATATATATATATATATATATATATGTTGATATTTATATGAGAGCGGTTAACCCCAACACCGTGTGAACGATCTCCATGAAAGGTTGCATATCTATATGTTTTTCCACCCAGAGGGTTTATGTGCTGTTAATTTTGTTGTACCTCTACAAGATGGCGCTGTAGAACAAAACTAAATATGCATGTCAAACGCAACCCGCAACACTCGGCAGCATTTTTTAATCTATATCGTTAAATAACTCCTAAACGAAGCGTCCTAGGGCATTAAAACCAACGTTTTGGGCCCTACGCCTCAAAGAAACGTGTCTCACACCGTAATCTGCAGGATAAGATCTTCTTGGACATTCTATTACATTTTTGCTGGTTCGGCGCTTTTCGTTGTTACCTCATCTGCTCAGAGACGTGCAGAATCTGCAAGTAAATGTGAATGAGAGGGACTGAAACAAACAGAGAGAGAGACGCACACAGAGACTGAGTCGGACTGAGAAAGGGACACAGAGAGAGAGACGGTGAAAGAGGCGGAGAGAGAAAGAGAGAAGGAAGGAAAAAGAAGGTGATGAAAGACAGAACAACGTCTGCCGGGTTCCGCTAGTACAATTTAAAATGTGGTGTGATCTTTTATTGACTGCGAATGGCTGTTGAAAGAAATTATATATATATATATATATATATATATATATATATATATATATATATATATATAATTAAATTAGTTGCTTTCTATCTTTCTTCGTCGTATTGTAATTGTATCGTATTGTGGGAATGTAATTACGATTTTTTTTCTTCCTGTCTCGAAGAGTGTGGTGATCGGATTGCTTATTGAATTAAGGTTGCCCGTTAGAAAACTTTGATATGGAATGGGAACAACTCGTCGCTACCTGAAAGATCTCACTCGATGGTGTCATACTCATCTATTATATGAAGAGTAATTTGACCCGTCCACGATTCTGTGTAATGAAACAGTAAGTGTTGCTAAAACGGGAAGAATTTCTTTCTAGAATTGTATACGGTTCAGTCTAAAGCTGAGTTTGGAAAATCAATAATTAATTAGGTATATTGAGCACTGTGTTTCAGAGTATGTGTCTATGGTTTTTCGAAGATCTATCAAAAGTAATTTTAAGAATTTATTTAATAGATATGGGTTTTATAAATTAGGTATGGGTAACGTAAACCTGAAAAAAAATTATCCCAGCAATGAATTAAATTAAAATAAACCGAAAAATTAAGAATATGCAGTACATGAGCAAAACATATTAGTGTACCAACTGAACATATTGAACCCCAATAACACGAAGATAGATTTGTTTTGCTTATCAATGGTAAACCTGGCGAAAAATATAGATATTCGCTCTGTGATATTCGCTCCTTCACTCCGCTGACATCATTTCTCAGCTAAACTCTTGTGTCTTGATTGCCTAAGGTAGAACACATACACTGTCTCGAAATTTTGTCTTATGTGTATGGCGGGTTGCTAGTTCCCAGGGTTGGTGCTTACTTCCATAATTTGGTACAGGGGCGGACTCGGTTTTGCCAACAAGGCAGACATATTCCCTTGCCCGACAGACACGGCCACTAACGATTACTGCTCTGGTGGACAAGCAAAGTACGATGAGCGCGAAAACGTTGCTGGCAGCGTGGTAGGTGAATGGCAAAAGAGTGAAGAATGATTACATGAGATTTTTATTAGAGAAAAATACTAATAATAAAAAAGCGATTATTATATATAAAATAAATGAATTCATAATAAAATGTCATAAATAAAACCACATGGAAAATTATATTATGATACTTTCATTTCAAGTTTATGTAGATTTGGAACAATAGTTTGATATTGTTCTACAGGAGACAACGTTTCAAGTTGTAGTCAGATTGACTATTCCCATAGTTTGATTTTATTCTACTCAGAAAAGAAAATAATTGTTCAGAAACCTAAGTGGACCGAAATATAGAATATGATGTTTTATGAAGATGTGAACAAACGTAGTTTTTTTTTCAAATTCCAGCGAGAAAATTTTCTATAAATTGTTTTATTTTGGAAAATATAATCGATCTTTTAGTTGACCTCCAAATCTGAGATTAATGAAGTTTGATTTTTATTCATCGATGTCTTCTGAAGAACGAGTAGCGAATATACAAAATTTCAACTCCAACATTTTCAAACCTTGTATACGAAGTTCCATTTCTTAAGAATACAATTTTAAAATAACAATATAGAGACCGTATTTGCACATTTCTTAATTTAATAGCATCAGCTTTGGAAAGTGACAAGCAGTCATACAAACCTACCACTTTTCATCTGTGAGTGGAAGATCACTGTTTTGCTTCCGTATCATTCATTTTACGGTCGTGCTTACAAGTCTTTGACGATCGAGAGTCAGAAGCATTTGAGAACATTGTGTTGCAGCTTCGGCAACTTTCGCTAGTTCTCGCGTCACCTCGTGACTCTCGTCGCCTATGCCCGCGAATTTGTCCGCCGCTTTGCTCGTGATCATGTCTGTTTCCCTTGCCCGCCGTTTGCGTTCGTGCCCATTTATTTAGCACTTAGTCCACAGGCCTTCCCTTTAGTTCCCTTTGGATCCCCAATGTTCACCAACAATAGTTATTTAGGTATCAAAGGACGAACAATGAAAGATTTTGGAAAAGGAATTTACCGATTATGCAGAGCAGAGCCAAGGTTGGTAAATTACCGAGTAAAAAATCATTTATTTTCGACCCGAGGTGAATACAAATTACGTATACTCACCTCACAATTTTAAGATTCAATTTTTAGAGAGAACTCTTTTAAACCATCCTTTTTCGCCGCATAAGTGCAGATGTTCTGATGCATTATCATCTCTGAAGTTGTCAGTTACAATGGTTGTATTACTCAAGTTTCCAACTGTTTTGTTTTGTTTGCGTTGACTTCAATTACGTTACCATGGTAATCTTCCGCCAAAATACTTTCTTGGCCTTGGGCGCGGAAACTGAACTTTGGAACTGATAAATGTTCCGCAAAGTACGACTTTATAAGTGAGTATACGAAAATCGTATAGGTTGCAACTAGTTTATAATGTTAAGTTTTATTGCATAAGTACATGTTTTGGAAACGAACGTCGTTAAGAGTGAGTTTTCAAATTTGTACGAATGTAGTAAAGGAACATTATAAACGAGATGCATACGATATTGTTTGTATAACAGCATTATACATTTTATGAGAATCAAAGTTAATTATTGAAAAGAACTTTATCATGACGTCACGGGTAATCGATGTCTGTGCGAAAAAACGGTGGTCGGCTTTTCGATTTACTGCCACATCCCTCTTGATTTGCTCGCTGCGATCCGGTCGGCCGTGCGCTTTACAGCTATCCCCCACGATTCTCTCGCGATTGGCAGAATGTACGATGACGCAATCATTTGTGCCATTATTGGCATATGCGTCATAATCCGTGCCGTAAGATGCCGTATTCTGAACGATTTCTTGCAATAAAAAGGGCCATTTATAACGGTGGTATAGAAGATAATATACTAGTGGAATGTTCTTTGCCTCTTATTTGATTTGGTACGTTATTTCAAAAACAATACAGGATGAGTCCCTCGTAAAAAAAATCGCATTAAACGGTGTGTGATATTGAGAGAAAGTGCAGTATTTTGTTTTCTCTGACAGCTTAAATCGAGGTTGTTTATAAGTATTAACTTTTTTCAGTATAATGAGAACATACTTTGTTGTGTTTGAATAAAGTTATATTTCCTTTTCTATTTATTATTTACATTATGTTCACTAGGGCAAAAAATGAAGAAAAACCGTCTGCTTAATTGCGTGGCAAAGCCTGAAACTAGAAAACGCACTTGCCGTTTGGCCATAGAATCATTAAATGGGCACATCCTGATCTTGTGAGTAGAGTACGCGAAATTTTCATTACTGGAGCAACGAGTATAAAATACGAAAAATTTGATGATCGTTCATGAAATAACATGTGGCAATGCAATCGAATTCGTTGTGAGTATGTGTTTGCTTGGAGAGCCACAAATTTAATCGAGATAAAACGAGCGGTATGGGACAGACGGTTCCCCTCGGCCGAAATAATATGCGAGGTCATGTTGCCTTGACCCCTCTACGCCTTGGCGGTCGGAGTAGCGTCCGCGGTAGATTTCGCCGTAGGCTGCCCCGTCGACCTTCTATCATGAGAGATGGCCGGGTTCCGGCGCTCGCGGCGCGGCGCGGCGTGGCGCGGCGCGGCGTGGCGCGGCGCGGCGTGGCGCGGCGCGGCGTGGCGGGGAGCGGCGTGGCGCGTCACGGCGCCGCGCGAGTCGGAGCGTGGAGGAGCGGAGCGGGGTTGCGGGGGCCGTGCGACACATCGCCGCGCCGCGCCGCGCCGCGCCGCGCCGTACCGCACCGCGCCGATGCCCTCGCGCTCCTCCCAGCCTCTGGCCCCGATGCGGCTACGGCTACGGCTGCGCCTGCGGCAGCGCAGCGGTCGATGCGACTGCCTGGCCCGGCCCGCGCGCTTTCGCTCCACGCGCTCCGCCAGGGGCTGCTCCTCTGCCATGCCTTTCCTTATTCCTTTCTTTCTTTTTCTCTTTCTTTGTCTTTTTTCTTTCTTTCTTTCTTTCTTTCTTTCTTTCTTTCTTTCTTTCTTTCTTTCTTTCTTTCTTTCCCTCTTTATTTCTTCCTTTCGTTCTTTCTATTTATTTGTTTTTTTCAGCCATTCTTAAGTAAATTCTTTTATGGTTCGTGCTATTTTTCTTTACTCAGTATTTCTTCATTTTAAAGCATACGTTTCGTTAATTATTGAGATTGAAGGGTACTGAAATTGCAGCGATCATTGAGGATCATGTACTCATATGTGAAGGTCTAATGAGTAGGGATGATGAGGTGAAAGACGATGGAGAAATTGTGGGATGAGAGTTTGGGAAAACGAGAGAACACTGAGTAAACCAGCCGAGAGTTCGCTTTATTCACTTAGGCATGAATTGGCGGGAGAGAAAACCCGAGTCCCAGTACTGATTGATTGATTGATTTTTTCATGTTTCCGGGCGCGTCAACTGCTTTGGTCATTAGTCCCGTAAGAGAAGTGCATTTCTTCTCGGGAGATGGCGGACATGATTTTACAGGTGTTAACTTAACCCCAAAAATTATTTTTCGCCAAAATTCATTAGATTTTTTCAAAAAAATCTGACATGGTAGGCTTTTCCTGAAATGGCGGTGATCTTCCCCCACTGGATGGCGAGATCCGTCGCCGACCTACCGTCGGCTAGTGGGGTTTCCCCCTAACCAAGACTCTCCTACCAGCGGGGCATCGCCCCAGCCGGGACAAGCCCTAAGCTCCCGACCGGTCTCCCGGAATATGTGGTAGTGTAGTGCATGTTAGTGTAAGTGTGTGTATGTAAGGGGAGAGGATAGGACAAGGAAGAGGAAGAAAAGGTCGCGCGCGATAAAGTAAATAAATAATTTATAACGTACGTAATTTTAAAATATAGTATCCCGATTTTATATTTTTTTTTTCTTACCGAAATAGCGTCTTATTGCTTGTACCAGTCTCTGCCACAAGCATCATACATCTCAAAGGAGTAAATGAGACGCACTTTATTGTCAGAGAAGGGTTTTCAGTCATATCTTCAACCTAAGGTATGAACGCCGATTTCGAGGTCACTTAAGAGAATGATGAAAAGCCGTGAAATTTCATGTTTTTTCAATTTTTATTGGCCCAAATGCTCTCTTTTATTCTCTGTTAAATGCTTCAAACCGTTTCTTGCTAGGTTTGTTTAGTTTTTGAGAATATATTTTTTTTAGAAGCGGATGAAAACTGTCAAGCCCTTAGTGAGTAAACGTCAGATGTATTTTCCCGAATTGGGAATTTTCAGCTCATTCGTATATGTCAAACATCATAAATCATAAACTATTAAAGATAATAATATAATTCTTTTTTTAAAGGATGTAACTTATTATTTGTTCTAACTCTCTGTGACTAAAAGTTTTAGTTTCATGAACTGAAATGTCCAGAATAAATTTATATACAAAATTTGTTTCAGTTAATCAAATCCTGACTCTTTACGTTTCACAGAACCTTTACCATTCTAGAATATTCAATTGTGATTAATTAAAAAAATAATTATCAAAATATATCAATTTGTTGAAGAGTTATTTTTGAAGAAAAATCCTGCATTTTGCCAATTATTTATAAACAAAGAGAAAAAAAATTCAAATTATTTGACCTCTAAAAGCATTAAGAAATCAAATGTACAAGGGAAAACAAATTGACCCAAAATTCTAGAATTTTTTCTCAGGTAGAGAGCTACCTTAAGCTGGCGAGAAAAACAAATTCGCGAGTTATTGAGGATCGTTACTGCGTAAAATTCACATTTTTAAAGGGCCAAATCTCATGAACGTAATTGCCGTGAGTTCAAAATTTTGCAAATCGACATAGTTTTGCGGAGAATGCAAGGGTGTGTGTCCACTTTTTTTTCGAATTAACACAGTCAGTGTTTGCTTATGAGTAATTGCTACTGGATAAGAATGTAGTACATATCATTTATATGAACAAATCTTCCTACATCATTTGGTGAGAAATGCGTCGTTTTTGTACAGCAATTTCTTGACAATTTCTCTTGTCTAAATATCTCCCTTCCTGAAGGTTGTACCTACAGTGAATCGAACTTCTAAGAATATTTATTCTCAAGTATTGCCCAAGATAAAATCTACATTTCTGGTTACAAATGAAGGAAAATATAAATATATGAATTTCTGGAATTGAGGCGCAAATTGCAAGAGCTCTCTATCGCGCGCGGCATTGAAGCCACGTTTGATTGTAGGCCAATAGAAAATTATTCCCACAGCCGACCGCAAGAGTTGCAGTGCACTTTCGATGTTCACAAATGCCTGCAATGTCTTGGAAATGTGCACAAAGTTGCAGTGATAAACAGGTTGCGAAGTGATCTACAAATAAAAAATACAAAACCTTCTGCTTCTTTAAAAAATATTTGCATCTGAGACCAGTACAGGAATTATTTATTGCCAATATTATGAGGAACACGCTGGCATGTCTTTTGCACCTCAAATGAAACATCGTATAATGCTGCAGAAAATGCCAATATTTGATCAGACAAACAAGTTATGATTGCCCATGTTAGCGAAAAAGATATTTTTATAGTATCGTATACACGTTAGAGATATAGTTATCTAATGCTGTAGAAAATCGTGTCGATATTTTGACAGAAAACCACCTTTTGTAGTTCGCTAATACCAAAATAGTGTTTTTGTCTTCAGCGTAGTATATTACTTTCTCGAATACGTAGTGTAGACAAAATCTACGTTTTAGGAAACCTTGATACCGAAAAATGGTTTTTTTCTCACAATGTTGTCCATCCGTCTGTCCGTCCGTCATGTTCTGGACAACACTAGCCCCCTTAACCGAAAACGAAGGATTTTCACTAAAATGAACAATCTCCGATTGATCGGCGTGCTGTTACGCCCCCTCAAACTTGAAATTTGATCTTTTATTTTTTGCAGGTACTTTACATGAAGTCCCAAGGATGTATTCGAAATTTTCTGGAAAAGATCCCAAATATTTTTCTTTTTTCTCTCTAATGGAATAAAGAATAAGAGACCAGTTGGCACCAGTTGGCATTTTTTAATGTTTTTACGCAACTCCAGTTTGGTTTTGACAAATTTCATTATATCAATGGAAACTACATTTATTTTGCCATCTTATGGAATTTTTATTCTGAATGTTTAGTGTTATTAGAATTTTATAAAGTCAAAATGTGCTAAAGATCCTCACTAGTGGACAAACAAGTTAATCGCCGTTGGATCTTGCAGAACAGCCTCACACTGGCAATCACAGAAGTCTTGATACTTTGAAAATCTGGTATTTTAAATCGGTCTTTAATTTTCTTTAATCAGTATTTTACATACTTCTAGGCGAAAATTGGTTCTTGACTGTTTTTTTTTTACCTTTTAGTAGGTAACCTTATTAAATTGTTTCAAGTATCGCACTGCCGTCCTGGAAGGACGAGGTGGCTAAAGGCCTGTACCGACTCAGCATTTCGGTCCGTCGAGTCGCGGGTTCGAGTCCTGCAATGAGTATGGTTGTTTGTCCCATGTCTCCCATGTATGTGTTATCGTAGAGAGTCTCGCATTTTACTGACCCCAGATCAGAGGAGCCCGCAAGTGTGTTGGTGTCTAGGATATGGTCGAATATGTGTACCATCGGGACGTAAAGGGTAACCAGCTGTCGGCTGGGTAAAAGCTCTAGAAAAATGTATCATGTTAAAGAAAACTTGAACTTGTTATAGACGAGCAAGGCAATGTTGCAGGACACCGAGTCAGTAGTGGCCATTTCAAGCTCAAATTTTGAAAAATATTAATTGAAAACTCCCCACTGATTTCAAACGTGCAGAACGTAGAGCTTACGCCATCTAGTGGTGAGGAATATAACGAAGAATATTTATTTATTTCCCTTACTTTATATTTACAAATTAAGAAGAAACCAACTTATTGGTATTGCATGAATGCAATTTCAAGAGTATTTTTTTTTTGTTTTACTTTTTTGGTTTCAGACATTCACATTTTGCAACGTCTCTACTAGAACAAAATAGGAATCTGGAAATGAATGAAAAAAACAAAGAAAAAATTGATCATTGTTAGGCAGGGGATTTATTCAGAAAGAGATGCTAATCACTCTTGAGTTTCACGTAATGAATTTAGTACTGTACTCCAAGAAGATTGAGAAAATTACAAAAATGTTTACTGTGGCTACTTTTACCCAAGGTGTGAATAAAAATATCAGGATAAAAGTTTTATTTTGTGGATATGGTTCCCAGACAGACGTTACGTCTGGTTGACACTTTGCCAACTAACCAACACTTTGCCAGCCAATCAATGGAATTTTTAATTTATGTTGGCCGTAGAGGTGTCAAAACTGATTCATGAAAATCAAGAGCTTGATTGAAGATTTCAGCTGAATAAGAGAAAGAAGCACAATATTTCATTCCCAATACTACAGAAAAATCAACTAATTATGAAAATATGCCCTATAAGTTTTAAAACACTTTTGTTATTACGTTTCCGCCATCATTGCACTGATAAACTGAGACTTCTGTGGGAAGTTGCATAAGTCGTGAAGAACAAGTGATACAAAAGTAGGAATTATGCTGGAAACTGCGTGGCCGATGTACGAATCTGCGTCCCAACAAGCCCCAGAGTCCGTTACAATTATGAAAACGACGCAGGTCCGCTTTTTCTTTCTTTTTCATCATTTAAAATCTTTGAAATTTCGAAAATACCATAATTTCTACTTTTTACTTTCTCGTGTCTACTTCATAACCAGAGAAACATAAGTAATAATACAGGAAAAAGTGTCGACGTTTCAACAGGAAAAAACACGTTTTAATGGACCCTGATAGCAATTTTTTTTTCTTTCTTTCTTCTGAAAGTAGTAAATTACTTTCTCGAACGTGCAGTATAGTCAGAATCCACATTTTGTGGTTCCTTGTGTAGAGTTCACGTTGTGTGGGTTCTTGATACCGTAAAAACTCTTTTTCCCCAGGCATCCAGGTCTGTTCGTCTGTTTGTAAACAGCACTAGCGCCTAAACCGTGCACAAGATTTTCACCAAAATGGAAGAGCTTATTTTAAAGGTCCATACCTCCATGAAACAATTTTCTCAGCAAGGAAAGGTATTCACATCCAACCTGACAGCTCAAGATATGATTTGACGACTGGAATGCCGCTTAACATAGGAGAAAGGCATGTTTTGAACACAGCATTGCCCAGAATTATGAAGAAGCATCTTAAGAATATATTGATACATAAAACTAGAAAACAAACTAAAATGGAAGTATGTCAATTTGGAAATAAGCTCTTCAATTGTCATTCACCGACTGAATTTGCTGTTGTGGTGGCCCCTCGAATTTGAAACGGATCTTTTAATTTTTGAAGGCCCTTTGCATGAATCCCTTACGAAATGTTACAAATTTTACTAAAAAATAACTCCTTTTTTACAGGAATAAAGTGAGCTTATAAAAGTGATGTATGCCCGATTTTCAATACCTCTCATCTTTCGGAAAATGCAAAAATTACAATTTTTTCGACCCCCTCCTACAATATTATAGAAGATAGATCAACGAAATCTGTGTTTTAATGTAAATTTTTAAATAACGCCATGAACATTTTTTCTGAAATTTTAAGTAGTTTTCGAGTAATTCTGAATTAAATCGTGACAATTTCAAAAATACGCAAACATTTGTTTTAATTTGCACACCTTCCTATAAATACATACCATATAGACTATTTTTGATGAAAAATGTTTTTTCGAAATTTGATCGTTTAACTTTTCAACTTTTGTTTTTGATGCGTCGTAATATTCCAAACTAACGCAATGGTACAAAAAATAAGATTGTTGGTCGCGGAACCTTCGCGTTCGATTTCAAATCCCAGTCCAGGCAAATATATTGGCTGGCTGCAGTCACCCATAGATATGTATGTCGTCAATGAGACGATATAAGTGGAATAGAACTTCACTGTCTGCAGTAATGTATGTAATCGATTTCAAATGTGCACAATTTTCGCAAGAAAAGTCGCAGAAAGTATCTGCCGTTTAAGCTCTACTAGCATTAGTTTAATTTCATTTTTCTCGTGCAAATCATTCATTAAAATATACCTCTGTAAAGTAAGTTTACAACTTACTAATAAAAATATGCAAGTACAATTTCATGAAATGCACTATGCTATGTAGTACATGTAAACTGTAATTTCTTAACGCGCAAAAATAAAATAGCTTTGCCAGTTACATTTTATTTTTTCCCTATACGCACAGATATACGGGATAATATGTGGTATAGAGAAAGCTATGTAATGCTGCGGAAAATCGATTAGGAAATTTCAACGGAACTACACGTTTTGGGGTCCCATTATACCAGAAAAGTGTTTTTTTTAAACATCCGTCCCTCCGTCCGTCTGTGAACAACACTAGCGCCTAAATCATGTGTACGATATTTTCCAAATTCAAGAAACCCTTGTCCATCTGGCTCTAGTTGAAGCTTTGAAATTTTGAAAAATATTTTTTAAAATTTGGGGGTTCATTACATGAAGACCCCCGGACATTTTCAAAATTTTCTCAAAAACGACTCCAAATTTGTTCTTTAGGTTTATTGTAAGACTAGAGTAAAATACACTTATGAAGGTGGTATAGGTTCAATTTTCACGGTTACCTCTAAAGTTTCGAAAATTGCAAAAGTTTGAATTTGTATCAGCGTCTTCCTACAACTATGAAATTGAAGATAGAGGTTTTTCCTTCAAATGAAACTTGTTGTCTTTAATTAGTTCTTTCATTAAGGTCATGTAGATTTTTTGAAAAGTTTAGTAGTTTTCGAGCACGCAATATGTGCAATTTAAAAAAATGACAAAATCAAGATTTTCTCAAATACGGCTCCAAATTTTCTCTTTACACTTTTGATTGGACTAGTACTAAATGCACTCGATAAGATTACATAAACGCCACATTGCTCTCTTCTTTGCTTTTTAAAAAATTTCCAAAACTGTAATTTCTCTCTCACGTTGTTAGTATTTATATTACCGGCAATTTGTCCTCTTTACTGTATTTATGAGTGCATGTGCTTGAAATAATGTCATATAAAGTTTCTCGAAAACTCAACAGTTATTTGTGAAAATGAGCTCAAAATTCTGCATTTTCAGAAACGCTCACGTCATTTTGTCAAAAACGGCTCCAAATTTTTTCTCCAAACTTTTCCAACGGATATTGCTAATTGCTCTGTTTAATATGACATAAAGTTCATTTTGTAATATTCTTTTGTTTTTTAAAAAATTACACAAATGTAATATTTTTAAATATCTCTCACGCTGTTGATATGCACATTTTGAGCGGCTTGTATACGTTATTACATTTGCGAGTGAAAGTTCTTTAAATTACTTCAAATGAAGTTTTTCGTACACTGAATAGCTTTCTGTGAAAGGAGCTTCAAATTTTGCATTTACAGTAACGATTAAACGCAATTTTTTTTTAAACGGCCCCAAATTTTGTAATGAAAATTGTCGTTCATGACGAGGTTTTAATCTTCTTTAATATTCTTAAAGTAATATTTCGGTTCTACTATTAAGAAACCGAAAAGTTGAGAAAATTTCAAAAATGTGTACTTTGTGCGGCGATAGATGGCAGCTAGTAACGGGATGGGGCAAGAGCGTAAAGGCAGTCCACACCTAAGAAATTAGAAAACTTTACTAAGAGAAAGTCTGTGCCATTCTGTAGCACCACTAGTTCAACATAATTTGTATTCATTTATGACATGAATTATAAAATGGTTTTGATTTGTAAAAAAATATGAACAACAGAAAAGTTTGTTAACATCACACTGTCAATAAATGGGTCAATGACGAAATACCATAGCGGGATTTTCACTTCCCCATTCTTCAATATTATGTTCTTTCACGGGTGATTTCGTCCGTATATGGTCCGGGATGGTGAGCATCGGAAACGCTTTCCATTTTCTTTGAGTGAAGGTGCTCCAGGAATGAGCATTGCGCAACGACTTACCAGTTAATTTCTTGTTTTAGCTCCAGCGTAAACTTGCGTAATATTTCGCATGTTCTTTCAGAGTCACTAATTAAATAAGTTCATTTAGATGAAACTACATAAACTCTAATTTTTGTATTATTGTTACATTTTCGTCTTTGATAATATTATCATACCAATTACGTGCGGCTATTGCGAAACTAATTCAGTGCTCTTTTGGTTCCAAGCATTTAAACACCACATTTCTATTGGCTAGTTTCCAAATGCGTTGGAGAAAATATTACGTTTGCCATTAAATGAACATTTCTTTTTACATTCAGCAAAGAAACAGAAACTAATGTGGGGGAAAACTATATGTTGTAGAAAATGTTTAACAAGACATGATTGCGTGTCATTATCTAATACAGCAAAACTGCTCAAATAAAAAACTTTTTTCTACCATGTTTTCCACATGGCAACAAGAATATCTAGATAAACCAAAATAGTTCTGTATAGTGTAATTCTAAGCTTCCTGCTTATGAATGTGAACAAGATTAAGAGTTTAATTTAAAATGACTTCTCGTGCATCGTGGGGAAAGCACCATTCTATGGATTCCGCTTACCAGAGAAGTCGACATATTTCCTCTATGATATCTTGAATGAATTTTGTGATAGTACTAACATGATTCACATTAATATCTCAAGACGCAGTCTTTCCCCCAAGAGAATTGCTCTGAATGACGCACGCACTACAATTTCAAGAATGAATAATACAAAAGTTTCCTTCAAAAATTTACATTTCCGTCATATTGTTTCACAGAGACATTACTAATAGATTTACCCAACAAATTGGAAGGGAATGTTTTGTTGTTAAGTTTCAACGCTTTTCTTGCTGCATACCCTCTCGATAGTGCGTACATTGCACTTCTTCCCATAGTACGTCACACACGGCGTTCAACTGCTTTCTTTACCTTAAATAAATAATCTGTCTTGTAATAATAGCGAATCCCCGAAGTTGAGTTTGTCGTGCTACTGATAGTTTCGTTTTCTAGCAATGATCGAAAATAACATACCTTATGAAAGTTTTCATTTACATTAGTTTAGAATTCTATGAAAGCTCGCAGATGACCACACCCCAGAGAGAAATAAATGAAACAAATTCTGTGAGGGAACATGGCCGACACTTTTAAATTCTAGCCGAAATGACTATAGAGGAAGGGTAATTGGCGTGTGGAAGCACACTGCCTGTCGTCTCTTTTATGAATTTCAGCACTATTAGAAAGCCCAAGAGAGGACCTTCAGGAGAGGGGCAATATAGATGGATTGTAAATTTGAGAAACGAAATTTTCCAAGTCCATTACAAATTAAAATTGACTCCGGTTATTGTGAAACAAAATTTTTGGTTCACTATATCAAAGGTTCATTAAATCCGTTAATCCCATAATAAGAGACAGTTTTCAACTGCGTTTATTTTACTACTTCAGAGATACAGTAAAATATCCAATTGTCGCGAATTAAAATTTCAAAATTTTCATTCAATGACTCTTGCAGTTGGAACACTTTTCTCCTTTTTGCATCCGCTTCATCATATCCGTTTCCTTTTGTTCTAGAAAAGTCTTTCCTGCTTTCAAGATGTTTTAGCTATCTTGGATTTCACTAGTGACTTTCCGCGTAATACATAGGTTAAAGAAAGTTGTGTAATTCTTAAGCGAAAACGTCGATTTTTTATCAGAAAAAATCGATTTGTGGATTCCTCTTGCCGAAAAAGTGGACAATTAATGCTCATATATATAGTAAATTACTTCCTCCAATAGATACAATGTGTAGTCAGAACCCACATTTTGTGGGTCCTGGTTATCGAAAAATAGGTTTTTGGCAAAACGTCCGTCTGTGGACAACACAGGCACCTAATCCGTTTTTCGCATTTCACCATATTTGAAATACCTCCAGACGATCAGGCTGATGTCACGGTCCCTTAAACTTCGTACGGATATTTGATTTTGGGGGTAGCTTACATGAAGCCTCAACGACATTTTTAAAATTTTCCCAAAAGTGGTCCAATCTTTTTCTTTGATTTTTTCGCGAATGTATCAAACGCTTATAAAAAATAATGCAGATTCGATTGTCGTTAAAATCTCTGAATTATCAAAAACCGTAAAAGATTACATCTTTTCGGCGTCTTCCTACAACCACAATATTGAATATAGACATTTCTTCTTAATAAAAATTAAATCTTTAAAAATTCAAAATTAAATCTTTAAATAAGGTCATGCATATTTTTTTTTAATATGAGTCATTTTTGCGTAATTTTGAGTGAAATAATGAAACCTTTAAAAACTTACGTAAACAGAATTGTATTCTACGACCTTTTCATGCTGTTTACTTACGCGTCGGTGGTGGGGAAAATGTTTGTAAAAGCATTACTATATCCGATTAATTAAGTACTGTAAATCATTTGTATATTTGGTTAGTTTGTATTGGAGGTTGTTTAGTAACAGTTTAGGAAACAATAGAGTGGACACAAAATATTGCTTTATTCATAAACGACGAAACATTAATAACAACATACAATTACTTGCCTAGTTCTTCTCTTTCTTCTACTCTTCTTTCTTCAGGTGCTCTTTCTTCTTCTTCTTCTTTTCCACAGCCTAGCTTCGGCAATTGCAATACTTCAGTCGTCTCCAGTGCGCTTCGTGCTTTGAATGACCGTTCAGCGTGAATGGAGCATCGCACGAGAAGTCAATATTCGTGTCATATACCGCCGTAGTCAATGCCATTAAATAAGTAGACATACTGCTAAAAAATGTCAAAATCTTAAAAAGACGATCGTATGAGATAAAACATATATTATACGTGAGTAATATTTCATTATGTGCTCATTAGATGTTTATTTATTTGCGTTAGTGACCTCTTTACCCATTTGTTAAATAATTAACTATTACAAATAAGTAGTAGCTTTCGGAAGCCGATCCGGATAGCTAAGATTGCTAAGGTAGTAATGCCGTGGTCTCGGGTGAAAGGATTGTGGGTTCGAATCCCGCCTCGGGTGTGGTTGTACGTGTGTTTCGTGATTGTGTGTGTTGTCTATGTGTAATGTGCTTGTGTGTCCCTTGTGGCTGGCGTCAGGAAGAACATCTGTCCGTAAAATCATCGCCAAATCAGTATAAAAATGGAGTGTGTGGAAAATTAATATGATGAGCCTGCCCCCGTTACCGCAAACCCCGTAGAAACGGAAAAAGCCAAGGATAAAAAAATATCTCTTGGAAACCACATAAATTATTATAATTTTTTTTTTTCAGATGTCATATTAGACACTGGCATGCATCAATCTATCGAGTTTGCTCACTCGCAATCAACTACCGAGCTGTGACTCAAGCAATATGAACACGGAAATATCTGTGACATTCCTGCTCATGAAAAATTGAGCAAAACTATGAATCCCAATCATAAAAATAAAACTATTAGAATGACTACTATTACAAAGAAGAATAAAGAATGAACGACTGATGATACAACTACACATACTTTATCGCATTATTTCTCGCAGTTACATCATATTATAACAGAACTTGAACCGGCAAAACTGTTTCCAATCCGCAAACCGTTATGCGCCCGCTGGGATTCTAACTCATGTACTACATAGGTTCAAAGCACTGAACTTAACCACTAATACATTCTATCGAGTTGGCAAACTAGCGTTCCCGACGCTTTAAAGAGGAAGCTCAGCATGTGCAATGTTCAAAACTTCAGTGGTTTAATGAAAATAAGAAGAGTTATTATAAAAAAGAAGTTTTCAGATTTGAGAAATTCATGTAATGCAGCTATTCGTTCTATATATTGTGAGCAACTTAATTGGTAGGGACATTGGTCGTACTCAATATAAACTTTTTTCCAAATAAATAAGGCGTCAGAAATTTATCGGGATATCGGGGATATTTAATTTACTGACAACACTTATAATGGACCCATCATAAGTGTGTTTTGCACGTATGTCTCCTGCAAGATATTTAAATTATGTTACATTTCCTTTGCGTCATATCAGGTACATTTCTTATCGCTGGCACTAGTGCTAGTTGAAAATTTTACCCTGAGCTCGTCTTACATCTCCTACTAGTTAGTCTAGTGGACGTTCTTGATATATGTGCATGGTGTGATAGTACGTATACTAGAGGTATACTTTCTTGGAGAATAATCCTGCAGGCATTTTAGGAGCATTGTGCCTCAACTGAAGTTCAGTAGTGTGAAAATATGTGAGTATAAATATAAGTGTAAATAAGAAATTAATTTATTACGGATCAAAGAAAATCTGTTTTCGTTTAAAAGATGCCAGCGGCACAACTAAGACCTGCCCGATTTCTCACATATGTGATTTAAGCACACTAATTTAAGAGTTGATGTCAACGGAAGAATTCATGATTTAATGTTTTTATAAGAATCATTGTTATGTATGTCCAGTACGTGCTTTAGTCATTATTCTGCAACGCGTTTGCTACATCATCTGCCAAACATTTAACACATTCAGTCTTGTCAATCTGATAATTGCCCGAAATATTTTCAATTTACTACACTTATTAAATACTTGAATAGTTTAGCTACTGGTTCATAGGAACAAACAAATATATGAGCGCGATCTAGTGAAATAATTTGTTGTTCACTTAAAGCACGTCTTCGTTGTACTTCTCAGATAAAATTATCAAGAAAGGCTAACGGCTAGCGGTGTTGATCCAATGCGTTGATGACAATTGAGGAGCTATCCGACTTTGATGGTAGCAAATGTTTCCCAAGAAAAATAACAATACAGTGATACGAATCCCAATAAATTGTGCTCATATAGTGAATGGTATGACATTATCATGTAGGTAGATGTTACTAATGTGTTACTATTACGGTATCTTTGTAATTTATTTACTGAATCGAAATAACTAAAGAGATAACTTTTTGCAAAAACCAAATATTTATTTTTATTACATTCAAGAAGTATCCGTTCATTTTCACATTACTTCTTATGTTACAAAGAAATGTTATAGTACAGAATGTTATGTGATTGAACATTTATAAGGGATTTACCGCATGTTTCTTAACGTAGATATGCTTATTAAGTACGTTATGAAAGGTAAATATGTATGACACAATAATATGAAGCTAGTTACAAGAATTAATACTCATCAGTGTACCTTGTACTACAGAAAATCTCTCCTTTGAAAATTCTCTACATATTCATTAGTTTCTTTAACAATCCACATAAAAACCCAATGCTACTTCAGGTCGCTTGTGGAATAATTTCTTCTATTACAATACGTTAACCCTAATGTTGCCAGAATGGTATTATAATTAAAAATTTAATTTCGTATCAGCGCCCATCATTTCGACGTACGAAAAGAAATGAACCGTATGAAAAAACCTTAGAAAGGAAGAAAAGAGATCTCATCGAATGTTTTAACTCTGATCCCTGGAGTTGAAGGACAGATTTTAAAACCTCATCGTATTACCTATCACGCTGCCTAACTCTCGGGCGCAAACGCTTGTGAGGGTTTGGAAAATAGCTTGTAAACGAATATACTCATTGGTCTGACGAACAGAGAACGACTTCAGAGAACAATTTGAAAATGAAACAAATTTTTTCTCAAAGTAATTAAATTATATATCAAATATTTAGAAAATTAGGAGCCCGAGGCAAAAATGGATAATTTGTCAGCAATAGTTTATTAAACTTTTCACGGTGTAGAAATTACTGACTTCTTAGAGACGTATAATGATACTCGTGATGTTTCACTATCTATTGTGGTAAAAAGTCTGAAATGTTACACTGTATAATAAATAATGCGTTTCCTTAGCAGCGATACTATGACGATCTCTACTTAAAATGAAAACTTTGTACTGTTTTGTCTTGCGAAAAGAATCAGCTTATTGTCAATATGCATTTGCGAAAATTAAATTCGCCTTTCGTCCCATGCCAACTCCAGTCTTGACTCGACATTCGCGTACGATAGACCATATGCGAATCAGCACATAACCTGGCCGTAAGAACAAGAATAAGAACCGAATGAGGAAGAAACATCGCACCGAGGCCCGCTGCTTACTGTATTGCTCCAGCATCCGCGTGGAAGAAACAACCCATTAAAGCAGCTGCCGTTCAAATTTCCAAACTGTCAGCCTACCAATTTAGCAGCATGACACGAAATTCCGCCTCCGTCCGGACTCGAACCTAGAATATACTCTTCTACAAAGCCTCAGCTACGGCCTCGCACATCCCTACGATAGGGCAACGGTGAAACTTAATTTCGCAATATTGTAAATTATAGTTTTATAGAATAAGAAATATTTTCAAACTACCTGCAGCTTAGGGCGCACCTAAAGATAATTCAGAAGCCCATTACTGATCCCTCAGTCGCTTGCACCCGTGTACTGAATTCCCCGACGGCCAGCGCCCCCCCCCCCTTCTCAGCGACCTTGGTCGCATCGTACCAAGCGTCCTCGCGAGGGGCGGGCAGTTCCCGCCCTCAGCCGCCGCGGAAGGCGTTGCAGCCGCTGGACGTGAGGACGGGCACCGCCCCTCTCCTCGGCGCCAGACCGGTCACAGCGCAGTTCAATCGCGTCGCCACGGAGCGGCGCCGGAGGACATTAAGTGTTTGGCCGTGGCCGGAGGACATTAAGGTTTTCATGACATTTGCGTAGAGCTGCAGGCACTCACGTCCGGCATTAAGTTGAACCGCGATAACGGTTGGAACGGCGATCGGAACGCACTTCTGCCTTTCTTTAGACTTCAAGACGTAGCCCTTTTAGTGTGCGTGAGCTATTTCTTTGTTCGTATTTTGAAATAGGGGATCTATTTGACATTTCATTTTTGTTTTTGAAATCAATAATTGGGGTAGAAGGAAAAAAATTGACCGTAGCTATGCGGCTTTGACGATCGACGTATATCCATGTGAGAAACTCAGATGTTTTTGAAAACTTGTGCCAGGTAAGCAACATGTAAAAACGTTTACTGGTATAAACAGTTCACAGTTTTGACTGACGTCGTGCTTGTTTTCCAGCAGTCTGAGTACAGAAATTCATAAACAAAGAAATAAATTGACCTCGATTTATATTTCTTTACGGTAATTATTTCTTTACGGTAATCTTGGAACACAACAGGGTGAAAACACAACGTATTGTTAAAGAAATAAATTGTGTTATTCGGCCTTTCTTTTGAAATTTAAATAACAAAAATAAAATTAAGTTAAAATTAATCAAATCCGTGAAGATAATGAAAATTTAACATTGTTTCCATTATTACCACGAGAGCATTCTAAATCATGCAAAGCGCATACATTATAAATATTGTTACATTTCTTTGTTGTTGTTTTTTTCTGATATATGGAAGTTTATTCCTTGAATGTAGTACATTGAATGATATCTCTGACTCCAGACTTAGACAAATTGATATGCTTAATCTTAAATGAATGTTTGTAGCGTTTTATTTCACTCTACCTTCAGACATGTTTACAAACCATTTATATCAAATGTGTCTGTACCAAACTTTACCATTAAAATGTGTTCGATGAGATTAATATTGATCATTGATGGGTTTATATTTGGCTGCACCAAGTATTTCTTAGATTATTATCCTCCATAAATGAAAATCTACCTGCAAACATCACTTTCTCAGCATTATGGTGACGATCAATCTTCAGTTTGCTTGTGTAAATTAAATGATCAAACTTTGATGAGTGAAATGTAAGAAACCAGTGTAAAGTGATACAACCTTTGCGGTGTTCTCGTTGATTGCGATCCTTCTCGTTGAATGATGTGAATGAAGTGAATGTTAATGCTTTCCAGATTCTTTTCTTCTCCTGCCAAAAATTGTCAATTGCAATTAAGACACTCGTATTTTACTTGGTCTCGTAAGTTTGAAGATTATTACGTAGAGTGAAATGGATTGGTTGGTTGTTAAAGATTCCGGGCCCATCAACTCCTAAGGTCATTAGTCCCGTGCGTGTAGTGCATGTGTTTTTCCTCGGGAAGAGGCTATGATCTTCCCCCGCTGGATGGCGAGATCCGGCGCCGATTTACCGTCGGCTAGCGGGTTTTCCCCTAACCAGGACTCTCCCACCAGCGGGGAACCGTCCCAGCCGGGACAAGCTCTAAGCATCCGACCTGTCTCCCGGCGCGTGTGATAGCGTTGTGGATGTTAGTGTAAGTGCAATGTAAGTGAAGATAGGACAGGGAAGATGAAGGAAAGATCGCGCGCAATTCGTGGCTCGTTTGTTAGGGTACTGCTCCGGCATTCGCCTGGTGTTGATCGGAGAAACCACAGTAAACTACCGATCAGAACACCTCGCCGCTAGAATTCTCCTTCAGACAGCGACTGAATTCGATCCAGCTGACAAAGTAGTGTCGAAAATGTTGCCACCGTCGGGGCTCGAACATAGGACCTCCCAGTCAGAAGCGCTGTAGTGACATGAGTTGATGCTCTGAACCGTATCCCCTGGTGAGTGAAATGGAAAAATCTTCCTTTTTATTCTTTATTACATAATTATGTTTTATAGATTTCCTTACAGTAATTATTTCAGAATTCAAATATTTTAAATCGTTTGAAACATTCGTATAGTTACGACATTTCAACAAATCCCAAAGCATTTGGCAGGGGGAAGCAAACGCCCCTCTTAAGTTAAGCTTATGGTTCATACTACTCGAAAATTTACAAAATTTTACGGAAATTTACGAAAATTTACGGAATTTGAACGGTACTGTGCGAACTGAAAAAATGTTATGTCTACCCGAGTGTTCAGCTATCGAGTGTTAGATATGAACAGAGCTTCTGTGAGAATTCTCTAGGTGTGTCTTGGCCTAGAAGTCTTACGTTCATGCAATCGAGCCATACGAAACACTCCAGATTCCATTACCTAAAATTCATTCCCGAAAGCGCCACATCTGACACGGCAGCGTCCGTGGAATGTAAGAATCAGCATCGCATAAGATTTTTTTTTTTTTACACGTACTGGCGTTGAACGTGGAGTGGAGTAATCCTATAACCGTGTGAGTTACCGTAAGTCGTAGTCAGTCATTGCCTTTTATCCCTTCAGCCACGGTCTTCTGAGGTCACCGACTCGGCGACATCATATTCCTTCGTTTATGATCAAAGAATGTTCGTTGTGGTCCCGAATTTCGAGGAGACGGCATACGCTTCGGACAGATTCAGTGCTTCTCAGGATTTGCGAAGAGCAGCGGATAGGCTGGCTTCAGTGCAAATAAACTCCATTTTGGCGTTGGTGATTTTCATGTGTGACTGAAATGGGAATATCGAAAAGTCAAATTCGTTTCCTGAAAGACAATTTTCGCGATAATCGGTAAATCACATGCGTAATGTTAGTTCTAATTCTGTGTAGATTATGCATTCTATTAATTGTCATCGAACGAGTTTCAATTATGGATGATGCGATAGTTTATTGTAAAGCTTAGTCAAGAATCTGACAGTGGAGGTGTCTTTCCATGTTTTGAGATTTTGCTAGAATTGCACAACCTGCGACCATGTGATCAATATTTTCTACTAGACACCTCAAGGCTCCATTTGCTGGCTCGCACTCGCTGGAGCGTTTCCTCCTCTTGCGGCTTAAGTTTGCACGTCCTGCGCTCGCCCGCGGTGAGATGATTCACAGCTCGGATAAATGGCTCTGACGGCTTTGCTTCGCCTCCCGAGGGAGTGATAGGTTGCCTGTGATGTGTGATATCGTTCCAGAATTACCTAAGCAATGTGTGGGGAATTTTAAAGGCTAACATTCCATTTATTTTTGCTTTATTTACTACATATAGGTAAACTATGTTTATGTAAATGTAATAAATTAATTAATTAACGTTAAACATGTTTCTTTTTGAAACTATGGATAACAAGAATATTATTATTTTTTTCTGAATCAGTATTGCTCCTTTTTTATACAAGATTCGTCTGCAGCACTGATGTTTCTCACAGCTGCTGAATTAGCAGCAGGAATATAAAATATTCTCGCTATTTCCACCAACCTATAGTAAACTTCACTTTTATTACCATCATTGTTTAGACGTTTTCATTTCTCGTGTTCTTTAATTTTGTATTTTACACTTAAAATCTTGACTCAGTCGTGACAAGTGCCGAGCGTCAGACCCTTGGTTTTCTCGGCCGAGCACCTTTCATGCGACGAGGCGAGAGAAAACCTAATAATGCGCTCCCATCTAGCGGATTTCAGAGTCTAGTTCGGGTGCCGAGGTGATCACATCGAGACCGAGGTAGTTGTTATCACAACTTGACTTTGCCTACGGGCGATAAGCAAATGTAGTACGAAAACTACAAGAGCGAAAGTCGTATGTGTAATATAGTGCCGTTATACAGACAAAATCCATCAACTACAGTTTTCTCTTAAACAATAAACAGTGAAGTGAATAAAACTCCTGTGAGTGAATGTTAACGAATAATATGTAATGTTAACGAACACAACGGAGCAATTAATAAAAACGCCACAAACGTATGAAACGACACGGATTTACATCTGGGCAGCGACAATGAGGAAACAATGGGAGATGAAGAACCATCGCATACGCAACAAATTCAACACTTGCAAATGCAGCTTCAATTACAGCTACAACAAATTCAGCAGATGGAACATCACTACCAACAACATCTTCAATTACAACTCCTGCTCTCACCTCAATTGCAGCAGCCGCAAAGTCAGCAATGTCAGCCTCCATATGAATAACACGTAGTACAACAGCTACGTTCTCAGCCACCAGTACAACTTCAACTAACGGGAGCTACGCCTCATGACCTGCTACATTTCCATCAACCACATC
Source organism: Teleogryllus occipitalis (assembly GCA_011170035.1). Taxonomy (NCBI): domain Eukaryota; kingdom Metazoa; phylum Arthropoda; class Insecta; order Orthoptera; family Gryllidae; genus Teleogryllus; species Teleogryllus occipitalis. The sequence goes on from BLKR01002652.1 coordinate 165,782, forward strand.
ACCATCAGCAATCCGAAGCTACAACTTCCGATGCAATCACCAGCCAACCGGACAGTTATAACTTCTCAATAAATGGATTTCCCAAACTACAAACCCAGAATATTCTATTCTCTCTAGTACTTCCAATTCAAATACAAACAATTCTACATCTTTTTCAACATATCACAACGATAGGAAGAGATCAAGAACAGATTATAATCTAAATTACTCAGTTGCAACTGAGTAATCGCAAACACAGATAATAACAAATCCAACTTAATAGCAAAACATTTCGAAAACTCATTTACTAATAACCCAGTAATTAATCAAAATTTCAAAGAGGAAATAGAAAATGTTATCAATCTTCAAACTCTTTCAGCCCCAACCAGTATAAAATTTATTTCGCCTTCGGATGTAAAACACGAAATTACAAAAACCATAACCAATAAAGCCTCAGTGTACGATAACATCTCAAACAAAGCTCTGAAGAAACTGAGTATCAACATGATCGCTGGAATAACTGCAATTTAATGAACTCTCAAATAGCTCCAAATGCCGACGACACCGCAATTTTTGCCAAACTTGTATTACAAACAGCCATCAATTACCTTCAGGATGATCTTAATCTATTCACAGACTGGGTGGATGAGTGGAATATCAAAATCAACCAGAGTAAAACACAGGCAATTTTTTTTCACTACGACAAATTAAACCTCACACACAATTAAAAATAAATAATATTCCTATCAAATGGGCGGATAATTCCCAACCTGTTAAATATGTAGGTGTACTTCTTGATACTAAACTCAAATGGAATAAGCATGTGAAATGCACAATCAACAAAACTAAAGCAAAACTGGTACAACTTTATACACTAATCAATAAAAAATATAATCTAAATTTAGATACTGGAAAATTAATTTATACATCTATTACAGGACCAACGCCTGTCCAAACTAACCTGAATAATAATTACTTAAAATAAAATCTTACAAATAATATTAAAAGCACCATGGTTCATTTCAAACACGTGTGATGAATTACAAATCCCGAACATAACAGACTTTATAACAAATCAAGTCCAAAATTTTTTCGATCTCCTTCCATCTCCAACTTGTGCCAAATGGAGAGGGGTCATCTAGGTCAAACTGGAGAGTTAGGTCTCCGAATAAAATCATTTTTTTCAGGAGACTGGTTTCGTTCCCCATAATTGAATGTTGTGTAAATAGATAAAAAATTATAGTTACGTATATCAAAACTCCTAAAATAATCTACTGTTATGTCTTTATAATAGTCTATTAAAACTAAATTTCTTAGTTATCCGATGGGACACCGCAGTTAGGTTAATAACCAAATGTTAATGAAGTGGCAAAAATTAACTTTTCTGAAAAACATGTATTGTTGAACAGATAGAAAATGAATATAAAAAATCTAGCGGATTTTTTCACTAAGAGATGAGACGCTCTAGTAAAATCGTCTCGTGCAGGACTCTAGTTTTTACCTGTTCCTGTCAATTCGGCATTAATCATCTGAGAAATTTTTGAGGTCCGCTACATCATAATGTCTAGTTCTCAATTTCTCATTTTGGGCAGCTGTCACAGCTGCTTTCGATTTTGTTTTCTTTCCTCTCGATTTAAGTCATAAGCATTATTGGCCTTTGTTGATCTGTATCTTGTACATTATTTTTAGATATTGTCCATGGAGTGGTTTGTCTTTCCACGATTTTTTAACACTTATTGTACGATTATTTCCCAGACAAGTCAAATAATTCTTTGAACAGTCAAACTATCATTTATAACAACGTCATGTCAGGTAAAAGTGTTTTTAGGATTACGACGGAGGTTGAGCATTGCGAAGCGCACCTTCAAACGTTAGAAATACAAAGTTACAGAACACATGATTCGTTAAGTAATTACGAACACATCGTAGGGAAAAGTCGAAGGCGCTTTCTTCTTCTTCTTTTATTTAATGTGTTCTTTTTCTACTTCTCTTCCCAGCTCATCTTTATCTTCATCTCTTATTCATCCTTTCTTCCTCTTTTTATGTGGTGACACAGCTAATACGTATTGATGAGGCATGATAATTGCAGGGGTTGCTGCAACACAAAAACGTGACGCACGACCGTCAAGCGGGATGCCTAATAAATCAACAGGCGCAGTGATTCGCCAGATGAGCTATATTACTTATTAACTGATTATTATTTCTTTCTTTCTCTGCTAAACAGGGCATAAGGAATCTGTCTCTTGATAAGAACTTTCTCCAGCAGCAAGATCTGTTTCAATTTCTTTGCAACCTCCTCATATTTCGTGATCTGCTCTTATGCAGTTTTCCTGATTTTATGGGACAGTGGAACTGCAATATCAATTACAGAGGTTGTTTTATTATTTTATCAATGAGGGAGATATCAGGCCTTTTATGTGTCTACTGTTTTACGCGTGATAAAAAATCGGTCCCAGTACATCACATGCTTCCTTGTCTCCAATACCAGGGCTGGAATATACTTGTAATACGGCGTAGAAGAGTCAAGCAGCTCGTGTTTAACAGCAGTTTTGCAAGTTTCATTGTGTCTTCCAAGACGCGTTGTCTGATAATGCCGGACAGACCGCCATAATATGTTCAATGGATTCGCCAAATGTATCATATTTTCTGCATTTGTCTATCACATTCATCATCTTTACATATTTTTTCGTACTTTTTTGGTTCGCAGAATCCGATTTTGAATAGCCCTTATTTATACCGCTAGGGTGTAGGTATAAATATCCACTTATTAGCCACTGCAGAGACGCAACTTTATTAATATGTTGTTCTTCCAGATGATTGGGGAACTTTCCGTGCAGGATTTTTCCCTTCCAAGAATGTAGTTATCTTGTGTATTTGGAATGCTTTTCGTGATATTTAAAGAAAGATTCAGTGGCGTGTGACTTAAATCAATTTCATTAACCCACTGCATAATTAGGTCCGACGAGTTTATCAGTTATTATTATTATTATTATTATTATTATTATTATATTTTAAATGTGCACTGGTCACTGGTACTGAGACAAAAGTTACACAGATATCATCTACCAAAGCATGACTTCCAAATTCTTAACACATTCTTGTAAAAACATGAATATTTATGTATACAATTGAAACGGTAGCTAGAAGGGCCTATAGGACTATGTACTCTTCTTCCGGAGAATGCAGAAATAAACTCTGTGTTCTTTATCTATATCCAAGCAAATTCTCATGTTTTTTTATCTCTATTCATCAGGCTGATAGAGCAATGTTCCGTTATATGAAGAGAGTTCCCCAGAATACTGCACTTAAACCTGTCATTCGAGTTCCACTTAACCCGGCAAAAGTTACTGATATTCAGGACTTATATGGGTACTTAAAGAAAGAGAGCAAAAACAATTACCAAAACTCCCTCAAGAAGTGTCCGCTAGAAATGTTGATAAAAGTGAGTCCGAATCTGATAACTCACAAAATACATGTGGTAAAAATGTAGAAAACAAACCACATTATTATTTGCATTAGCAGTTTATAATAAAAGCAAATTAAAATTTAATAATATTTCTAACTACACCATTTCAATAAGAAATATAAAGTGTTCTCTGCAAGAAGGGTCTATAACACTTGTTTTCTTTGCGCCATATGTTTAAAATTAAGGAGAATTTAATTACGTTCTAAATGAAATTAAGTTTGAAAATAATCATAATATATTAAAATAATATTTAATTGCAATTAAATAGACCAGTATGTAGAATACTATGATCGAAGACATTCAATGCGTTTTTCTCAAAACACAGTTTTGGGGTATAGGCCCTTATTCTAGCTACCACCTCAATTCATATATATAGTGACATATATACAGTGATTATTGTAGTACCTAAAATCTTCCTTTACTTCCCAGAAACTTCCTAACGAATTGGCACGTTCTGAGTAGAACAGATATCTGGAGACTGATGCTGGCATTTTTTTTAAATTCCGAGTGTTTCTATCTAGTACTTTGAGGACTTCGGAATGATGCCCGTTGCTGAAAGAACGACAGGGACAGTCTTTATTTCTAGTATATTCCACTATTTTACACATTTCTAGTATATTCCATGATATGGGCCAATTCTTGGTTCTTCTGGATCTTCGTCTGATACACAATCGTAAGATTGTTAGTATCGATTGCCATATCCACAAACCATACTTTTTTCTTGTTTTTATCCCAGAGTGTTATATCACGTCCGTTGTGGTGCACCGTTCGATCTGCCTGTACACTTCGGTTCCAATACAGTTTATAGCTGTTGTTTTCAAGCATATTTTTGGAATATACTTGTAATACGGTGTATCGTGGCGTGTTACTAAACCACAGATATCGTCAAGTTGGGCATGGATAATTCGTCCCACCATATCAAGTCTATTCTTATACACAGAAGGGGCTAGTACACTAGAACATGAGATAATATGCTGAATAGTCTTGAACATTGACCATAGGCCCGACAATCATCAGAGGGCACATTTGGATCTTTGATGTATTTTAGATAATTCTTTGTTACAGTTACTTGGTCTTGACGTGCAACCATGAATCCTTCGATTTCGGAATATAGACATCGAATATAGACATCCAATACTGAGCCATTTGTACGATATATCAGCGTCGACATTGGAATTGGCTACTTCAGCCGGATGTCTACCATGGATTGCCTTCTGCCCCATAGCTCTATCTCTTGGTCGAAAGATGGTTGCTAGAGTTCAATTACATGTTGGTTGAAGCATAACGGCGTATAGTTATCATCCGATTCCTGTGACACTCTATGTAGATGAGATGATACAGCTTTCGTCCGAAAGTACTCCCTCATGCTGATGATCTGTTTTGTATGGATATTGCTGATTTTATCGATGCCACGACCTCCCATCTTTCTTGGGAGTGTGATTTGGATTGAGCTTTTTGGATGGTGGAGTTAGAAATGGATAATTTGGACTCTAATTAGCCTTTCCGAGGATTCAATATCCGTTTTCGATCATTTGATGCTTCCTTATGCGAATGATATTGCGTACGTATTAATTGCTGCTGTAAAATTTCGTGAGTTGAGAAAGGTTTTGAATATAATTTTCATTCTCTTAACAAATTCCCACTGTATTTTCGCTTTAATTTTAGTGTGCGCATCCAACTTGTTTTGATGATTTTCTAGATATTTGTGGAGCTCATCTGTTTCTGAGGCTGTTATAGTCTCTCTTGACATGGTTTCGTGTTCTGTTGCGCTGATGAGTTTATCGTTACTGATGTATTTTACATTTCTCAATACCAAATTGCATTATGTCGGAGGAGAATCTTTTGGTGACATGTATGAGCTGCTTAAGACCCTGTAAGTTTCCTGAGTACAACCTGATATCAATTATATACGCTAGATGACTTACATTATATTTCCCTAGGCCTTTCAGTTCAAATCCTACTCCCATGTTTTCCAACAGAAGGGAGAAGGTATTCATGGCAAGAGAAATCGAATAAGGTCTGAAACTATTACCCTGAATGATGCCTATGTAGATTCTTAATGTCCTTGGTGACGATTCTTTCATTACTTGATCACATGTGTATTGCTGTTTGCCAGTTATTCATTGCGCACATCAGATTACATCAAATTACATATCATTACGATTACATAGTTAATACCGTACTTTTTTAAAACATACAGCAGGCAGTCATGTGGTACTATGTCGAATACCTTCTTATAGTCAATAAAACTAGTGTAGAGATCGCACTTTTTGAGAGACGCCTGAGACATGATGATACTGTCTATCACAAGCAACTCCTTGCCCCCCAACGAACTCTTGCAACAGCCTTTCTGGGTTTTCGAGAGAATATTGTTTCGTTCACAATATTGTTCTGGGACTAACTTTAAACATATTATTATTACTATTATTATTATTATTATTATTATTATTATTGTTATTATTATTATCTTTATGAACAATTAGACGGTTTATATTGCTACTAAAAATAGATTGCAAATAAAGGAAATATCGTTCAATATAGTGCGCAGATCTCGACTAGCCTGCTGTGGCCAAGCAAGCATTTTATTTCTTGTTATTGTGCAGGATATGACCTAAAATTTTTATTACCATTTTGTGTAGTTTGGTTCAGCAGCATTTTTGCTTGGTCATTTGCTAAAACGAGGAAGCAGTTTCCTTGTTTTAGCAAATGTAACATGAACAGTCATATGAAACTTAATTTGAAATACATCACTTCCGAGACATTTTCGCACTATTCTTGTTGTTCCTATTACCACTGCCTTCTGCATGAATTTGTTTATGCCAACTTTCATACCCAGATGACCTGATGCACCTCCATCAGATTTCCAGGGATGACACCTGTGTTTGAGAGAATTACTGGAATAATGTCAACATTTTTCAACATGCCATTGTTTCTTTATGGATTCAGCGAGTTTTTAGTACTTGTTAATTTAATTAATTTATTTATTATTAATACTAATATTAGTATTAGCATTATATGTTACTAGCTGCTATGGCCTTGCTGTACCAGTACCTCGTGAGACAGAAATAGGTTGTACAAAATTCATGATTCCTTACGTGAAAACAGAGCACGGTATTTTGGTAAGCCAACAGTTCTATCTTTGTCTTTCTTCTTCATTGTCTTGTTATTTGTCTTTTCGTCTTCTCATCGTTCTTCTCGCCCTCTGTCGTCTTCTCTTTCTTGTTTCAATTCTTCGCCCTTTACCGGAATTCCTCGTAAATTCTTAGGCTCGTCGCTTCTTCTCCGTATTTGCATCTTACACAAGGGCATAGGAATGCCACAAGAACCTACGCAGAATGTAGACGGTCCCCATCAGTGTGGTTGTTTGCAGTTGATATGCTATAGTAGTCATATGGAGGGTGGGTACAGTTATTTTAAACACTCATACACAGAAACTAGTACTTACCATCACTGATCAATTGGATAGTGTTACTGTGTGGTACGCGTACAGCAAAGTCGATTTACCATTGTGTAAGTAGGCTAAGTGTGTGTAAGTAAGGGATGAGGATACGACAAGGACGAAGAAGGAAAAATCGCACAAGGTTCGTGGCCCGTCTGTTAGGGTTCTGCTCCGACATTCGCCTGGTGTTGATCAGAGAAACCACGGAGAACTATCTATCAGAGCACCCGACCGGAAGAATTCTTCTCCAGATTTTGTGTTAGTATTACTTTATACAAAAACAAAACACTTTTACTTCGTGCTGAAGATATTTAAAACATCAAGTTTCATATGAAGTACATTTAAAATCAATATTTTAAGATCAAAATTTTTTATTTGCTTTTCTAATGGAGTTGCAACTATTTCTAATTCAACAACAAAATACACTTTCAATCATTACACCACGACCACTGAAGATCTACTGGCCAAACTTGGCTGGCTTAAAGAGGACTGTGAGACCAACATCTAAGAAATAATTTTGACAGTTTACATGAGTTACATATGGAATAACCACATTTGTCCAGAGTAAGCCCTAGTCCACACTAGCCTCCTCTCCCCCACCTCGCTTAGTGATTAGTTTAGAAATACATGTTTCATACAAAAGCTGTAGTAAATTTTATCCACTTTAAAATGTACTTAAATTTAAACTTAAATTTAAAGAGTTTAAAAGGGAAAAAGTCAGAATTTTTTGTCCCTCTAGGTTTTAGCATAGTTTCTGATTAGACGAAAACAGGCGAGTTTTAACTAGTACTTACAACGTTCATACAACATATCGAAAGAAAAAGAAAACTTGTGGTGCTAAAACAGCACGTTCTTTCTCACCGGTATTTTCACGCAAAATTACACGAAAAGTACTCAAATTTTCGACAAATTGTACATAACCTTATTTCAAAATATATTTTTAAAGAATAGGTTTCATTAAAGAAACAATCTCTTTCTTCATAATTGTAGTTATAGGAAGACGCTGAAAACATCTTTAATTTTCGGAATTTTCGAAAAATCCGGATTTTCAACGAACATGGGACCTGCACCATTCTCTTAAACGTTCTGCACACTAACAACAAAAGTTAATAAACTATGGAGCCATTGTTTTGAAAATTTTAGAAAATGTCCCAGGGGCTTCATGTAAAGTACTCCCCAAAATATCGATTACAAATTCAAGGGACCGCGACATCAGACTGATCGATTGGGGAATATCAATTTTGGAAAAATTAGGCTGAACGGTTTAGCCGCTAGTGTTGTCCACAGACGGACGGACAGACGAACGGACAGATGTTTTGTCGTCATTCGATTTTTCGGTGTCAAGAACCCACAAAACATGGATTCTGGCTACATCACATGTTAAAGGGATTTTTTCTACATTTAACAGCTGGATTTATCCTATTTTTCGCTACCGTGGCCCTGTAATAAGAGTTTTCTGTCGGAAATTTCCCGTTTTTTCGCGCAGCATTACATCAGTTTCTGTCTGCTGTGTAATCGGTAGCAAGAAAGTAAAAATTATATCCTTTTTCTAGGTAAAATATACCTACCAACTAGACTAAAGTACCAGAAAAAATACTTTTTTCGGCGTTTTCATTTTTAATATAACATTAAAAAGGAGTCGGAAGAGCATGGTGTGAGCATGTTAATTGGTGCATTTAGAATATGATGCATGTGAAATTTTTGCTAGTGCGAATTTTCGGTATCTCCAATTTATGTCACAGACCACTTCCGATATTACGTAGCTGTTACAAATAATACGAGAATTTCAGTGCTATGTTGGATGTATTGTGCTTTGTATGATTATGTCCCCATTGGAGAGTGAGTTCCGGCGCCGACCTACACGTCTGATGCGAGGAATCTCCTAATCTCTGCCAGCGGGGTATCGCCACAGCCGGGGAAAGCTATAAGTTCCCCAGTGATCTTCCGACATGCGTAGTAGCGTAGTGCATGTAAATGTAATTGTATGTAAGGGGTGAGGATAGAACAAGAAATTAGACGGATAGATCGCTTGCGGGCCGTATTCCGTTTTTAAGGTACTGCTCTGACATTCGCTCAGTACTGATCGGAGCAACCACCGAAAGCTATCGTGATCAGAGCAGCAGGCCACTATAATTCTCCTCCAGTCAGCGCAGCGACAGATTTCGAACTAGCTATCTAGCTAGTTTTGAAAATCCACCACTGTCAGGACTCGTGCCCGAGGACTCCAAGTCAGAGGCGCTGCAGAGACAACGCCATTGCTTGGGGACTCGAACCTTGCGGAGACACAGTGTTGCAGTGGCAACAATAGTGTAAGGGTAGTGTGTGCAAGAATAGTGTAATAAGAATACAAATAGAACTAAAGTGATTATTTTTCGCAAATTGTGTGTATTGTTTTGTAATTTATCTTCCCATCCTCAGATTAGTTTGCCACTCATCGCAATAAATTATTCTTGAGTTCTTTTCCCGTATTCCCGAGTGATGACCCCAGTATCATATCACTGGGATATTCCTGATTGATTTTCACCGTTCCCTCCGTCTAGTTCCTTCCCTGCGCTTCTTATCATTCTCATTTCGCTTCGGCTTATTGATGAATGCCAGCCGTACATTTCGAAGACACCTGTGATATTCTTGTATCTATCTCTGTCGTATATATCTCTTCGTTCATTGCCACCCTTTCCTTGCCCTTCCTTTGACTACTTCACTCATCAACTGGACCAATTTTTAGTGCTGGAGGGTCAATTCTTGGCCACTTCGTATGGAAATTCTGATAATATATTGAAGGCTTGCATCACACTTCCCCAGAGTTCATCACCATGTTTCGTTCTATCGCTTACTCTAATTTTCTCATTATTATTGAATTGGCACATGCTATTTTTCTCTCATTTCCGACGTGGTTCATCTTGTCAGATAGCTAAGTAGAATTCAGCTGCTGACTGGAGGAGAATACTCGTGACCGGCTGCTCTAATCGGTAGTTTTCCGTGGTTTCTTCGATCAACAATAAGCAAAGGTCGGAGCAGTACCCTATCAAACGGGCCACGCACCGTGCACACTATCTTTCGTTCCTCTTCCTTATCCTTACTATACCCTTTGCTTACACACACTCTCATGCACTACACTACCACACTTGTCGCGAGACCAGTCGGGAGCTTAGAGCTTGCCTCAGCTGAGGTGGTGCCACGCTGGTGGAAGATACATGGTTCGGGAAAATCCCCGCAAGCCGATGTAGGTCGTCGCCGGTTCTTGCCATTCAGCGGGGGAAGAGCACTGCCACCTCTCGCTATAAAAACAGGCCCTACACTTACGGAACTAATGGCTTAACAGTTGACACTCCCGGAGTCACTAATTAATCAAACGGTTATAAGCAGCGAAAGTTTTTTTCAACATTCGAACAATTTTCTGAACTCAAAGCCTGTTCACGAATAACATCAGCGAACGCCCGTGAACGGTGAGTTTGTCCAATCCTCTTCATCCTGCTGCCGCAAGATCAGACATGCTCCGGACGACCTCGTGGCCTCCATCCTCAATCGGTGTCCGCCACCGTCACTGCCATCCCCGCCCTCGCCTCAGACCCCACCCTCACCACACCCTCTCCGCTGCCGCAACCACCCTCGCCTCCACAACCGCCTTCGCCTCCGCTATCGCCTTCACCGCCATCGTCGCCGCCATCTCCAACGCCCCACCACCGTCACTGTCACCGTCATTGCCATTGCCACAATCACTGCTACCAGCACTGCCTCAGCGGAGTGGTATTATAGTTGAAGAGGGTCCGCGGCCGCGAGGGGCCGGCCGGCGCTCGTGTCAGAGGACGTGGTGGAAGTGCTTCCGCCTCCGCTCGTTAGCTGGACCCACTCACTTTGACCGGCGCCGACAGGAGCGTTTGGGCCGCGGCTCCCGCGCTCTCCCACGACGCGGCATTACGCTTCGCTCAAATCCTCTCTATTTTCGAAAAAAAATTGTCTTACTGAAAGAAATGCGTACCCTTTTCAAAATCACAAAATTGCCTTATGCAATCTATGGAAAGCCGGCCTGGATAGCAAAGGTCGCTAAGGCTGAGAAGCCGATAGCTGACCAGTAGCTGTCTCGGGCCTGAAGGGTTTTATTTATTTATTTATTTATTTTACGTCAAAAAAACAGTTAAAAACTGCGTATGACGTGCTATGGGGAAAAGTGAATTGTGTGCACATTTTCAAAATTCTGTGATCCCTACTATTTAAGTAGTCATATACTACTTAAATTTTGAATTTTTGAAAGGGAGAAAAAAAGAAAGAAAAAAAACTCCCATGTAATAAAATCTATTTTCAAGGATAAACAAGCAATAAATTTTGAATTTTGAAAGGGAGAAAAAAAACAAAAAAACTCCCATGTATAAAAATCTATTTTCAAGGGTAAATAAGCAATAAATTTTGAATTTTGAAAGGGAGAAAAAACAACAAAAAAACTCCCATGTAATAAAATCTATTTTCAAAGATAAATAAGCAATAAATTTTGGGTCTTATTACTTCCTGCCGCGACAACATGGAAACGATAATTTGAATAATTGTATTTCCCACTGAATTCTAGAAGACGTGCACAGAAAATGAAGTTACATTTATGTCCAGAAGCAAAACAAGGGGCCATCTCAGCATTTGCTCAATGGATCAGGGAAACTGGACGAAAAACCTGATCGAGATGGGGGTCATTGACCCGGAAGCTGTAGTACAATAGTTGTTACAGGTTGTTTATACTCATTTATACAGTCCAAATGGTAAATAATGCATTATGTATCATTGTTAAAAATAATGTTACTTTTCTTGTGATGCTCAGTATAGTCTCTAATTGTATAGAAACAGTTATGCAGCAGAAACGATTTCACTTGTGATTTAAACTTTTCTATTGAATTTAATCGTTTAATGTCATCTGGCAAAGTGTTGTAAAATAATGTACATGTATTGTATGTGAATTTTTTGTAATGAGCTGTTGATACTGTCACCTGATGAATATGATTTCTACGTCGAGTGTTATAGTAATAGACTTCGGCATTTTCTGAAAAAATATTCCCGCCCTTGAGCAAGTCATTTTTTACAAAAACCACTTATTCGTAAATAAAAAGACACGGTAATGGTAGAATTCCTAGATTCATGAAGAGAGGCTTACATGAATCACGTGGGTGGGATTTGGTTATTATTCGTACAATTCGTTTTTGTAATCTAAAAGTCTGGGAGCTATAAGATGTATTTCCCCAGAATATTATGCCATATCTCAGGCGGGAATGAACATTCGCGAAGTATACACAACGAGCAGTATGAAGGCTGACTGAATTTGCAAGAATTCTGAACGCGTAGCATAATGAACTTAATTTTGTGTTCAATTCATTTAAATGGACGTTCCATTTAAGGTTTGACTGAATTGAGAGACCTAAAAATGTTGTTGCCTTAACATCAGTCAATGGTACACTGTTCATTTTCAATGGAGCACAGAATTGTTTATTTGAAATGGAAAACTGCATTAAAACCGTTTTCTTTTCGTTTACTATTAATTTGTTATTTCGGAACCAATTTGAAACATCTGATATTGTACTATTTACGGTTTCTTTATTGCAAAGGATGTTCGTATCATCCGCAAAGAGAACCGTTCTTCCGTTTCGAATCGTCGAGGGCATATCGTTTACGTAAAGTAGGAACAGAATAGGGCCTAAAATCGATCCTTGAGGAACTCCACATGCAACGGGCAAAGAGTCGGAAAGTACGTAATGTTCCATCATTCCAGTAAGGTATTTCAACTCTCTGAGATCGTTGTTTAAGGTACGAACATAACCAATCTAGAGCAATACCACGAATTCCATATGAAGGTAATTTGGAAAGTAAAATGTCATGATCAATGACGTCAAAAGCTTTTGAGAGATCTAAGAATAATCCAATAGGTGCCTCGTTTTGATCCAATGATGAGGCGACATCTTTAAGAAAAGAAAATATAGCTGTTTCCGTTGATTTCGATTTTCTAAATCCATGTTGGCAATCTGAAAGCGCGTCGTGTTTAGTGAGAAAGGTTTCCATTCGTACGTAAAAAAGTCTCTCTAATATTTTTGAAAAAACTGAAAGAAGAGAAATGGGCCGATAACTTTGAATTTCATTTTTGTTGCCTTTTTTGAAAAGCGGCTTAATTTTAGCTGTTTTGAAAATATCTGGAAACGTTCCAGTGCATAAAGATGCATTAAATATGTGAGTTAACGGGTGTATAATGGCATACGAACAAGTCTTTAACAAAGAATCCGGGAATTCATCCAAACCGGACGAATATTTATTTTTTAGTTTACCGATTATTTTGAGAATTTCATAGGAAGAAGTTTCGGAAACGAACATTGTGTCTAAAATTTTGGGTGAACTGTCTGTTTTTGAATTTTGTGGCTGAAGACCCTTAGTGAGATCGGCAGCAATTCTCGAAAAGTATCTCGCACGGTTCGAATCTCGCACGAGGCATGGATGTTTGTCCATGTGTGCTGTTACAGTAAATAATGTTACTTACAGTGATCGCTGTACGATCTTTGTATTTAAAAAGCGAACTTAAATAAGTAAAAAATAAAAAATTATATAGAAAATGTGAAACTGCATTACCAGAAGTTGGTTTCTCATACATGCGAATTATGAAAAAATATTGGTAGTCTACAGCAGATAGATTCTCGTAGTACTTGCAATGGTAACGTATTATTTTAATATTGCAAGTCCTAACCTACTAATTCCTCAAACGGCACTTAAAAAATACGAACTAAACGTAGAGCGAGTGCTTAGGTAACTTTGTTTTTTTCTGAAAATCCAAACAGGAACATGGCTTTCTGTCATTGAACTAAGTGGAATGTGCTCTATTCTTACAAAAACTCCCAAGAAATGTAAGAACAAGCGAAAATATGAAATAGTCAGTTTGGAATTTAAATCCCGGTTCTCCAGTTGGCAGTTCGATGAGTTTCCCTGAGCCAGTAACAGAAGACACTGCCGTTCTGTGTTAATAGTGTTAACTGTACTCGTAAAAATGTTGTGATCCATCACTACATTTCAACTCGAAATTCTGTGTTTTGTTTATGCGTAATTAGTATGTTTTCTTGTAAGTCCACTAGTGACCCACGTGTATTTGTGTATTACATTGTGTTTGAGAAATGAATTATCAATAGGTGATTAAACCTTAGCGAGCGAAGTGGCTCAGGACATAACGCGCTGACTTCGCATTCGTGAGGCCCGTGTTCAGTCCCCCTGCCGGTCATCCTGACCGGGATTTTCGTGGTTTTTCTCGTTCATCCTGGCGAATGCTGGGATGGTTCTTCTGAAAGACCATGACCACGAATACAGGCGTCGCTATCCGAATATAATTAACTACATGAAGGTTAAGCGAATTTGAGACAACGCAGGTTCCTGATTGGGTGACCGACTGGGAACATCGGGATCTAACGGCGCCGAAGCCAATAGCCCTTTACGGGACATATATTGGCTAAACACGAATACAAAAAATGCAAGGTCTATCAATACTTTCCCATTGCTTTTAATGACTGCTTGCCCATTAGGGCCATTTTTTGATTGGTCTGATTCTTGCATTAGTATCTGTTGCAATTATTAGATAGTCATTTTAATTTGTTTTATGTAATATTTCTTATGATTTTCTGTAAACCAATTCAATGGCTACTTTCTCCTTTCGCATTTATTCCGATGGGATAAAGATATTCCCGATCGATCTTGAATTTACATTTTACAATTATTTCACTCTTCCAAGAGTCACTTTCACAAAAATGAAAATAACAGATTCTACAAGTATTTTTCATACAGACTTCAAATATCATTTCAGTTTTTCCCCATCAGACAGGAGTTTTGTGTGATTTTTATTTTAATTTTATTTTATTTTATAATGTTTAGTTAAGTCAGTAACTAGCTATCTTCAGTAACTTTCAGTCAGTAGCTTTAAATGGTATACTATTGTCCTGACTTACATTCTGACTACTTTTTCTATTCGTAGAAAGTTGTAATGATGATTTTCAGGCATATTCTGTATCTGGAATATTTCTCTTCTTGGTCCAAGAGTAGTCAGACAACATATTAAAACTACACTTGCCTTAGTACCTGTTTTCGATTGTAGAAGTTAACTGATGAAAACGCTCACCGTGCTCATTGCTGACAGCCTCAAGATTTTCCGGCACTTAACAAATGTATCTTGATTTACACTCGTTCTTGATATGATGAAAACACAAAATAATAAAACGGAGCTTACACAGTGCACTTCTAAACACAAAGGAATATATTACTAGTAATATTCGTGCTAACAAGCTCACAGACTTCTCAATACCGACACATCACAATGCCAGATTAAATGGTTTGATCATGTCAAAACATGAATGATTGTGTACAGTTGCCTGTTGGTGTTTCAGCATGATATTACATTTAATTTCCTTAAATACAGGTTGAATAAAATCGCTACATATAAAGTAAAGTTTACTATGACAGGCCAAAGAGAATGTGAAAATCTGATTTTAAAACGTAGCTGTCACAAAAAACTGTGCCTGATGGAAAGTTCTGAATATATATCTGAATTAAGTACGAAAAATGCACTAGATTAACTAATCAGATTTCTTGTGAAGAAAACCTTGTCGACCAGTGTATTCTATCCCAGTATATGCTTGTCTATGAACTGGTTCAACACTATATTAGAAAATAATCTCATCTTTACCTAACTTTCCGCTTTAATTTGTTTCCCGGTAATTTTGTGATTTCAATTGTAGTATTCTCCGTTATTATCTTCTTAATAACTCGTCCCTTTTTTATATATTTTCTTGTTTTAGATGGATTATGTCGCTCAGAATAAGTACTTTACAGATGTGTTTTTCAGACTAGTTAAAAGTCTAAGCTAACTTCATCTACACATTGAAGACGATACTCTAGGAAAGAACCTCGGGGTTATGCATCATGGCTTGCAACGTTTTTAAGAAAGGTTTCGAACGGAAATAGGGCTGTATCGTCTGCGAATTGATCTATATTAGAAGTTGCCGATGATAGAATGTCTGAGATGTATACGTCGAATAATGTTGGATATAAAGGACAGCCTTGTGGGACGCCTGCCTTGATAATGTGTGGAGTGGAGTAGTGATTGGTGACTATTACTGAGAATGTACGGTCTGTTAAAAAACGTTTGATGATACTCACCCCTCTTCGCCCAGTTGAAGCACATGCCGAATTTCTAATTTTATCCAGTCAGCTATTCCCAATGGTTCTTTGATTGTTTTCACTAACGTTTCTGGGTTACCTTCTTCGAGCATAACAGTAACAGCAATTCGACTGGCCATGTTACGAACGTTGAGCAGACTAGTGAGATGCTCGAATAATCAACTTTCAGCCTTCTTTTTTTCCCTGGGGCTTTTATCCAGCCGACAGCCGGTTGCCCTTTACGTCCCGAAGGGACGCATACTCGACCATACACTAGACGGCTCCTCTGATCTGGGGTCAGCAGAACGCGAGGCCCTCCGCGACAACACACACACAAAGTCAAGGGACAAACAGCCATGCCCAAGGCGGGACTCGAACCCGCGACCCTTCGGACCGAAGCGCTGAGTCGGTACTCGCTCTTAGCCACCTCGGCCATCCAGGTCGGCCTTTGAGCCTTCTGACTTGCTAGGAAATATTTCGGGTCTCCGTCCCTATGCAGACTGTCTGTATGTGGTTAAAATTCTGCCTACCTCTTCGAAGACATCTTCCTCGTTCATCTGCAGCATGCTGCCATTGAGGTCCTCTTCTGATACTGAAATCCTCCTGTCAGGTTCTTCGCCTGATCCCGCCCTTGTTGTCTGGCAAGGATGGCCTTATGAGTTGAACGCTACTCCGGATCAGCTCTCAGGTTCAGGGGGGGGTATTCAAGCTTTACCACCAACGTCAAGGCCACGTACACTCTAGACAGAGTTTAAAATTACATCTAGAAAGATATCTTTTCATTCTTTTAGGTGTATTCAGTTACAGCATTTTTTTATTCGACGACAGGAACCTAGAATTACTCCCATCATCAGGTCAACTGAAGTTTACAGTGAGATTAACACATGAGATTATTTGAAAATGTATGAAATTATTATATTTTAGTTTAAACTATTAAAAATTATTACTGAAGCAATTAGACGTTTTTGAAGTATTTTCTCTCAAAAGTCTTAAAACTGTACTCGTACCCCTTTCCTTTTGAACCACTCGATTATAATACAGCATTAGTTACGAGACTCACGCAAGTCACCAACCTTGCTAGCGGCAAGCCTAAGGCCTTACGGCGCGAGCGTCGGGAAATTGCGGGTTCGATCCCGGGAAGATACAAGAAGTATATATTTGATGAATTTAACATCGGTGAGTTAAGTCACCTTTCGGAATCAAATTCTAAGCCCGAGTACCCTGATACGAAGTTTTCCTGATCGGTTTCAAGTGATTGCAGGAACAGCACCCTAAAAATAAGAGCCACAGAGCGCACGCGATTCTTCCCTTCCTACAATTCATAGTCTTCATTACAATTCTTAGGATCGAGCTTTTTGATGATCGCCCATTCTCATATGGCCCAGCTCAGTGATTCAGAAAATCTCCAAAAAGCGACCAAGATCCGGAAAGTAGCGATAAGCATTTATAACTCCTTCACACGACGCATATCACTGTCCCTAATGTGTCACGCGGTGGATAAATATCCACCGCCAGTAGCGTCCGTCTCATAGGTTTTTTCGTCTTTTCTCTTCATCCACTGAGCAAAAGCTGAGATGGTTCCTTGGTCTACATTTGGACAGTAAATGCAGCGTTACTAAAATTCTTCCCCATAAGAGTTTTTACCGTTTTATCGTTAAATAAATAAGTAAACAGATAAATAAAATAATTACGGATAACTTGGATAAATTAAAGTAGAAAAGTAAAGAACTTAGAGAGAAAACAAAAAATACCAAAGTCTTTAAAGTTGTAAACATTGCTGTAGAACTTTTGAGTTTATCTCTCCAGATAAACATTACAGGTAAATAGTAAATAAAAACACATTCTACAAATGGTGCTCAAATAACGAAGCCAATAGCAACGTGTGAAGGAATGAACATGAGCGAAATGGATTCTTTTTAACGAACTTTTTGAATATATTTTTTCTAAATTTTTAGGTGTTTGGCAAACTTAAAATATTTTAGTATATGCATGGTATTTTAAAATTCAAATGTACGGAAGCTAAGTATTTCTCTTATTCTCATTGCTCATATTCAAGTAGTTTTTACAGGTAATAATGAAACCTATACGTTATATGCTTTCTTTATTAAATGGATTATATATCTCTACAGACAGTTGAAGTTATCTATTTTTGATAAAGTGTATATTTTTAAACGTGTATAGAAGAAATGTTGCACAAAAATAGAAGGCGGTTCTGTGAATGGCGCTGAAAACATCTCGCGTAACTATGATTCCCGGACAAACAATGTAAATGTCGACGGGAGCTGATTGTCCCGGCGGGACATCCCCGCACTTGGAGGTGCTGCCGTAAATTGTCTGTACTCACGTCTTGCTTTTTGTCAAGCCTGTTTTGTTTTTCTCGTGTTTTAGGAAATGATGTAATCACCATAATATTCACGGGAAATGTATTGTGTTCCGTCTAAATTCCCACAAGTCACCTCACGCTTCACGT
Source organism: Teleogryllus occipitalis (assembly GCA_011170035.1). Classification (NCBI taxonomy): domain Eukaryota; kingdom Metazoa; phylum Arthropoda; class Insecta; order Orthoptera; family Gryllidae; genus Teleogryllus; species Teleogryllus occipitalis. The sequence continues at coordinate 184,292 of BLKR01002652.1, forward strand.
GCACTCTTCACTTATATCACACTATATTACAGCGGTCTTTAAATTATGTCACAAGATACTTTTCCGCTTAATTTTGCTGACGATGTTCCTTCCTTGTTGAAAAAATCTGCCATTTCCGACACTATAAAAGGCCATTTAACACCGCTGTCAAAAGGACCGAGAACTGAGCTATAAATATTGTAAATAAACGAGGCAAGGAAGAAAAGGGAGTCCCAAAGAATGATTTCTCTAAGCGGAATAAATAAGTAAAGAGGAAGAAGAACCATCATAGAATTTCTTTGGTCCTCGTATCGTTTTCCTTCATGCTTTTTGTTTTTCAAATTAAAGTATGCCACGCTTCAACTTTGAACATAATGATGAAAGCTCCTTTTTCAGGCAATTCCGACATTAGCTGTAGGGGAAAGTTGCTTAATTTGGACGATTTTTTCATGCT
>BLKR01002653.1:0-184668 GCA_011170035.1 Teleogryllus occipitalis
CCCATTCCGCCCCGCCCATTCCGCCCCGCCCATTCCGCCTCTGCCCATTCCGCCTCTGCCCATTCCGCCTCTGCCCATTCCTCCTCTGCCCATTCCTCCTCTGCCCATTCCGCCTCTGCCCATACCGCCTCTGCCCATACCGCCTCTGCCCATACCGCCTCTGCCCATACCGCCCCGCCCATACCGCCCCGCCCTGAATCACGAGTAAGCAATCAATCTCAACCCACTGGAATTCACCCCACCCCTCGCCGATCTGCCTCGTTCCGTCTCGTTCTGACGCGATTCGGCACGTTCCGCCGCCGATGACCTTCTCCCCAGCAAGTACTACTCGCGCGGCTTTTCTTCAACGATGGTGTGGAGAAATGCAGGCGGGGTGGAGGTATTAGTTACAAAGTCGGCCACTAGAGTATTTACAGTAATGCCAACCTCCGGAAAATCAAAGGCAAACTTGCTACGTGTGCAGCCAGGTTATCGCTCTGGGTAGGCAACAGCAGGGACACTAGATAGGAGTTTTAGGTGTCTCCTTTGAAAGACCTGGACCTGACTCAACCATTTCTTTAGATAATGGTAATGGATAATGGTAATGGATTTCCGTAGATATGGTAATAAAGCTGAACAGAAGTTCTGGACTATGAAAGCAACTAGCTTTGACTAGTTTCTGTTTCGCGTCAACGAAGTTTTAATGCTTGGAATGTTGTCATCAATGCTTGCTGCGAGCGTTTGCCTTCAACTGTTTATTGCGTAAAGGAGGGGGAAGCGAAAGCGAAGTCATGGTTCAAGAAAAGTTGCGCGAGTAGTACACTAATACCCGCGGGACGCCATCGGCCCGCTTCGTTTCCAATCCTCTGGTTCAGCCAACCTCCTCCCTCCCTCCCTCCCTCCTCCTTCTTAACGTCTATTTTCGTCTGATTCAATTTTTTGCACAATTGCATACCTCACTCTTCACTAGTACGAATGCAAGCAAGTAATTTTTTGTATTTCTCTCGCACACCGAGAGATACAAAAAGTGAGATAAAGACTGCGTGACGACTGAAGATGGAAAAATCGTTTTGGCCTGCCTCAAAGTTCGGTATTGTTTTGACCCGTTAGTCTTTGATCTCGCCTCCGATCAAGGACCGTGTGAAGCTCGATGACAGCCCAACAAGCGAACTGCTGTGCGAGGTCTTTGACGACAGTCGATAGCCGTCCAGCTGCCGATAAGGGGATTAGTGTCAAAGATAAGCACTTTCATTGAAAGCCTCCTGCGATAGACCTGACGCGGCGGGAACATTCGCTAATAAAGGGCAAAGAGCAAACACGACCGTCAGTGGATCCTCTGAAAAATTTACGGCGTATTTCCTGATGTGGATATACAACTTTCTGGTCAGCGTGGGATTTTTTTGGCCCGACCTCGCCTATGGCAAGGATGATTTGTGGTGTTTTGTCTCCAAACTCGCTGAGGTGGCTCAGGGCATCAATTGATGTCACTGCTGTGCCTCTTCACGGGGATGTTATGAGATTGGAGTCCCGGCTGTGGCAGGATTTTCGATACTAGCTTTTCAGCCAGGTCTAATTCAGCCGCTTATATGAAGGAGAATTCTTGAGGACGGCGGCTCTGATCGGTAGTTTCCCGTGGTTTCTCCGATTGAGGCAAATGCTGGAGCAGTACCTGGTAAACGGACCACGTGCCGCGCGCGATCTTTCCTTCCTTTTCTTTTTGCTGTCTTCAGACCTTACGTTCACTTACACAATCACTACACTACCACTATGCCGGAAGATCGGAGTTTGTCCCGACTGGAGCAGTTCCCCTGTGGTAGGTGACACCTGATGGGAGAAAACCCCGCAAGCCAACATAGGAAGGCACCGGATCTCGCCAGTCAGCGGGGGAAAGTCACCGCCAGCTCTCGCGATAAAAAATGGACTACCTTACGAGATTAATGGCCTTAACAGGTGACGCGCCCTTAATCACTAATCATTCAATGAAGAAACGTTCCCTCTTCTACCCGCAGAAGCTCTGAGGGGTACCGGGAACGGTAGCTCAATGCATCAACTGATGTCACTGCAGCGCCTCTGACCGGGAGGTCCTAGGTTCGAGTCCTGACGGCGGCAGGATTTTCAACACTATCTTGTCAGCTAGGTCGAATTCAGTCTAGAAGAGAATTCTACCGGTCGGCTGCTCTGATCGGTAGTTTTCCGTGGTTTCTCGGATCAACACCTGGCGAATGCCGGAGCAGTACCCTACCAAACGGGCCACGGACCGCGCGCGATCTTTCCTTCCTCTTCCTTGTCCTATCCTCTCCCCTTACACACACTTACACTCACATGCACTACACTACCGCATATTCCGGGAGACCGGTCGGGAGCTTAGAACTTGTCCCGACTGGGGCGGTGCCCTGCTGGTGGGAGAGTCCTGGTTAGGGAGAAACCCCATTAGCCGACGGTAGGTCGGCGTCGGATCTCGCCATCCAGCGAGGGAAGATCACCGCCATCTCCCGAGAAAAGAACATGCAGTACAATAACAGGAATAATGACCAAAGCAGTTGACCCACCCTGAATCACGAAATAATCTGCCAATCAATAAAAAAATCTGTGAGGTTTGGTCAATTCCTCATATCAATCAACTAAGAACTGGGTATGGTTAATTCCTCATAGCAATCAACTAAAAGCTGTAGTATTTTCCCGGAGACATCAAAGCGAAATTTTTATTCGGTAATTACGTTCAGAAGAAGGAAATGAGTGAGAATTGCCCCCTTCTCTTCCCTAAGGAACCGCCTTCGGGAAAACAACTATGCCATTCTCAGAACTTCAATTCCCGTAAAGTAAAATCTCTTCGAGTCTCTATTGTTAGAGTTTCTCACAAATCCGAGTTAAATAGGACCTCACCAAAAAATAATTAAAATAAATAAGTAAAAATAAATAAATGTATTCCCGAAAAATGATGAAGACATGAAAAAATTACATCTGTTTTTATTGTTTGCCCGCTTCGAAGCATTGTTGGTGGACCGGTGCGGTAGTATTGCTGTGGTTGTGTCCAATCGATCAAATAATAACCATTAGTTTAATTGTGCAGATTGTAGTTCGATTAATTCGGTACTATCATGCGCAATTTAAGTCACCTTTGAAAGATTTTTTTAGTTAAACCTTAGAATCTTTGTTTTATCCATAATGGATTCTACAAAAAGCAAAAGGTAATTCGTTTCATTAGCCTGAAATTAGAAGATTAAAAAGGCTGGATAAGAGGGATACCCTTAATATAGTATGCAAGTTGATTTTTTATTTAATTATACATAATTTTAAATTTAAATGTGTTTATATTTCTATTTTAATAAATTAATCATATTCGATAATTCGAGTCCATTAATTCGAGCTAGTAGCCCGGTCGCGTCCATTCGAATTACCGAGACTACTGTAGTCTTCTGTGTTCGTTGAGAGGATCGAAATGTCGGTATCACGCCCTTCATCGCGGCGTAACAAGTACAGTCCACTCCTGTTAGAGTGCACTTCTGGGAACTAACATGTTTGATTCACTATATCAGAGGTTCACTATAACCGGAGTCGACTGTATTTGCATAATGTGTTATTGTTCAAATACCAGTGTCAACTCTAATTTTTAATTAAACTACCCCGTTTCCTGCTCACAGGAGTGAAATGGGTGAAAACAGAATTCAGAGAGATGGGTTATGTCGATATCGCTTTGGAACACATTTCGAAAAGTCGTCCAGAAATGAGGTTATCTGCCCTGTATGTGATAGCAGGTTCACCAACATATTCCCTCCCGTAATTTGTGATGCTTTTGGGAAGTCAAAAGTAATAACGACTACCGCAAATGCAAGCCGCGAGTGAAGTTTTAGTGGCTTCATTTTTCCTGCTTCCGCGTGACATACGAATGGTAACTTGAGGTAATATTTGAGTAATACTTATTGCACCGAAATAATACGAGGAAAAACCTTGACACCGTTGCGTAGGTTTCTACATTATTACTACTGTATTTGGACCACAAGAAGGATGATGCATCAACAAAATCGTTAAGTAGCAGAAGAATGGTTATGTCTATCACAGAGCAGATTGTGTGTTGATGTGAAGTGTTTTACTCTGTGTACTTGCTGGCTCGCGAACTGTCTTCATGGACTTTGTACTAATAAAAGGAGACTTGCTTTCAAAACGTAATTCTTGTCAAATATCACTTTACGTGTGCTTCCACAATAGGAAGATTACACTCTAGTACAGGCGACTCAAAGATCTGGAACATTCTGTATTCGAGGGGTCTATTCGACGTTTAGAGTACGTCTAAACTACTAGCTCTTCGTGAGAATAATTCGCCTTTAAGTCGGGTGAAGTGCACGATAAGTACGAATGCGTCAAAATGCGCGATAAACGCGAATTTCCAATCATTATTTTAAGAGTCGAACGAAGTGATGTTCTCCGAATTCTTTAAGCAACGGATTTACTGAGATGAGGATTATTTATTAAAAGGTGATTACTCCAAACGGTGATAATAGAAGTTGGTTACGAATTATGACAGCCAAAAAACTGGTCTTCGAAGGTGAGGTAAGAATGCTGGTATATTTTGGTGAGCATTAGCAGTAATATTTCAAAATATTTAAAAAAAAACTGCGTGAGAAATTCAGGTAGGGGAGAAGTTCAACACTGGCGAATTGCCACAGCACCCGACAATGCCCTAAACCCGACTGTGCACTAAATATCCTGAAAGTTTTCACCGTGCAAACGCCACAATATTTCAGAAATTGCAACAAAAAACCTGCATTAAAACGAAGGCAGAGGAGAATTTGCAGCCTGACGGGAAAGCTGAACAACTGGTCATCCCTGGTAGGCTACTGGTAACCTGACGCCGGGCGCCTGGCTCGCCGGTCGCCGACCTATGCCACGGCCCCCACTATATTCGCACCAGGGGGAGGGACGACACGTTTGGAGGTGGCGGTGGAAGTGGAGATGGGACTTCGACCTTCACCGTAGATAACAACCCAGGAGCGGGTTGCGCAACGCCCCCCCCCCCGCCCTCTCCCACCGGGTCAATTGATGTCTCTGACTGGGAGGTCCTAGGGTTCGAGTCACGACGGTGGCAGAATTTTCGACACTAGTGTGCCAGATAGGTCGACTTCGGCCGCCGTCTGGAGGAGAATTCTAGTGGTCGGCTGCTCTGGTCGGTAGTTTTCCGTGGTTTCTGCGATCAGCACCACACGAATGCCGGAGTAGTACCCCAACAAACGGGCCACGGATTGCATGCGATCTTTCCTTACTCTTCCTTGTCCTATCATCACCACTTACACACACACTTGAACACATGCACACTTGCACTACACTATCACATAAGCCGGGAGACTGGCTGAGAGCTTATAGTTCGTCTCGTCAGGGACGATGGTGCCTCGCTGGTGCGAGATGTCTGATTGGGAAAAGAAGTAATTACGAACAGTCAGTGGTACGCAATTTTAATTTTGTCTCCTGTTGTTAGACATAACCTGAAATTAACCCTTGTATTATATTTGGGGTATTTTTATGACACCAAGGGACAGTTTATTTTAAATACCTTTTTCACGTAATAATTATAATGTTAGCCTCATTGATACTCTCCTTAGAATATCTTCTAAGTATCAACTGATGTATTTTGCACACTTTTTCAATAAATCTAAAGTGCAGCTTAATCAACACGAACAGGGTGAAGATTTTTGAACTCAACTAAAGAAGAAACTGAAAATACAAAAATTAAGACACTTGTCCTAATTGTGTGCAAAAATCACTCTTCTAAAGAAGTTAAGTGAGAAAATGGGTTCGATTCTTTCTGTATATTGGTAAAACCTTCAAATTCGAAGTACTATTAATATTTTACTTGTAAAGAACTGAAAATGTGTTATTTTTAAAGAAATTTTTGAAATACGTATACAGCAAAGTTCTATTAAACTAAATAGGATAGAATTTCAAAGGAAATGTGGCCACGACACAAAATAATTTTGATGGTAAATTCGACCCCAAATACAGTTTACGTAACATTTTGCAAAATTGTGCAAGGGTTGGAGTTTCATCTGCCGATGTCTTACAACAATCGTTTGTTAATGCGTTATCACGTGCGTACATTGAACGCACTTAAGTCATACCATTTTCCACGCGTATTTGTTTGAGAAACCAGACGTTTTATCTGTTGTCTTGATTAAACTGACAATGACAACACAAATGTATATTTATTGACGATTTCCCGCGACCTTCACAGTTACAGTGAAGCAACCTTGGCCTTGATAATGGAGGGAAGAAGATATTTGTTTACTGTTCTTGCCTACCACCACAGTGTAATAACTCGAATAATCAGTGCGTCGATTTGCTTGGACCTTTCATCTGGAATTCCTTACGAAATTCGGTGCCTATCTCACCAATTCATTCTAACCTTTGTCCTACATCGCACCATTCGCACAGTCTGAAAAATAAATGGGTAGATAGCGCCCAAGTTCAAGGCATCGTGTAGAGCAGGATTGTCAAACTGCGCCCGCTCGAGCTCCTTGCCCGCCCTGGAAGCCGTACCGTGAGCGGTAGCTCAGTGCATCAACTGATGTCACTGCTGCAGCGCCTCTGACCGGGAGGTCCTAGGTTCCCACTCCCCACAGCGGCAGGATTTTTGACCCTGGCTCTTCAGCTAGGTCGAATTCAGTCGCTGTCTGGAGGAGAATTCTAGCGGCTGGCTGCTTTGGTCGGTAGTTTTCCGTGGTTTCTCCGATCAACACCAGGTGAATGCCGGAGCAGTACCCTACCAAACGGGCCACGGACCGCGCGCGATCTGTCCTTCCTCCTCCTTGTCCTATCATCTCCTCTTACACACACACTTATACTAACATGCACTACACTACCACATATTCTGGGAGACCGATCGGGAGCTTAGAGCTTGTCCCGGCTGGGGCGGTGCCCCGTTGGTGGGAGAGTCCTGGTTAGGGGGAAGCCCCACTAGTCGACGGTAGGTCGGCGCCGGATCTCGCCATCCAGCGGGGGAAGATCTCCGCCGTCTCCCGAGAAAAAAGAAAACATGCACTGCACAAACGGGACTAATGACCGAAGCAGTTGACGCGCCCGGAAACACGAAAAAATCAATCAACCAATAAATCAACCTGGAAGCCTTGTGCTGCTGCGAGCCCGGGCAACTTCCCCTGACTCAGCTCTTATTTCCACTCGGAATCCAGAAAGGGATGTGCAACTCCAAGCTGAAGCACGCGAAACTTGGAATAATAGCTTCATTCGAAAATGTTTGCCAGATTTGTTCTTTCATACAACCGAGATTCGAATTATGTTTATATTTTGTATTATTTATTATTATTTCATGCTTTCTTTCTTCCGCCTTGCATAAACATTTTTGTGTAGGGGTAAGAATATGTTTGAATGGCGAATTCTTTTCTTGTTTTCGTTTTGTGTTGTTTTATTGAATCATTTATTTTTTTGTTATAGCACTAATCTGAAATAAATTAACAAGTCTAAACCCAACTTGAACATAGGAAGTTACTGCAATTATTGCACTCTTTAGTAAACCCGATGATAAAAAGAAGATAATTTCTATTCAAAATGTTTCAATTTACTTGCAGTTGACAATTTCTAATCTGATTTATGTATTATTACATTTTAATACATAATTTCTTTGATTTAGTACAGGAAACAAGATTTAATTTAGATAAATTTAAGGCAATAACTGGCAACTGACTTCTCTAAAAGACTGTCATGGGTCATGTGTACCCTGACGTACCGCCACTCCGTAGCAATTTGTACTTTAAAATCTCGCGTCAGTTTCTCTGGTCGCAGTGCTTGCGAACCCTAGCAAGTGAGTTACGAGCCGTACCTTGCCTGCGACTTTGACATGCCTGAGGTAGTTTCATTCCTCTTCAAGTTAATAGTCATTTTGCTCAGGGTAACATATAGCACTTGACTGAACTTTGAAGGCTCTGTCCATGCGCCAACTCAAACTCCTGATGATTACGAAGCCCGCTAATCCGGTAGATTTAGCAAGCGATTTATATATCATGCTAATCGATCATTTGGCAATGGTGCATCGAATTTGGTTTGGTATCGAGGTTAGGCGGAAGAGCGGGCCTGATGGCCCGAGTCTCGCCACATTAATAAAGTCATTATTATTATTATTATTATTATTATTATTATTATTATTATTATTATTATTATTATTATTATTATTTTATTTTTATTTTATTTTTATTATATTATTAATTTGTTCCCTACTGGCGACAGCATGACTGCTAACAATGATGGAAAGTGATGGGTGAGCTATTGCACATTGTGTCCGACTTCAGCCAATGAGCTTCAGGCACCACTTGCGTCACAATATTAACGGGAAATTGAAATGCAACCAGACTTTCTTAAAAGCTATTGAAACAGATAAATGAAACCTTTCTTTTCAATATAGCATTTTGTGCACCTTCGTGTTATTTTTGGTTTATCACCGTTGAAAATTGTCACTTTTTGCCACTTTCAAAATGTTTCTTGACAGTTTTCACACTCCATGCAACATGGCGGCCAGCGTCTGATTTGACATTTCAAACGAAGTGCCCGTGTTGGGGTCACGTGGTTCGTGACGCAAACTTGTGCTGCGCAGAAGGAGCAAAAATCGGTGCACCGGAGTAGCCCACCCACCTCTTTCCATCATACTTTTAACTCTACATTCCTATGATGCAATATCAAGTTGGTGTCCTTCATCATCTGTATTAATCATCTATATAATTCTTTTAAACCAATGGTATTAGGTATATTCATTTAATAATTATAAACAGGTGAGTCACGTAACTTAAGCACCTCCTGCAATTTTTGAACGGTAGAAGCCATTGCAATACACTTTTCACGGAAGTGCATGAGGGAATGGGGCTAGTTTATACACGTATTCATTTCCATTTATCACTTGTATTTTACGATATATTGAGGTAACTTCGTTATTTCGAATGGAACTATACATATTTTTGTAATCTATCATGTCGAACGTAAAAAGACGAATCCAGTGATATACATATTATATGTTAGATAAGCAATTTTTTCGAGTAATTTTGTTTTTCGCGACTCTTGTTTAACGGATATTGTAACGCCCCGAGCGCTCGTTAGGAAGGAGAACGCTGCGTTGCCGAGGGTGGTGGACTGTTACATTCAAAAAAAACGGTAAATACGAGTCGCAAAAAAAATCAAAATTACTCGAATAATGTTTATCTAACACTGAAACATAACACAACACATGTAAAAATAAGTTTAGTCCATTTGAAAAAAAGCAAAGTGGCCTCATTATCTCGCAAAATACAAGTGATAAACTGGAAACGAATGCATACATCAGTTAGTCCCATTCCCTCATGCACTTTGTGAAAACTGCATTGCAGTAACTTTAATCGTTCGGGAGGTGGACTGTTACATTCAAAATAACCGATAAATACGAGTCGCAAAAAAATCAAAATTACTGAAATAATGTTTATCTGACACATGACTGTGTGTGTCATTGAATTCGTCTTTTTACGCTCGTAAAAATAAGTATAACCCATTTGAAAAAAAAAAGGAAGTTGCCTCATTATCTCGAAAAATACAAGTGATAAACTGGAAACGAATACATATATCAGTTAGCCCCCTTCCCTCATGCACTTTGTGAAAACTGCATTGCAGTAACTTTAATCGTTCGGGAGGTGGACTGCTACATTCAAAATAACCGATAAATACGAGTCGCAAAAAAATCAAAATTACTGAAATAATGTTTATCTGACACATGACTGTGTGTGTCAGTGAATTCGTCTTTTTACGCTCGTAAAAATAAGTATAATCCATTTGAAAAAAAGGAAGTTGCCTCATTATCTCGAAAAATACAAGTGATAAACTGGAAACGAATGCATGTATCAGTTAGCCCCCTTCCCTCATGCACTTTGTGAAAACTGCATTGCAGTAACTTTAATCGTTCGGGAGGTGGACTGCTACATTCAAAATAACCGATAAATACGAGTCGCAAAAAAATCAAAATTACTGAAATAATGTTTATCTGACACATGACTGTGTGTGTCAGTGAATTCGTCTTTTTACGCTCGTAAAAATAAGTATAATCCATTTGGAAAAAAAACAAAGTGGCCTCATTATCTCGAAAAGTACAAGTGATAAACTGGAAACGAATACATACATCAGTTAGCCCCATTTCCACATGCACTTTGTGAAAACTGCATTGCAGTAACTTTAATCGTTCGGGTGGTGGACTGTTACTTTCAAAATATCCGGTAAATACGAGTCGCAAATAAAAATCAAAATTACTCAAAAAAATGTTAATCTGACACATGACTATGTGTGTCATCGAATTCGTCTTTTTACGCTCGTAAAAATAAGTATAGTCCATTTGAAAAAAAAACAATGTGGCCTCATTATCTCGAAAAATACAAGTGATAAACTGGAAACGAATACATACGAATCAGTTAGCCCCCTTCCCTCATGCACTTTGTAAAAACTGCATTGCAGTAACTTTAATCGTTCGGGAGGTGGACTGTTACATTCAAAATAACCGATAAATACGAGTCGCAAAAAAATCAAAATTACTCAAAAATATGTTTATCTAACACATGACTGTGTGTGTCATTGAATTCGTCTTTTTACGCTCGTAAAAATAAGTATAGTCCATTTGAAAAAAAAAAAGGAAGTTGCCTCATTATCTCGAAAAATACAAGTGATAAACTGGACACGAATACATACGAATCAGTTAGCCCCCTTCCCTCATGCACTTCGTGAAAACTGCATTGCAGTAACTTAAATCGTTCAAAAATTACAGGAGGTGTTAAAGTTACGTGACTCACTCTATATAATTACACATACACACACACACACATAAACGTCAGTGTTTGATGGGCTGCTCTAGTCGAATAAATGCTATTCAAGAGACATTATGGAATATAACGCGCACACTGTCCCCACAGTTACGAACTTCTTCCATTCCGACCCAAAGTAACGCAATAACTCTTTCTCGATTTCACCCGCTATTGATCGAGAGAAGGTTGTTGATTTCTGTACACTACGCTGTGCTGAAGTCCCTTCTTTCTCGACTTCACCCGCTATTGGTCGAGATTGTATTGTCGATTGCTCTACTCTACTGTGCTAAAGTCCCTAGTGACGTCAAACGCTTTCGATTTCACGATTCAGTCGAACAGTAGTCGTTCGACACTTTTTTTCAATCGCGACACGTCTGTGAGTCTGTTCCGTGCCGTCCAGTCAACGTTTACAACTCAACATATCAGGATATCGCCTACGGCAGTTGGCAGGCTGGTTCACGGTAGGCATTTGTTTATAACTGCATGCACAATTCAGTTTTGCCGGCTAGTTTTAAATCATGCCGCTTTAAATGTACCAATAGTGCAGAACACAAGGACACTTAGCGTCTAGGAGCTAATTTTTACCCTATCGAGAAATAATTTCGATGACTATACGGTGATGTGTGAACCGTGCATGTGTCTTACCAACGTGGTTGGATGTGTTAATATTGAAGAATATTGATATTTCACTTCAATTTTCTCGCATTCGTGTCCATAGTAATAATGAATATAACAGTAAATGTAAATTGTATTCACAGGTGGAATTTAACATTCAAGAACGTTGTCTGGGTTTAAAATGTTTCGTTACTGAATAAGTTTATTCACTACAGCTAGGTAAAATATAATTTATACAATTGTTCTTAAGAGCACATTAAATTTTATTCTCTAGTCAGTTAAAAAAATTCAAATCGGGGCATCGAATTTTATTTTATTGTTAATACCGTTTATATGTTATCGAAATATGATAATTTGCTACGAATTCTGACAAGACTTTAAAATAATAAAAGATTACTTCCGATTGAGCATATATTTTATGTATACGGTAAAACTACCAGTAGTGGCCACAGTTAACATTGCAAAATTTTTGAAAAATTCAAAATTGAAAATCGGAAAGGCGATGTTATGTAATTTAGTAGATTGTAGTCGTCTGTACAAAATTTATTAAATAAATTGGAGTCTTTTTAAGAAAATTCCTTTTTTTAATTTTGAAGAATGCATTTCATTAAGTAGTATCTATTTTCAGTAGTGATTCTACAATAGGGAGACAAAAACGGAGGTTTTACTGAAAATTAGATCTGGATCATTATTATAAAAGTATTCGCTCTACTCGACCAAAAAAAATTAAGAAATTTCTGCCGAGTTTAGAAAAAAATATCCCAGGGCTTTCTGTATCATTAGAATTGAAAGATCAGATTCACATTTGAGGGACAGCGGCATCGTCCATTTCGATCCAAGAATATCAATTTTGGGGAAGAGTCTGTGTGTGGATTAGGTGTAAATGTGATTAGAAAAACTGATAGAAATGGACTGGTGGTTTGATGTTTTAGAAAAAGCCCTTTTTCGGTATCACAGACCCATAAAATCTGTATTTTCGTCAGTCTCGAAATCATATTTTTTTGCAGCGTTACTTTTATTTATTTATTTATTTATTTATTTATTTTACATCAAAAACCAGTTAAAACTGCGTATGACGTGCTATGGGGAAAAGTGAATTGTGTGCACATTTTCAAAATTCTGTGATCCCTACACTAAGTCATATACTACTTATCTTCATTGTCTCTCTACACGAGATGTTTTACTTTCCACAATTTCCGTACTGGTTAAATAATGACCGACTGAGGTGTTTAAGGGCATCAACTGATGTCGAATGTCAGTCGATTCCCTCTAATCGGAAGGTCCTAGTTGATTGGCAGGTTGTTAGTGATTCCGGGCGCGTCCACTACTGACGTCATTGGTCCCGTAAGTGTACTGCATGTTTTTTCTCGGGAGGTGGCAGTGATCTTCCCCCGCTGGATGACGAGATTCGCTTCCGACCTACCGTCGAATTGCTGGGTCTCCCTCAACCAGGTATCTCCCACCAGCGGGGCACCGCCCCAGCCGGGACAAGCTCTAAGCTCCCGACCGGTCTCCCGGCCTGTGTGGTAGTGCATGTTAGTGTGTGTGTGTGTGTGTATGTGTGCAAGGGGAAAGAATAGGACTAGGAAGAGGAAGGACAGAGCGCGCGCGGTCCGTGGCCCGTTTGGTAAGGTACTGCTCCGGCATTCGCCTGGTGTTGATCGGAGAAACCACGGAAAACTACCGATCAGAGCAGCCGGCCGCTAGAATTCTCCTCCAGACCGCGACTGAATTCGACCTACCTCTCAAGCTAGTGTCGAAAATCCTGCCGCCGTGGGGAGTGTAACCTATGACCTCCCGGTCAGATGCACTGCAGTGACATCAGTTGATGCCCTGTGCCATCTCTCCCGATGGAGGTCTTAGTGTTAGTCTTGAGAGTGGCTGGATACATAGCTACATAGCTAGGAGTTTAGGACGAATAAAGCCGCAGTCTAGAGGAGAATTCTAGGGAGTTCGGCTGCATTGATCGGTAGTTTTCAGTGACCGACACCAGGCGAAAAGCCGGAGTAATACCCTAACAAACGAGCAACGGACCGCGCGCGATCTGTCCTTCCTCCTCCTTGTCCTATCCTCACCCCTTATTTACACACACACACACACACACACACACACACACACACACACACACACACACACTTTCATGCACTACACTGTCACCCATGTCGGGAGACCAGTCCTGTTTCGACTGCACTGCGATTTATTCAGAGCTGCCCTGACAGGTCATCAGCTGTTACGGTGCCATCCAATAGGGAGCTTGACGTCGCAACAGTAACGTCACTATGGCGGCGTTCAACCTTCCGATTTGATGAGACCGTAACAGATGATTTAGGTCAGAGGCAGCTCTGAATAAATCCAAGTATAAGGCGGTGTCGCGCTTGGGAGATACCTTGATGGGAAAAGCTCCCGCAAGCCGACGTAATCGGCGGCCACCTTCCACCGGGGGAAGATCACCGACACAACCCCTGGTAAAGCGGGCGCTGCACTTACAGGACTAATGACCGTTGACGCGATCGGAAACACTAAATAATCAACGAACCACAATGCCTCCTACATTTTAAGGGCCATCCGTAAAATTCGTAAGTTCTTTAGGGGGAGGGGGGTGAACCGAATTCACCAAATCTTACGCGGGGAAGAGGGGAGGGTCTCGACAAATATCTCGTTTTTTAAGCTAAAAACGATGCTAAATGGCGAAAAACTGATATAATTTAAGTAAAATGCGTTCCTATACTAAAATATGGCTAAATTTTGCACAATAATTATTATTGCGGTTATGTGAATGCTACAATAAGTAGTATAGAATACTGAGAAAGAGAATCTAACAAAAATTACCAAACTTTTTTATCATTAATGAGATAAATATCATTACCTGTATTTTTACGGAAATTTTAAGGAAAAATTATCGAGCGTTCTTATAAGCGCAATAATATACGTTGTAATTTAGCCAACCTATATTCTAAATACTAGTCATGTCTACTCTTAAATAATTATATGTAAGCAAATATTTTAAAAAATATTAATGCAATCAATCACAAATTAACGTATTCGCATTAAAAATACGCATTTTGAAAAATCTCACGTAAGATTACAAGGGGAATGGGGTCGAGCCAAATCTCCAGACATCTCACCAAGGGGGATGAGGAAGTCGAAAAATCCCCAAAATCGCCTCACGTAATTTTTTGGACGCTCTTAATGACGAGCCTCCTGGTCGAAGTCGAAAAATCCCCAAAATCGCCTCACGTAATTTTTTGGACGCTCTTAATGACGAGCCTCCTGGTCGAAGTCTCCGCCGCGACCGAAGTTCGGCTCATCCGGAACTGCACTTTGCCCCAGCCGGTTGTCAGCCGAGCGCGAACGAGGCGGTCGAAGTCCTCGCGAGTTGAGTCCCAGACCAACAGACTCTGGCGTGACGTAACTCTCGGCAAATGAATGGAAAGCCCACAACAGTTTTCTCCTTCATGTAATTCTATACCTCAGTTCGATCCTTGGTTTCGCAAACGCTGGTTCGCCATATTGCCGATGTATACTTGGGTTTTTCTAACGTGGCGGCTGTGGGTAGTTTCTCCAAGACGGAATTCGGCACGGCTTGTTCAGTCATTCTCAGTCCTGCTGCAAGATGTCGCATGATCGCGGCCGCATCACAAGCAGTGCTGCAAATCAAGCGATTACACACACACATTACTTATACAAACACTCACACAACACTAACGCACATTGTGGGAATTCTGTTGTGGCGTTGACATTCTTATGAGAAGAAATAAGAGGTCATCTTCGTCAACATATTTTTATTAAGATAGCCGGCTTTCGACGGTTTTGCCGTCATCGTTAGTCTACAAGGTACAGAAAAATATAACAAACTTACAAATAAAATATAAAATAAGATAGAAAATTAAATTAAATTAATAGATACATTTAAATTTTAGTTACAGATAGCAGATAAAATTGGGAAAATAGAAATGCAAAGGAAGGATTAGTGGCAGTTCAAATTAAAAATTATAAAATACCAATAAAGAAGGATACATTATAGGATTGCAAAAGATACGGAACATATAGCACATAAAATTGAAAAAATTAAATTCGACGGGGGGGGGGATTAATACAAATAATAGCAGTTCAAATTTCAGATTATAAATATAGATGAAGAAATATATATTCTGATATTGCAAAAGATTAAAAATAATAAGAAGAAGAACAATAAAAGATAAAGATAAAAAAATATAAATGAATATAAAAAAGGAGAATAGTAATAATAATTAATAGCAAATGATATTACAAAGATGGGGAAATAATAGAATAATATGTTGACGAAGATGACCTCTTTTATTTCTTCCACTACCGCACATGACAGAAGCTTAGAGCTTGCCCCGGCTGGGGTGGTGCCACGCTGGTGGGAGATACCTGGTGAGGGAAAATCCCCGCAAGTCGACGTTTACGTAGGCCCCGGATCTCGCCAATCAGCAGTGAAATAACACCGCCACCTCCCACGATAAAAAAAACACTTCACTTAATGTGGTATGTTCGTTAGATCGACCACGGTGTAGTACCCCAAAAAAAACTTTAAATGAAAGAAAAAACCCTGCTCTTAAAGATGGTAAGGAAAAAGTGTCCATTACTGGCCTAATTTTTTAATAAAATAAGTTTAAATTAGTACAGGAAGTACTGGCTCTCGAACTAGAAGTTATGTTGTATAAATTATGATATTGTTTGCACTGTTTCTCTTTGGGTACAAGAGAAAATCGTCCTAACCTAAAACATGATGCCACAAACTATTTGGGTATAATTCACTTTCAATGTAAACAGTGAGGACTAATATTCAACGCAGAAAGAAAGAAAGGTACGGGCGCCGAAGTCAACCTAATTCATATTACGTATTGCCAACTTATGAAAATTGAAATCGTGCGAGAGACTAATTTTGTTAGTAAACATTGTTTTTTGTAGCGCAACTATTCATACTTCTTTTAACGATTTACCAATAAGTATTTAAATGCTCCGTTTACGTTTACAAGCAGCTATTGTTAATTCATAGATGTAATAAATGGTTGACTAGCACCTGGCACGAATATACCACCTTAAGAGACTAATTACCTTAGCAGTTGGCGCGTCCGGAATAACTAATCAATCAATTACATGTGTGAAGTGAAAAGCTACATTTAAGTTATAATATAAGAATATATTTTCAGAAAATGCCGATGTCTATTACTATAACACTCGACGTAGAAATCATATTCATCAGGTGACAGTATCAACAGCTCATTACAAAAAATTCACAAATAATACATGTACATTATTTTACAACACTTTGTCAGATGACATTAAACGATTAAATTCGATAGAAAAGTTTAAATCCAAAGTGAAATCGTTTCTGCTGCATAACGGTTTCTATACAATTAGAGACTATACTGAACATCACAAGAAAAGTAACATTAATTTTAACAATGATACATAATGCATTATTTACCATTTGGACTGAATAAATGTGTATAAACAACCTGTAACAACTATTGTAACACAGCTTCCGAGTCAATGACCCCCATCTCGATCAGGTTTTTCGTCCAGTTTCCCTGATCCATTGAGCAAATGCTGAGATGCCCCTTGTTTTGCTTCTGGACATAAATGTAACTTCATTTTCTGTGCACGTCTTCTAGAATTCAGTGGGAAATACAATTATTCAAATTATCGTTTCCATGTTGTCGCGGTGTTTTTTTTTGTTGTTGTTTTTTTCCAAAATTTAAGTAGAATATGACTTAGTGTAGGGATCACAGAATTTTGAAAATGTGCACACAATTCACTTTTCCCCATAGCACGTCATACGTAGTTTTAACTGGTTTTTTACGTAAAATAAATTTTAAAATGAATAAATAAAAAATAGCCCTGGACATAATTTTTCAGTCTTATGTGAAGCAACTTTCTTCAACTGCTAGTACGTACTGTTTCGGGGCCAATGCCCTTGTATGGTGACGCAGCTAATGCCAGGCTCATTATCAAGTGAATGTATGACCATTACGCTGGTTTTTTGTCGATGATATAACTCCCCGGGTCGATGGAAGTAAGTTTCACAAGCGACGGCACGTCCGGTTGGGCAACGATTCAACGTTCGACCGCCCTTGCCACGACAGCAGGACGCACATGTCAGTGGATTCGGTGGGAATTTTTCTTAAGGACAATGAGGCGTTCATGGATATTTATTTATTGTGTTATACGTCAGAAAACGGTAAAAACTGTGTTTGACGCATTATGAGAAGATAAAAGTAACCTATTACGCAGCTTATTTGGCTTCTGCCAATGGGCTTTATGCATCTGCGACACAATATTTGCGGGATTAAATGCAAATTCAAAATTATCAGATGGTTACAAGTCATTGAAACAGACATATGAAACATTTCATTTAAATACTGCATCTTTTATTTTAATTAGACTATCGGTTTCCTTTTTGTTTGTTTTTTTGTTGTTGTTTTTTTGGTTGCTCACTTGAAAATTGTCACTTTATGCTACTTTCAAAATGTTTCTCAACACTTCTCGCTCCCCATGCAATACGGCGGCCAGTCTGGTCTAGCTATTTAAACGAAGTGCGTGCTGTGGTCACGTGGTTCGTGACGTATCGGGATCTGCGCAGAACGTCAAAAATCGTTGCGCCGGAGCATTGGTTGATTTTTTTTTCGTGTTTCCGGGCGCGTCAACTGCTTTGGTCATTAGTTCCGTTGGTGTAGTGCACGTTTTTTTCTCGGGAGATGGCGGTGATCTTCCCCCGCTGGATGGCGAGATCCGGCGCCGACCTACCGTCGGCTAGTGGGGTTTCCTCGTAACCAGGACTCTCCCATCAGCGGGGCACCGCCCCAATCGGAACAAGCTCTAAGCTCCCGACCGGTCTTCCGGAATATGTGGTCGAATAGTGCATGTTAGTGTGTGTGTGTAAGGGGAAAGGATAGGACAAGGAAGAGGAAGGAAAGATCGCGCGCGATCCGTGGCCCGTTTGTTAGGGTACTGCTCCGGCATTCGCCTGGTGTTGATCGGAGAAACCACGGAAAACTATCGATCAGAGCAGACTGCCGCTAGAATTCTCCTCCAGACAGCGACTGACTTCGACCTAGCTGAAAAGCTAGTGTCGAAAATCCTGCCGGCGTCAGGACTCGAACCTAGGACCTTCCGGTCAGAAGCGCTGCAGTGACATCAGTTGATGCACTGAGCTACCGCTCCCAGTTTGCGCCGGAGCAGTTCCCACATGTCTTTGCATCATGGTATGACGTGTCGATGAGAAAAGTAATGTTGTGCCTGTTTCCTGGGGTTCAGGAATCCATACCCTCTCACTTTTACTATAAGTTGCAGTTTGTTTCCATTCTTCTGGGACCAGCAGTACAGCAAAAGCCAATTCCCCATTCTAACCTCAACCTTCATTGCCGTGTACGTACTCGAACTAAAGGAGCATATGTCGTTTGTGGGCTGCAAAAGAATCAGGAATCCATTCCCCTCACTTTTACTATAAGTTGCCGTTTGTTTCCAATCTTCTGAGACCAGCAGTACAGCAATAGTCAATTCCCCATTCTAACCTCAACCTTCATTGCAGTGTACGTACTCGAACTAAATGAGCATATGTTGTTTGTGGTCTGCAATAGTGGCAAAACTAAAGATGAGGTGTTGAAATAAATGAGTTTGATGTTTTCACCTTTCATTGAAATGCATCAATCTTGCAAACTCACTTCTGTAAAATACGCTGCTGTTGCTGCGATAAGATTGACCAATCTGCGATTCTGGAGAATGCATTAACTCAATATTCGTATTTCATTTTCTCGCCTTACGAATTCTTCGTAATCGTGCGCCGGATAACGGCGATTTTTTTTTTTTTTTTTTTTTAGTTGAACCACTATTGCAGCCGACGAGCGATATCGACGATGTAAAAATTCGTAGTCACAACATAGCAACGAGTTAGCAAAACCCATTGCTTCAGTTTCCGATCATTTCGAAATCACCGTTGTATAATAGAAACGAGTTTGTAATCTATGCGTCTGGTTACTTCGTATAGTGTGATGTTATGTGAAATCATTGAGCACGATAAGGACAATGTCAAGGCAAAACAGTCGCCCTTGATTCCGTTTGCTAATGTCAATGCCGCAAACATAATGCAACGATAAACTGTTGTGTATTTGCTTTCTGGTCTTTCAACAGTGTCGCTGATGCAGAATTATAATATAACTCAGCTGATAAAGCGAGGTTGCATAAATTGTGTTCGGTTTATTTTCTGAAGATTGTGGGGAATAAGAAACAATGTTTCTGGTATTGGTGATGTCTTTAATTGTGTAGTCTTTATACACAAAGTGACTTTTACCGAAACGATTCGTGCAAAAATAAGATTATAGAATGAAAATCATGATAATTTGAACTTTTTGTTAATACCAGTTATTACGAGCAATATTACGAAGAGAAAGGAAGTATTGTTATAGTGCTAATTTGTACAAAATTAAATCGTATTCGATCGAAAGAAGTTATGCAGTACATCAGACATAAAAACCTAAAATACATAAATCACCAAGAAAACTACGAACACTGATAACAGGAACGTTGAGAACACGATTTTGTTCATTTCTCGCAGAAAGTTTTCATCCCTTGTAGCAGTGAACAGAATTACAATGCAACAAAGTCTTCGTAATTTGAAACTTGATATCGTCAATTTCTCGATAATGCGAAATATTCTATTCTGTATTGGAGAGGGTATCTTATTGATTTCTCGAAGGACAGAACGATTCAGTATTCGTGAAAGCAATGACTCGACCAAAATGTTTCGTACGCTGTCACAAGGCGAGAACACAAAGCAAAGACAGCGTTCCATAATATTTCTTATTTCTTCCAATAGTACCTGTTGAAATCGTTTAAGCCTAATGGTTTACGAGTAATGAAATTCTGTCATTTTATCTCTGTTTAGTTCGAAACCCAACAACGATTTGTTTTCCGTAATTAAAGTACAAGACTATTTTTTAATTCATACCGGAAAAGTGCATGGAAATGCGTTTTCTTGACAGTTTATTTCCCACAAAGCATCATGGTTCATATACTAAAGAGTCGGGAGGGGTAAGTAATATTCTCAATATTTCAAATATCTCTCACGCTGTATCTTCTCTGAAACATCCAAAAGTTCAAGGTGCATATTTTAATAAAAAAGTAAAGCTTAGTTCCTTATTGTATTATGGGAAAATCTTCTGGTTATCTGGACGTATATTTGGTATATATCTGGAAGTACAGTTATGCATTGCATTCTGTAGAATTCCAGATTTGTTGTGAGATCACTTTTGTATTTTCATCTATCTTATCTTCCAGTGTAATTCTCATATATTTGAGAAATTCCTGGGTGTCATGAATACCGTCCGATGTGACGTCAAACTGTTGGATAATGAGACGCAACTAAGCAGATATCTACGCAATGCTTTATCGTAGTTCTATATTTAGTTTTGCTTCTGCAGATAAGTATATAGATAGCTTAGTCTCTAGGCGGAATATCCGCCTAGAGATATTTCACATTTCCTCTCTTCAGAATGTTTTTTAAAATATAAAATTTGAATGGTGCAAAAATCAACAAAGAAATGTGGTTAGCTGACGATAAATTTTATGTATCGAAACACCGTCAGAATGTTAATTGAAGTTGAGAAGTTGACATACGTCTCGAAGAATATTTCATCTTTACTTCTAGTCGAAACGCATAAAAGATATTATTATTATTATTATTATTATTATTATTATTATTATTATTATTATTATTATTATTATTATTATTATTATTATTATTATTATTATTATTATTACTATTTACTCTGGAGTAATTTATCGTGATGTGTTATTTGCTCTGGAGTAAATAACACATCACGACATTTTTACGTTATTCTAAAATACGATACAATGATGTACCATAAAAAATTCAATTTCATGTAATATAATTAACGTTTCCTTTGCTGAATCGTAATTAACCATGTGTGGCACGTTCCGCTATTGTTATTCATGGATGGTGACTAGACTAAGGATTTTTTAGGTAATTGCCTATTTCATTTTTCATGGAGTTATTAGAAATTATGAAGACCTTTTATGACTTCACTGCACTAAGAAAAAAGTATTTACACTACCTAAAATTGATTTTATGTACGCTGGAAAATTTTAAATAATCGTGTTCGGTTTAACTCAATGCAATACTGGGGAGAAAATGGGACTGAATTTATTATTAAATAACAATTCCTAATTACTGTGATGGGACTCGTAGAATTGTCAACTGTAAACGAAACTTAGTATAGTACATAGTATAGTACTTAGTATAGTACATAGCAGTGGAGAATTCTCCGATCCACCGTGTATACCGCCGGTATACCTAGTAATTCGAAGTGTAAGATAAATATTTCATAAATTTTGTAATCTTATAAACAGTTATTGAGATTTTGACAGCTTTAAAGCAGATGCGAAAAAATAACTTTTTCTAGAGAGCCAGTCAGTCAGTCTTCCGCATTCGTAAGCTATATGAAGTTTGGTAGAGTGAGAAGTTTCAAGCAGTACTTAATCCTGTCCAGATAATTCGTTCGGCGCAGGCGAAGGCACCGCATGTCAGCCGCGATAACCTAGGGCTCC
The DNA here is from genome assembly GCA_011170035.1 of Teleogryllus occipitalis. NCBI lineage: Eukaryota > Metazoa > Arthropoda > Insecta > Orthoptera > Gryllidae > Teleogryllus > Teleogryllus occipitalis. The sequence goes on from BLKR01002653.1 coordinate 21,996, forward strand.
TCGTGTGTCAAGGGCGGGGTGAGGGGAGGATGCGCCTCTGTACGGTCGGTAGGCACCGCAAAATATTGCGGTGAACACACCTTCTCTGGTCGTTTGTAAGTTACGCTTCTTCCAAGTTTCTGTCAAAATGGAGTGTGTTAATGATCCAGAAGTTAGTGGTTTGTGTGGAGTCGACTACGGTTATAGTGAACTTCTAGGGACTAACATTTTTGGTCCACTATAACCGAGGATGTCAAACTTGAATAGAATTTCTCACAATTATTGATTTTATTAATATAGAGATACAGCAAAACACATTAACAGAACCAAATGAAAATTTCAATGTATATTTTCAATATATAAAATAAAATTTCAATATATAAAATTTCAATAAATCGATTATTTTCAATTCTTTACTTCGTACATTTTTCATTAGTAATTTCTATAGAACCTTCCCAAGAGTTCGTGCGCTGTCCATGCTTAATTCTGCATTGTCCTCTGTCTCTAAGTATCGTAATGCAGTATTGACACCCTTCAATGCGTCTTGCACTGTTGGAACACTGTCCCACTCTCCGAAGGCTCTTTTACTCGCTTAATAACATACGAGATCCTTTCGGTAGCGAGATGGAGCAAGCGACTAATGACACAGATCGCTTTTCCGCGCGACGCAGGGGATGTCGTCAGGCTGTTTGGCTGAGGCAGTCGCTCGCGTCATGTCGCATACGTAGAAATCAATCCGCTTTGTCCCGCCGAATATCAAGTAGGTACCACCAAGATAGAAACTGAAGCAAGCAATCGCGCGTCGCCGCCATCAGTTGTAGCCCACGCAAGGCACGGCCTTCGTTTCCACAGTGAAACTAAGAGGCGTAACATAATCAGCAAGGTTCCCTTTTCTGATCCGCTACATCCACCTGAGGACAGACTTCGATTATGACCTTGGGCGGCGATATTTTCTTCAAGCTGCTTAGTGTGGAATTTGTAGCAATGAGGCGGTATATACTTTTTTTCAAGCAGGGAGTTAATTTCCAGGACATTGTATTTCCTACGTTCACTATAGCTGAGGTTCAGGTTCACTACAACCGAATATTCTTATGCTTATTTGTAATGTAAGTGAAACGAGACTAGTGACGTAAGTTCACTATAATCGAGGGTTCACTATATCAGAGTTCACTATAACCGGAGTTGACTGTAATTGAATTATAGAACAATTTTTAAGAACGGAGTTTCATAGTATTGGGATTTCAGAAAAGCTCAACATAAAAGACAACGATAAACGTAGCTTCCATAAAGTGCGATATATAGAAAAATCTTTAGCTTTACTCAGTAGCGAGTCCTGAGCAATCGCTCAGGATTCGCCACTGAGTTAAGCTAAAGACTGTTTTCTTTGCCTGCTCTCGTTTTCCATCCACCCTTGTCGTGAAAGAGCCATTTCTTGCCATTGTATTATATTATAATCATAGTATAGCCATAGTATATGGAGCATCAGAAAAGCTTAAAATAAAAGACAACGGTAGAGGTAGCTTCCATAAAGTGCGCTATACTTGAAATAATACTCAGGATTCGCCACTGAGTTAAGCTAAAGACTTTTCTTTAATACCTGCTCTCGTTTTCCATCCACCCTTGTCGTGAAAGAGCCATTTCTCGCCATTGTATTATATTATAATAATAGTATAGCCATAGTATATGGAGCATCAGAAACGCTTAAAATAAAAGACAACGGTAGAGGTAGCTTCCATAAAGTGCGGTATACTTAAAATAACGCTCAGGATTCGCCACTGGTATGTACACACTCTTAATGGTCGTCGGTTGCCCAGTAGTTCCACTCCACACCACAGGGGCCGTGGCGGCGTCGAGTCCGTTGGCGTCGCGGCGCAGCAGCTAATTGATTAATGGGAAAGCGCGCGATGGGGCTGCAAACCCAAGAAGACCTCTCGCACGCGGAGGCACGCGTGATGCGACTCCGATGAGCACGAATCCTCTGAATAGGCTCCATAGACCTTGCGAATGGATTGATTGATTGATTTGATGAATCCGGGCGCCTGTGGTGAATCCTGTACATTGTTTCAAGTATACCGCGCTTTATGGAAGCTACCTCTACCGTTGTCACCGGGAGCGGTAGCTCAGTGCATCAACTAATGTCTGCAGTAATTCCGCAGTACCTTTTACTGCACCTGATATAATAATGGATCATTTAATATAATCCGAACTCATAAGTAATCAGCATGTAAAAGGGATCTGTTGAGATAACTTATTTGCTGCGTAATTGCATTTATGCATTTAGAGACTACTCTACTAGAAAAAACAATGTTGATTTAATTACTATAATAATGGAAAAAATGTAGTATTAGTTACCATTTAGCATAGCATTTCATTCTACAAGACTAAAATTTGCCTGTAATAAAAGTATTATAATCAGCGTCTGGGCCATCACGATCGACTTTTCCTACATTTTTGTGTGGGTGAGTACGTGTGAGTGTGCATGCGTGCATGCAAAGGGCAAATACCTAAATGATCTCCTGGCATGTTTCTGTGGAGTAAAAATGTAGCTTTCCCCCCTTTCAAACGTCGCATAATTTTTACCGTTTTAACATTAAATAAAAACATTTTATTTGAATCATTGATTTAAAAATCGTTTATTTTGTTTCAAATGTTATTTTCTCTCCATAAACTCTCAAATAAAAAATTGACATGTCCAATTCTTTTATTTTCATAGTTTTTTTGTGATTAGTCAAATCACACAACCTATTGAATTAAATGTATTTTCACATTCTGATTCGCTTTGTTAATGCCAATATTGATTTGACGCTTAGAAGTTTACACAATTCTGATATTAGGTTTGTAATCGATCAACGTATTTAACTCCCTGTTCGCCAGTCTTCATTAGAGATTGGACGTCAATGTCAATATTTTCAAAACATCAATGTGTTTATAGAATCGTCGATGTTTTCAAAACATCGATGTTTTGTGCTGGATATGTTTACGTTTTCAATAATTTGTTTTTGAATGAAAATTGCCCATAATCGCAGGTTGTAAATATGAAAATATGAAATAATAATTGATGGTCCCACTATCTAATGCTGTGTTCGGGGTAAGTGAACGCTGTCTGTACTGCATTTGACGAGTAGACTTTCTCTTTCGTCCGAGATGACCCCGAAACCCTCCTTGTTTTCCTGCCGTTCCGCGTATTTGGCATGTAGAGAGGTAATGAACGCTTGCGCCTTGGGCGAAGGTCCTCCCCACTTGTTTCCTTACCCTTACCCTTACCCTACCCTACCCCACCCTTCTTCCCTTACCTTTCGACGGTGAACTGAAGGAGCTCTGAGCCTTTGAGATGACCGAATGCTCATGGCTTTGACTCAAGTTTTGTTAATTGTTCTTATTATTTTTAATTTTGATTTGCCAGTTAAATCTTAGTTATCATTATTACGAAGAGATGTCAAGTGTTCTACTTTGAAGCAGGGAAATAGTGGTCAACAATCATCAGAAGTAGCTTATCTGATATGTGTGAAGATACAGGAGGCCTTTGCCCTGTTTTGATAAGGAGGCCTTTGTCCGAAAGGGATTAGTGTAGGCTTTATTTATTATTATTATTATTATTATTATTATTATTATTATTATTATTATTATTACGAATAACCCCAATTGGGACATCGCAAAGTACTCAGATGTGTGTGTTTGCCTTTCTTTATGCCAATATTTCTTTCATGCTGTGGCTGGGCTCGTGCTTCTCTCTTCGTTCCTAGCTTTCCTGTTTCTACACTTTGGTACTTCTTCCAAATCAACTCGCCATGTCTACACTTTAGATCTAAATGTGCTTCTAGTTTGAATGTTATCTTCTGTGATCCTTGATAATTTAAGTTTTAATTTCGTTAATCCAATTTATGGTGTCAGTTGCTGCTTCACTTCTATTCTCATAAAATTCAATTCTTTGTTTGGTAAAACGATAAGAATTCATTCTTTTGATGTATCCACAAAAATTGAGTCTACGTTTCTTGTTATCTCTGTGAATATCCGTGTATTGTCAGATTTCTTTTTTGCTTCTTGGTCTGTATTGCTCATCTGTAAATTTTGGATCAAGAATTTTCCTAATGATTTAGCATTTCTTTTATTTCAGATTGAGTCGTCTTTCCTGTTCTAAATTAGTAAAATTATTTTTATTATTACTATAATTTTTTTCAGTTTCATTGACCGTTTCTCGCACATTATACGCCATTACTTTTCATTCAGTCAGGCATGAAGAATAGACGAATTCTTTCTTCTATTTTTCGTGTTATCGACGACTGCTTTCTAAGATTTCCTCAGACTTCCTTCTTTTCTTCTTTCGAAAAGGATCTACTTAAAGACCGTAAATATTAGTTATAAACTAATAAGCATGTCCACGTTAATATTTATTGTTTTTTGTATTTGTATTTAGCCATTATATGTCCCATAATGGACCTTTGGTCTCGGCGCCGTTAGATCCCGAGGTTTCTAGTCGGTCACCCAACCAGGAACCCGCGATGTCTCGAATTCGCTTAACTTTCGTGACTTCACGTAGTTAACGAATTCATCTACAGACGCCGGTTTTGTGATCGTGGCCTTTCAGTAGAACCATCCCAGTATTCGCCGTCCGACTGAGGGGTAAATCACGAAAACGCCAGTTAGGGTGGGTGGCATGGGGATTGAACCCGGGCCTCCTGAATAAGAAGTCAGCGCGGTGCACCCTGAGCCATTATGCTCGGTACATGGATTGATAGACAAGTGGACCCGGCAATAATTCACATTTGCAGTGTATTACACGTCGCTTATTACTGGCCACGTTTTACGCTACGCTGTGCAAAAATTCTAATAGATGAAAGACTTTCTCACAAGTATGAGTTTGTTCTGTGTTCTGGTTTGGACATGGTTGTAAAGTGTCGTAATGTCAAAACGTTCTCCTTCAAATTTGGGCATGCAATCGCTACGACACTATCTTGGAGAATTTTGATTTAATTGGCCGAGATTAAGTAATAATTCCGGCCGATATTTCACAATCGCAGGGGCAGAATACGTGAATAAAGTTAAGTCTTGCTTAATCCTTCACTGTACGGCGGGTTGCGTAACGTTCAGGGGCGGTTGAGTCGTCATAAACGAATAATTCATCAACAATGCCACTACATGTCCGATTTAATTCAAACCAATCTTTAAACACTCCCATTACTAATAAAAACAAAGTGTGAAAATTTCAGCGAAATGGGTCGAGTAGTTTTTGCGTCTATGTTCAACACACGTACGCACATTTCAGTTTATTTATATATAGATATTACTCAACCAACTTTACAAGCAGCGTTGTTTATAAACATCGATCGTTTAAGTTATTTACGATATTAGTGCCGTATAGCATCTGATTACAATACGAGATTGGAAAATTGCCAAACGACGCCCTTAGGCCGAGGCTGATAACCAATTGAATATTGTAATCTGATGTAACGACACGAATATCGTATAAAGTTTTATCCACTTTTTAACAATTTGTTAGATTTAATGTAAAATTTCGTCTTACGCCTTCCTTTACTTTCTTTTATCCTTTAAGTGGCGACACTGTTCTCAACAAGGAGAACAGTTGAAACACACTTGGAGTATACTTTTCGGAAATAGAAATAGCAACATTTTTACATAACAAATCAAGAGAGAAATATTTGCTTTTAATTTGTAAGGATTGGCGCGAGAAAAAGTTCATTCCATATCAAAAAAAGTTTTGATTGCTTCCTTTTCTGTCAAGTCAGAGAAGGAGAAACCAAGTAGTCTTTGAATCCACTACTCTAAGTAAAAGAGTACAATGTTACTTATTGACAATATTGATATCAGTAAATTTGCTCAGTTATTAACATTTTTAAAGAGGAAAAATGAAGGATACAAAACAAAGAAGTCCAAAATATTTTCAAAAGAGGAATGGCGCAGTGCGCCATTATTGTACCGCCCTAGTGTCGTAATGAAGTACATTACCACACTAGGGCGGTTCATTACCGCACTAGGGCGGTTCATTACCGCACTAGGGCGGTTCATTACCACACTAGGGCGGTTCATTACCGCACTAGGGCGGTCCATTACCACACTAAGGCGGTTCATTACCACACTAGGGCGGTTCATTACCGCACTAGGGCGGTTCATTACCACACTAGGGCGGTTCATTACCACACTAGGGCGGTTCATTACCACACTAGGGCGGTCCATTACCACACTAAGGCGGTAAAGCACTTCTAGGGCGGTACATTACCACACTAGGGCGAAATTGATTACAATGGCATAATGTTTCACTTTACCCACCCAAATTGGATAAAATTTCAAACATGGATGTTCGGTAATACGAAGTGTTAGTTTGTTAGTTAGTTAATGCCTTATTTTACGTGGCGAGACTCGGGCCATCAGGCCCGCTCTTCCGTCTAACCACGCAAATTTCGTTACGCTCCTTTCACCACCTAGCGGAGAAAGGAGGTATTATCTTGGGCGACGAAACAGACGGATCTCAATTTTGCTCAGAGGCTTCATTTAGGCTTGAGGATCTTTTACATGCAGTAAATCTACTAACATGGGACAGCCGGCTTTACTTCCCCTCCGAAGGAAGGCGTACGACGGATTTTTTCGCCCTTAAAAATCCACGGCTTCGATCGGGTTTGAACCCGCAAACTCAGGTACAACAGTCCTGTACGCTGACCGTTACACCCCCGAATCCGCAAAGTGAGTAGTCTCTGGTCGCGGGAAGTGGTTGGATGGGCGCGGAGGGTGATGCAGGAGGCCTTGAAGAGGCGGCCGACACAGGAAATTGCCTTCACTTGTCCGGCTTTCACCCCCTTCCCCTCTGACAGCGGCGCGTTGACGTCACACTGCGTTGTTCCCACTGCGCGCCGCCTTTCCGTCGCGCCATCAAAGAAAACTAGGCAGCCTCCGGCCATGTGAGAGATACCCAGACTCTCGAGAAAAATCCCAAAACAAGGAAATACAGTCGACTCCGGCTACCGTGAACTTAAGTCACTGGTCCTGTTTCACTTTCATTACAAATAACCATAAAAATATTCTGTTATAGCGAACCTGAACTTCGGCTATAGTGAACGTCGATTATAATGAACTTAAGTCACTGGTCCCGTTTGACTTACATTACAAGTAAGCATAAGAAGATTCGGTTATTGCGAACCTGAACCTCAGCTATAGTGAACCTGGATTATAGTGAACTTAAGTCACTGGTCCCGTTTCGCTTATATTACCAATCATAAGAGTTTGGTTATAGCGAGCCTGAACCTCGGCTATAGTGAACATCGATTATAGTGAACTTAAGTAACTGGTCCTGTTTCACTTACATTAAAATTAGCATAAGAATATTAGGTTATAGTGAACGTGAACCTCGGCTATAATGAACGTAGGAAATGAGTCCTGGAAATTAAGTGGATCTCTTATATTATTAGGCGAGTTGAAGGGCCTCCGGAGAGTGGGACTGTGTTCAAACAGTACAAGAGGCATTGGAAGGTGTCAGAACCGTATTTCGATATTAAAAGACAGCGGACAAAGCAGAATTAAATATGGAGAGAGCACGAACTCTGGAGAAGAATCTAGAGAAGTGACTAATGAAAAAAGTACGAAGGTAACAATTGAAAATCATTGATTGTTTAAGGACAAATAAAGATATTAAAATTTGCAGTTCGAGCTGGTAATCAATCGTGCTGCATCTATTTGTAAAACCAATCCCTATGGAGAAATTCTATTTAATTTTGATATCATCGGATATAGTAAACCAAATGTGTTAGTTCCCAGAAGTTCACTATAACCGGAGTCGACTGTAGTTTGGATTTTGACCGACAAAATGCAAATAATCCACCTATTCTCATTCGCAGTTGCAGTGCATATATTCAGGACCGATTACAATGTTGCTGACGTCATACACGACCGCAAGGCTCAACGAGACTGCCCACCATTAAATATTTTTTTATTAACATGTTGCGTTAGGGAATTGCAACTGTTTATATATGCTTGGTATGTGAAATCTGTTTTGCAATGTTGTTGCAATGCATTGCTTGTTTGCAATCTTGTGAAGACTGTTTTCTTCAAATAGACTCGTGGCTCAAGAGCGAAGTCGCTCGCCTATCACCAAGAAGGTCTGGGTTCGATTCCCGGACAATCTCATGAGAAATTTGTTTCAACAAAACGAGTTTGGCTGCTTCACAAGGGCTAGTCCAACCCCTGTGAAGTGTCCTAAACCCTACCCTATCCTTATTCCTTCCCAATTCCGGCTTCTGGGTAGTGACGCAGGAGCGCGAGAGAGAGGCGCGTACGCGGAGATGGTACCTGGTGGTCCTCTTGACGACTTACGGACTACTTAATGGAGGATTACTCCATAAGACAATGCCTGCATAACGTAACGGAGGATTACTCCAAATGCTCAACGTCCAAAGGTTATGAGACGTATTGCGTCATGACAAGACAACGCAACAATTTTTTTAAAAGTTTAACAGTGAAAAACAATAATATCTCTGAACACCGGGCGAATGCCGGAGCAGTTCCCTACCAAACGGAGCACGGACCCCGCGCGATCTTTCCTTCCTCTTCCATGTCGTAATATCACCCCTTACTTACACACTAACATGCACTACACTACCACGTATGACGGAAGACAGGTCGGAGACTTAGAACTTGTCTCGGCTGGGGCGGTGACCCGCTGGTGGGAGATACCTGGTTGGGGAAAATACCGTTAGCCTGCGGTAGGTCGGCGCCGGATCTGGCCATCCAGCAGGGGAAGACCACCACCACCTCTCGAGCAAGAACATGCTCTACACTTAGGAAGCCAATGACCATAGTAGTTGACGCTCTCGGAATCACTAACAAGCAATCGTTGTGCGAGATATCCCGTTAGCCTGCGGTAGGTCAGCGCCGGATCTGGCCGTCTAGCAGGGGAAGACCACCGCCACCTCCCGAGCAAGAGCATGCTCTACACTTAGGAAGCCAATGACCATAGTAGTTGACGCGCTCGGAATCACTAACAATCAATCGTTGTGCGAGAAATCCCGTTAGCCTGCGGTAGGTCAGCGCCGGATCTGGCCATCCAGCAAGGGAAGACCACCGCCACCTCCCGAGCAAGAACATGCTCTACACTTAGGAAGCCAATGACCATAGTAGTTGACGCGCTCGGAATCACTTACAATCAATCGTCGTGCGAGAAATCCCGTTAGCCTGCGGTAGGTCAGCGCCGGATCTGGCCATCCAGCAGGGGAAGACCACCGCCACCTCCCGAGCAAGAACATGCTCTACACTTAGGAAGCCAATGACCATAGTAGTTGACGCGCTCGGAATCACTTACAATCAATCGTCGTGCGAGAAATCCCGTTAGCCTGCGGTAGGTCAGCGCCGGATCTGGCCATCCAGCAAGGGAAGACCACCGCCACCTCCCGAGCAAGAACATGCTCTACACTTAGGAAGCCAATGACCATAGTAGTTGACGCGCTCGGAATCACTAACAATCAATCGTTTTGCGAGAAATCCCGTTAGCCTGCGGTAGGTCAGCGCCGGATCTGGCCATCCAGCAGGGGAAGATCACCGCCACCTCCCGAGCAAGAACATGTACTACACTTAGGAGGCCAATGACCGTAGTAGTTGACGCGCTCGGAATCACTAACAATCAATCGTCGTGCGAGCCCTGTCTTGACAGCGCCACCTGCCGTCCAGTGAAGGAGCCGCTCGAGGTGCGGTGAGTGGGTGCGGGCGGCAGAGGGGGAGCTGGGGCCGAGGCGCTTATCTGTTGGCGCTCTCGGCGCTATCTGTGGCCACTTTGCACCCCCGCTCGCCACTCATCTCGCCCCGACGCACAATTCGAAGTGCTCGCTCGGAATTCTGACGTAGCAAATCTCGGTCGGAAGACATTGGACAACTTCGGCTCAGAAACTTATTTCAATCATGTTTGTTTTCCTCGCGGTTTCGTGGATTTACCGTTGCTCGAAACACTCGAATTCATTGATTCTTGCAAACGATATTTGTGAAATTAAAAAATGTATTAATTTTTTATGGATTATTTTTGTATTTCCGAATAGAAGACACTTTTGACCTTGTTAGATATATTGATAAAAAGAAGAGTCAAATAATTTTATGTGTAATACGGCTGAACTCTAACGTATAGAGCGTAACAATGTTAGTCACGTATATTGTGGATTATATTTTTTGTCTTGCGTATTTCTGCCTCAATCATTTTTTTATTTATCAACTAAAATGCTCTTAATCTGAGCTCTGCGCGAAGGCAGGTGGGATTGCATTGCCTGGAGCGAGTACCTAGGCCGTTGAGGTTTTACCAAGCTAGCAGGCAAGGGAGCTCGACCCTGAGGGGAGCGAAGACTCCCGAAGGCGGACGGACTTCCACTAGTAAAATGCTCTTAATCAGAATAGCATACATTTAGCAGCACATATCTGCACCTTTTTGTTTTATAGCCTCTTTACTGCATAGCTACATAGTAAGATTTAACGCTGGATATTCGGGAATTGCCTTCTACGCCACAGAGAATTATTTTCTCTGTATATTTTTTCGATTTCTCCTTCTTATAATTACTATTAATTAAAAAAATTACTGATTTAAATTTTTGGAATAATAACAAAATTAATCCGCGACCGGGAGAACTATTGTATCTATTATTCTTCACATCATAATGAGTCATTTAGCCATTTCCAAACCGCCATTTTCAATTTTTAAATTTCATTGTGATATTCGAAATCAGTGATCTCCAGAACCCCATATGTATATTTTTTATGCATTTTTGTTTTTTAAATGAGTAGATCCGCGATTTTGAATTTTGAAATTTATTTATGATCAAATTCAGCGACCTGAAAAACACATTAAACCCATTTTTACGCAAATCCACCCGCATTTGCAATTATGACCAGGTTTTAGGCCCGGTTGAACCAGTGTGCTCCGGCCACTATGCATCTTCCCCGCGTCTGATTCCCTTGGATTGTGTACCTCATGCCACTCAACCACAATAGAGGGTGATGGCACAACTCTTTCACATTCGTATTTAGCGCGTCGACATAAACAGGAACTTGTGTCAAGTCTTTAGGTCTGGCAACAACCACCGAAAAAAAATACATGATGTTTTTTTCCTATTTAAAAAAAGTGGAGGGTGATGGGGCAATTGTGACTTTAAATTCGAATTTAGCGCTTCGACATGCATAAAGAAGCACGTGTCCAGTCCTTGGGTCTGCTGACAATTGTTTTTATTTTGTGTGCCTATTATTATTATTATTATTATTATTATTATTATTATTATTATTATTATTATTAATTATTATTCTCTCTCTCGCTCTCTCCCTCTCTCGCTCGCTCTCATTCTCTCGTTTGCTCTCATTCTCGCTCGCTCAACTCTCTCGTTCTCTCTCGCTCGCTCTCGTTCTCTCGCTCGCTTCCTCTCGTTCTCTCGCTCGCTCTCTCGTTCTCTCTCGCTCTCTCTCTCGTTCTCTCTCGCTCTCTCTCGTTCTCTCTCGTTCTCTCTCTTTCTCTCTCGTTCTCTCTCGTTCTCTCTCGTTCTCTCTCGCTCTCTCTCGCTCTCTCTCGCTCTCTCTCGCTCTCTCTCGTTCTCTCTCGTTCTCTCTCGCTCTCTCTCGCTCTCTCTCGCGCTCTCTCGTTCTCTCGCGCTCTCTCGTTCTCTCTCGCTCTCTCTCGTTCTCGCTCGCTCTCGCTCGCTCTCGCTCGCTCTCTCTCGCTCTCTGTCTCTGTCTGCCTGTCTCTCTCTCTCTCTCTTATATAAAATTTACTCACCTGGAACCACGCAAACGTACTTCTGCACTTACCGAGGATACGTTTCATTTTTTATCTCCCGTGGCAGGTGTGCGTGTCTCCTTTCTTTTTGGAGGGGTTCAACATTCTTATACCGAGTCCCAACACGTCGCACAGCACATGTCACGTGGTTACCTCGTACAGTATTACTACACGCTGTGCAAAATCTCTCTAGTGACTCAACAGAAGGCGATAATGCGCGGGCGATAGCGAACGGACCCCGTTATGTCACACACGCACGGCGATAGCGGCCGCGGAAGAGCTGATAGCAGAGCAAAATATTGATTCTGTGGGATCAACGACTATTCAGTTGCGGCGCGGCGCCTCGGCTTCACTGATACGGAGATAATATCGCCCGTAGGTAAGAACAGTGGCATGACTTAAAAAATAGCTAAACTCGTGGCTCATTGCAAAGTCGCTAGCCTTTCACCACTGAGATCCGGGTTCGATATCATCGGATATAGTGAACCAAATCTGTTAGTCCCTAGAAGTTCACTATTACTGGAGTCGACTGTAGTTTGGGATTTGACCGAAAAAATGCAAATAATCCACCTATTCTCATACGCAGTTGCAGTGCATATATTCAGGATCGATTACAATGTTGCTGGTGTCATACACGACCGCAAGGCTCAACGAGACTGCCCACCATTAAATATTTTTTTCATTAACATGTTGCGTTAGGGAATTGCAACTGTATATATATGCTTGGTATGTAAAATCTGTTTTGCAATGTTGTTGCAATGCATTGCTTGTTTGCAATGTTGTGAAGACTGTTTCCTTAAAATAGACTCGTGGCTCAAGAGCGAAGTCGCTCGCCTATCACCAAGAAGGTCTGGGTTCGATTCCCGGACAATCTCATGTGAAATTTGTTCCAACAAAACGAGTTTGGCTGCTTCACAAGGGCTAGTCCAACCCCTGTGAGGTGTCCTAAACCCTACGCCTATCCTTATTCCTTCCTAATTCTGGCCGCTGGGTAGTGACGCAGGAGCGCGCAGTAGGAGGCGCGTACGCGGAGATGCTACCTGGCGGTCCTCTTGACAACTGACTGCGACGAGACGCGACAGACAATATTAACGGAGGATTACTCCAAAAAACAAGCGCTGTTAGTAATGGGAGGATTACTCCAAGAAGCGCAAAGCGCTCAACGCCCCCCTAGGGGCTTGGAGACGCGTTGCGTCAAAGTAGACGCAACAATTTTTTTAAAAATTCATATTTTACAGGCAGGTCCGCGCCAACCCCGATGGAAGCGGTGGACCACACAAGCGACATGTAATGGCGGCAAAACTTTAGTCTTTTTTTTTATCTGCATTTTTTTACATTTTATTTTATTTTAATGGAAAATAGTTTACTCTATTATTTACAAACATTTAAACTCTCTTTTAGTGTTAAATTATTGGGTCAAAAGAATACACTAATACACAAGTGTAAGAAAAACAATTTTCCGATATTTCATGAATTTCATATAATAAAATGTAGGTTACTTTTATTACTCCGCGGAAATTGTGAAGTTGTTGTTCGACTTCACGGACAGAAGTCTGAATAAGCTATATAAAATGTACGTAAAAATTCAAAACAGAACACGGGTATGGCAAACAAAAATTTGCAAAACAAAAAGGCGCAACATACAACATAGCACGGTCCTGTTTATAGGAAAGCGAAATAAATCTCGAAAGCCTTATTTAGAAATGCCAGATCTTAGTTTAGTTTTGCCCAATGAAGCTTTATAATCAACACGAGTTTGTAACTGATCGGAGATTGTATAAAGGCAAAGGTTGCGTGAAATTCGTACAATCACTAATCTTACCCACGTGTGATAAATTTCAATCAGTACCATATCAAAGCTACGTCCGCAGCAAAATGTTTGATTCTTGATGGCTCAAAAGTATTCGTACTAAATTTGAGAGCACTGTCTCCAGGGGTACAAGTTTGTAGTTTGTTTGTCACACTTACCATTGTAAACGACTTCATTTTTATGGATATATACAGGTACAGTTTCTTCCTTCACATACCAGCAGTGTTTTCCTCCACTTAACAAGTCCTGCTACTTATCCTCACTCATCAAGTACCTCAAACCACACTCGTACAGTTTCACAACAGTTCTGCAACAACTTTTACAAGTCCGTACGTCTCACAAACATCTTACGTTTGGGTCACATCACTGTCAGAAATGTCCGCATTATTTTAATGTAAATTACATTAAATATCATGAACGCACATTATTTAAATGTACATGTGTACATTAGGATCTAAGAGTCAATGCTTTACGATCATATCTGGAAGGAAGGAAGATCTTGGATGGACTGGTGATCATGAATACACGAGACGAATGATAAGTGGCAGAGGAATCGGGAGAACATGTACATTAAATCTACACTGGTTTTAATTGCATTAAATTTAATGTACAATGTTACATTAAGTTTCATGTACAACACATTAGTCTACATTAAATTTAATGACTGTAGTTAATAGTAGTGTCACTGAAGTACGTACTACCCGTCTGTGCTTACAACTTACCGCATCTGACTATCGTCCCACCTTTATTGCAACTGTGTGTGTATGTGTCTTTGTGTGTATGTGTCTTTGTGTGTAGATGTGTAGATGAAGATGTAGATGTGTAGATGAAGATGTAGATGTGTAGATGAAGATGTAGATGTGTAGATGAAGATGTAGATGTGTAGATGAAGATGTAGATGTGTAGATGAAGATGTAGATGTGTAGATGAAGATGTAGATGTGTAGATGAAGATGTGTGTGCGTGTGTGGGCAATTTTTTACCATTAACAGCTTATTACCACGACCTTATCACAGATGTCGACTTTATGTACAGCCGCATTGCCATTCGGTGGCCATGGTAAAACTGCCTCATTCAAACGCTGATAGCTGACTGCTTCTCACAACCTTGGTTGCGGTTGCCCACCGTCCTTCATTTGGGAGGGAAGTCGTCCATTGACGTCAATTGCCCTCTCGTCCTCCTTTGTATTTTTAAATGTCCTTCTTTTAGTAATTTTTTTAACATTTGTTGTCATTTGTTTTATTTACGTGAGTTAGGTAGTATCATCAGTGTCCAGCGAACCTGGAATCCTTGAAAACCGGGGGAAAACAGAAATTTGACTGGACACCTTAATTTTTCGTTATTTTCAGATTTAACCCCAACACTTAGCCCATAAAACGAATTATCACATAAAACAAATTCGTTCCCGCTTTCCCAAAGATATATTTCACCCTCCATAAATAATTTTCTACATTAATACTAAATAATGCCTTCTCTTAAAACTCTAAATTTATAATAAAAATTACTAAATACTTAAGAAAATCCAATTTTACTGGAATATATTATTAAAATAAAATCATAATTACCAATAATTATGTTATGAATTCTGGAATCTCCAAAAAGTTCTGTACTATTTTATTCAACATCCTGAAAAATTGTAGAAAATTGAACAGGAAGTAAATATATTTTAAAAGCAAATTAGCACAAACGGCGTCGTTACTTAAGTAAAGTGTCAGAATCAGTACATGATAATGGCGAGTGAAAATCGAAATATGTATGAGAAGTGTGTATGCTTGCGGATTGCGTAGTCCTTGACTCGCGCATAACGAAACTTCAAACACTGAGAAGAAATAAAAGAGGTCATCTTCGTTAACATATTATGAGATTAAGATGACTTATGATGATGATTATGATGATTAATTATTAAGATGACCTCTTTTATTTCTTCTCATAAGAACGTCAACAACACCACATCAGAATTCCCACACTTCAAACACTGCCGCGTGTGTAGGTGCAACGTAGGTAGAGTATCCTGCGAATGTCAAAATTCCTTTGCAATCGCCAACCACAAGATGCAAATGTCCTGTGGCACAAAAGATGAAAGCTATCAAGAACTGCTGTGTGGGCGTTAGAGGCTTATTACTATATTCCAGAGGTTGTTCTATTTCTTCTAAAATCTTCAGGGACACCGCCTCCGATATCCTGCATCTAGGTACGAACTGAGCATCATCCTAAAGTCATAAAAATGATTTTTTTTTTGTTGAGAAACTGCTTGTTCTGGATTCAAGTGTTTCTCAAACCACTTTACTCAAAAGTTAACCATCGAAATTATCTCCCTTGTTAATATTTCGTCACTCGCGCGGCCATTCGTAGCACGAGTAAGTCTATTAGTTTAGTGGTGAGTTGTAGTTGACATTTACATAATTGAAATGATTGAAGGCGTTGTCATTGTCAACAGTACTTTTGTGTACAACAATTTTTTGGTATTTTCTCTCTCAAAATTGTATATGTCTATTTCATTCATTTTCTTGCTTAAATTTAAAAAACTACTATAATACAAAAAGATCTAACTCTCCGTCCCCTTCTTTCTTTCATTCTTTCTTTTCTTTAATTCTTCTCCTTTCATTTCTTAAGATGTTTTTTTTTAATTATGTAACTCTGTTAATTCTAATTTTTATATTTTTCTTGTATCAGAAAACTGATGATGATGGGCTAAGCCAGCATCGAAAGCTGCTCTTATTCAAATAAATAGTATTGTTGACAAAGACAACGCCTTCAATCATTTCAATTTCAACGAGTAGATCTACTCGCACGCTGTACTCCGTCCAGCGATCCCATTATGTAGTTATGCCATTGTGTGTGTTTCTTATTCATCTACATCTAAATTTTAATTTAATACACTACGAAAAGAAACACATACTTGAAAACAATATTTGAAGCCTTTATGAATACCCGCGCACGTTTTCCTGAGCCCTCATTTTTCTAGATGCGAGAGTAGTGGGGGTTGGTTACTTTGACGACGGGTCTCTTTATAGCAAATCTCTAGCTCGTTTTTCGATGCAAAATAGTTTCTATTGTATGGGAACGAACATTAATGGTTGTTATATTTTGTTAACAATGTTCGTTGCTATCACGTATTTATAATTCACAAAGAAGTGACAGTAAGTATTCCAGGACTCAAGGAAACGTGCGTGTATATCATACATGCACCAAACAGCAAAAGAATAAAATAACAATGGCAACGGAATCCAGTGTACGTGTTTGCTGCACCCTAACCTCAAAACAAGAGTTTAACGAGTCGTCGAAGTCGTCAATGGCTGGGTGTACCGGTCAGTCAGAACTTACAGAAAATGTTGATAATCGTTAAGCGAAAGGACGTCGGTGAAACGTAAATATAACGTTAAACGTGCGTTTTTTGACCGTATGAAAAATCAATTAAGATTTTTTTCTCGTTTATTGTTTTTGCATGTTTCTAAGTTAATGCATAGAATTAACAAATTGAGAAACTACTTAAACGGTCGTTGTCTTTATGTTCATTGATATCACAGCCGGGGCCTATATCTGTGGTTTCATTAAATTATTGGATACAGTCCTATTTTAATATTGTACAAGATGCAAAGATCGAAAGTATTTAAACATTTTAAAGATATTAAATACTCGATCTCAAATAATTTTTTACCCGCTTCAAAACAGAGAAAGGATGTTCACCATTTGCATTAGTTACAGACATCGTTAAATAGTATCTTAAAATAATCATTGTCGTTTGGAAATCTATCTTGTATTGACAATTTCTTTAACAAAGAAAACCCTCCGAATTACCATTTTCTAAACCCTTCTTTCACAAATGTGGCTCTTTATTTCCATACCGAACGAGATGGCTAGCCATAAACGGATCAAATTTGGATATCAACTCAATGCAGCCTAAGAATGTTTTTTTTTTTTTAATTTCGTAACCAATAATCTCCTTGTTACCGAAAAAAATCCTTGTGATGCTAAAAATTTCACAGAGTCTACAATTCTCTTCAGGGTAATTCTCTAATTTATTTTTGTGCTGTTCACTGGCTTTGAATCCACTCATTCTAAAACTGCAGACCCACATACAAATTTTCTTACACGGAATCTTGAAGTTCGAAACCGTTATTGTGTTGAGAAATATTGTTGCTATTGTTATAGTTGTTAACCCCTGTTGTAGCGGGCCAAGTAATTTCACCAAATAACTTGCAAGCAGCACAAAATACATGTCCGGTAGATGAATATACTAACCATTACCTTTCAACAACTTCTCCATTTGCCATTGTGTCTTAGAAATATTATTTTGATAAACATCGACGTTAATCTGCACAATGACGCTTAGAGGTGGAAAAATCGATGTCATGATTTTGCTTATACTGCGATTTTTATAGATCTGCATTTGAAGTAAATCAGCTGGTTCTGTGTCATCCAATCGCAAGGTTGAACGCCACCGTAGTGACATGGAAAGTCCCAATTAGACGGCACCGTAACAGCTGATGAAATATCAAACGCAGCAATGGAGAAACCGCAGTATAAATCTATCTTCGGCCTCCATTTCTCTAAAACCGTCGTCAACGTTCCACTGTACTGGGTCGTTTGGAACTGTATTTGATTAATTAACATTTTATCTCGACAAAAATATGGAAAAAAATATTTCTATAAAACCATTCAAAAGTTCACCTTACAAAATTTTGCATCTGCTGAAATTCGTCCGCCCCCAAAAATTGTGCGCCCCAGGCTGCAGCCTATTCAGCCCGTTCGGTAATTTGGCACTGAATCCCAGATTCCGTGCAAACCGAAGTGGCCTGATACGCACCGACAAGCATCGATAATAAAGAGCTGGCTTTTGACGGGTTGGCAACACGGCTTCGAGTGCGGTGGTCAATACCACTGTTATTTGCCACATTGTTGTGGTCGGTTTGCGTTCATGTTTGTATGTATCTGTAATTTTAATAGTATATCTGCACATTAAATTTAAACTTAATGTGAGTTCAGGCGATCAGGGCAGAATCCATTGGTATGCACTCTGAAGCTTCGGACCCCTGATTTTGACCCCGGAATTTGATTTCGTTGAACATTGATATTGAAAATTCCGTTATGTATTTTCCTTTTTTGTTTTCATGCAATCCGAGGTTCCATCATCCAAAATTACCCCGGATTATCGCGGCTATACCTGATTTTTAAAGGGGCATCTCAAGGTCACGCGCGAAAGAGGGAGCAGGAAGGCAGACTCCAATAGGGAGCCGTAAAAATCGGAACTGTAGTGACGTTACAGCTCCGCATTGGAGTCTGCCTTCCCGCTCCCTCTTTCGCGCATGACCTTGAGACGCCACATTAAGAGAACCCAAGTATATTTACACTAATAAAAGTGAATTCAACGACGTGTAAACGACATCGATATCACAAAAAATAGATATGAAATGTTTACAGGCTGTTCTTCAGAATAGTCGTAGCAAAGTTTGGTAAAGATTAACACAACCCAAATGTGGAAAATAAATAATTTAAAATAATATGTTCGTAGATGCACCGCGACTATTTTTCGCCTCTCGCTTCGAGCACGTGGTTGCTAATATATTCCGCCAGAGACCAGTAGTGCTGCAGCAAAACTGGTACCTAATTTATTCGCTAGAGGCCAGTAGCGGTGCATAAGATAAAAATTTCATCTAAAAGCTGTGTGTTGTAAATTGAAAGAAAAGTATAGTATTTAATTAATATTTGAACCAATTGCGTTAAAAAAAATCAATCTTAAACGCCGTGGCTTACATAAAATTGATCTTTTCTCTCATTCGCGAGGATTGAATATGGAGAAAACCGGGAGCGGTAGCTCAGTGCATAAACTGATGTCACTGCAGCGCATCTGACCGGGAGGTCCTAGGTTCGAGTCCTGACGGCGGCAGGATTTTCGACTCTAGCTTGTCAGCTAGGTCGAATTCACTCGCTGTCTGGTCGAGAATTATACCGGGCGGCTGTTCTGATCGGTACTTTTCCGTGGTTTCTCCGACCAACACCAGGCGAATGCCGGAGCAGTACCCTAACAAACGGGCCACGGACCGCGCGCGATCTGTCCTTCCTCTTCCTTGTCCTTTCCTCTCCCTTTACACACACACTTACATTAACATGCACTACACTATCACATATATTCCGGGAGACCGGTCGGGAGCTTAGAGCTTGTCCCGGCTGGGGCGGTGCCCCGCTGGTGGGAGAGTCCTGGTTAGGGGGAAACCCCACTAGCCGACGGTAGGTCGGCGCCGGATCTCGCCATCCAGCGGGGGAAGACCACCGCCATCTCCCGAGAAAAAAAACATGCACTACACTAACGGGACTAATGACCAAAGCAGTTGACGCGCCCGGAAACACGAAAAAAACAAACCAAACTAATATGGAGAAAGCCCCCCGCAACGCCGGGTATTTTGCTCGTATTGAATACACACAAATTGTATTTTATTTTTCTTTCTCATTGCAGAGAGGGCGTGCGTGAGAAGAAAGAGAGAGAGAGAGAGAGAGCAAAAGAGAGCAGCGGCCGGCGGCGGAGCAGCAGGAAGAGCGCGCCCGCCCTCCGTCCCCCCCCGTAGAGACCCCCGTGACCGAGAGCGAGCGAGGCCATGTCCGGGGTGCAGCTGTTGGCCCGCGCGAGCCGCCCGCCTCCGCGCACTCTGCACCGCCTCCACCGCGCCGCCGCCGCCACGGCCCCCTGGCTGGCGGCCCGCCCCCCGCGCCGCGGCCACGCCTCCGACGCCGCCACGGCCGCCAAGGACCCCGCCCCCGTCGAGTACCGCCCCATCCGGTCCGTGCTCTGCGCCAACAGAGGTACGCACCGAAAACGGAACTGTACTAACAAGATATAGTATAATGAATTAGTTTACATTTGCATTGTATAATTTTAAAAAAAAATACTCAGTATGCCTGTAACAAATAATGTAATTCAGCTTCCGGGTCAATGACCCCCATCTCGATCGGGGTTTTGTCGAGTTTCCCTGATCCATTGAGCGAATGCTGAGATAGCCCCTTGATTTGCTTGTGGACGTAAATGTAGCTTCACTATGTGCACGTTTTGTTGAGCTTTCCTTTTTCTTGTAGTGGTAGTAGAGCTTAGGGTGAGTTTCTATTGTGTTAACAATACAGAAAAATCAAATCTGTTCGTGCCTTTATCGTTAAAAATAAGTTTTCTATAATTTGGCTACGAAAATATCTAGTTTTTGAAATGTTAATCTCTCGCTTTTTTAAATTTATTATTATTACTATTATTTTTCATCTTTCAACTATTAATAGTTTAATTGTTAGGAAGGGATTCTGAAACTCAAGAAAGCGTGCGCAGATGATTTTCTCCCCCATACGTCACATACAGTTTTTGACTGTTTTTTACCAAATAAATAAATACTTGGGTTTTCGTAACGTGGCGGATGACATTAGGTCATTTTTACACCTTCTGCCTTATAAAATGAATCTGTATAACAGTCTTGGAGGCCGTGAGCCCCGTTGAGAAGGACGTTCGCGAATTAATTAAAAAGATTCATTTTGTTAGGCGGGAGGTGTAAAATTGACCTAATGTCATCTGCCACGTTACGAAAACCCAAGTATATACTTGAGTTTTTCTAATGTGGCATCTGTGGGTAGTATCTTCAAGATGGAATTCGGCACGACTTTTTGAGTCTTTCTCAGTCCTGCCGCTAGAGTCGCTTCATCTTCAGCACTGCTTGATCATGCGACATCTTGCGGCAGGATCAAGAAAGAAGCGAAAAGTCGTGCCGAATTCCATCTTGGAGATACTACGTACAGATGCCACATTTAAAAAAATCAAGTATAGAGGTTTCATCTTCACAGTTTCCGTACCGTTAACTCCAATAGTGGTCGCTAATGACCTAGATGTTGATGCGACCTTAAATACAAGAAAAAACACTTATTTACATATTAGAGAGTTTTTGGAAGTCGTTGATTTGAAAGCCGTAACACGACAATTCTGTGGAGAACTGAACTGCGCATGCGCCGGCATCAAATGACGGGATTTCGATGGTCAGTTTCCGTCATTCTCCCTGATTTGTTGTCTACGACAAACAACTTTACGTAGTTTTCACCGCTAAACACGAATTTAACACTAACACGCAATGAGCTTGGAAGTAATGAAAAATACAATGTGCATATTACCAAAATAATAAGCCAGTAACTTAATGGCAATTTTTTTTAAATTTATTCAAATACTAGCTGACCCGGCGAACTCTGTTCCGCCTTAACAGTCGGTCCCATCTTTTCTCGCGTCGCACTCACTGTGAGAAACTGTACTATCCTTGTTGCACTGCGTACGTGCAAAAACGTGCGTTCTCACACAGGAACGCTGTCGAACGGGATAAACAGTATCCTATGTCCGTCTCCTGGCTCTAAGCTTCCTGCTCACCAAATCGGTAAAGCCGTTCTTGAGTTAAAAATGGTGTAACTAACACGACTTTTATATAGATATAACGGCGAACGAAAGGCGGCTATCATTATCGCCTTCTGTTATCAGTGCGGCGTTACAACAATGGGTTACAACAGGCAACAATGACCGCTAACATGCGAAATCACGCGAAAACGTGCGTTCTCACACAGGAACGCTGTCGAACGGGGTAAACAGTATCCTATGTCCGTCTCCTTGCCCTAAGCTTCCTGCTCACCAACTTTCAGTCAAATCGGTACAGCCGTTCTTGAGTTATAAATAGTGTAACTAACACGACTTTCTTTTATATATATAGACTAGCTGACCCGGCGAACTCTGTTCCGCCTTTTTTTTTTTGTTTTTTGTTTGTTTTTTTTTCAATTTGCGTGATGTTGTGCAGGTGAGATCGCCATCCGCGTGTTCCGAGCATGCACGGAGCTGGGCATCCGGTCGGTGGCCATCTACTCGGAGCAGGACAAGATGCACATGCACCGCCAGAAGGCGGACGAGTCGTACCTGGTGGGGCGCGGCCTGCCGCCCGTGCAGGCCTACCTCAACATCCCGGAGATCGTGCGCATCGCCAAGGAGTACGAAGTGAGTCAGCGCATCGACCGCACGGCGCATTTGGCACGTTTGACCTTGAGCGGTCACGTCACAGTGGTAAATCTCTAGGGGGGGCGGATTTTGATGATCTGAAACAAACATCGCCAAAAATGAGCAATAAAATGCTTTGGAATTGTCCTGAAACCGAAGAAAAATGACGTAAAAAAACGTATCAAAACCAGCACGGATGAACAACTCAAGCTGTTGAATACGTTACTGATGTAATCGACGCTTCTTCCATTCGTTCGAGTTGGCTCAGTTTGCAAACTTTTGGTTTAGACAGTCTAAAATCTTTACAACGAAATATGTCCTTAGTTATCATTCACATTATTTTGCCAGATATTTTCACCTCTAACATTTAATAGCAACAAGTACTTTCTTAAAAAACACCTACATAAAAAAAATCAACACCAAATTAAGCAAAACACAATAATATAGACCGGGAGCGGTAGCTCAGTGTATCAACTGATGTCACTGCAGCGCCTCTGACCGGGAGGTCCTAAGTTCGAGTCCTGACGGCGGCAGAATTTTCGACACTAGCTTTTCAGCTAGTTCGAATTCAGTCGCTGTCTGGAGAAGAATTCTAGCGGCCGGCTGCTCTGATCGGTAGTTTTCCGTGGTTTCTCCGATCAACACCAGGCGAATGCCGGAGCAGTACCTTACCAAACTGGCCACGGACCGCGCGCGATCTTTCCTATTCTCTCCCCTTACACACACACTCACACTATCATGCACTACACTACCACATATTCCGGGAGACCGGTCGGGAGCTTAGAGCTTGTCCCGACTGGGGCGGTGCCCCGCGGGTGGGAGAGTCCTGGTTAGGGGGAAACCCCACTAGCCGACGGTAGGTCGGCGCCGGATCTCGCCATCCAGCGGGGGAAGATCACCGCCATCTCCCGAGAAAAAACATGCACTACACAAACGGGACTAAAAACCAAAGCAGTTGACGCGTCCGGAAACACGAAAAAATCAATCAATAAAATAACACCACCAAATGAAGCCAAACGCAATAATGTAGAGTATTGTAAGAGGAAGCGTGAGCTTCGCCGACGGAGAGTGAGTGTGCTGTGTGTGTGTGTGCGTAGGTGGACGCGGTGCACCCTGGGTACGGGTTCCTGTCGGAGCGCGCGGACTTCGCGCAGGCGTGCGTGGACGCCGGGCTGCGCTTCATCGGGCCGTCGCCGCGCGTCGTGCAGCAGATGGGCGACAAGGTGGCGGCGCGCGAGGCGGCCATCGCCGCGGGTGAGCGCACGCGCCCGCGCCCGCGCCCTTCGCCACACTCTGGCCCCGCCCATGACCACACCCATGACCATGAACACGCCCATGACCTTTGCCAAACCCATGCCCTTGGTCACGCTCGTGGCCCCTTGCCCAAGCCCCTGCCCTTGCCCTTGCCCTTGGCCAAGCCCTTGCCCGTGAACACGTCCACGTCCTTTCCCAAACCCATGCCCTTGGTCACGCTCGTGGCCCCTTTCCCTTGCCCTTGGCCAAGCCCTTGCCCGTGAACACGTCCATGTCCTTTCCCAAACCCATGCCCTTGGTCACGCTCGTGCCCCCTTACCCTTTGCCGAGCCCTTGCCCATGCCCATGCCCTTGCCCGTGAACACGCCCATGACCTTTACCAAACTCATTCCCTTGGTCACGCTCGTGCCCCCTTGCCCTTTGCCGAGCCCTTGCCCATGCCCTTGCCCGTGAACACGCCCATGACCTTTCCCAAACTCATGCCCTTGGTCACGCTCGTTCCCCCTTGCCCAAGCCCTTGCTCTTGACCAAGCCCTTGCCCTTGCTCTTAGCCAAGCCCTTGCCCTTGCTCATGCCCTTGCCCGTGAACACGCCCACGTCCTTTCCCAAACCCATGCCCTAAACCACACTTTTGCCTCCTTGTCCTTGGCCAAGCCCTTGCCCATAACCTTTCCCAAACCCATGCCCGTGATCGTGCCCATATCCATACCCAAACCCATGCCCTTTGCCACACTCTTGCCCCCTTGCCCTTGGTCACGCTCGTGCCCACGATTGTGCCCCTGCCCATGCCCCCGCACATGCTCTTGCCCATGTCTATGCCCGCGATCGTGTCCATGCCTGTACTCATGTCTTTGCCCTCGCCCTCGCCCTCGCCCTCGCCCACTTGCTCCCCCCCGTCCCCAAACCTTGTCCTTGTCATTGCATGTTCCCCCCTCTTTACTCAGTCAGTTTTATTCACAAATTTCCGTATTCCTGATTACCCTTCCACCATACATCACATTTAAGATTTGTGTTGATGGGTGAACCTTTTTTGTTCAAGAGGCAATCAAAACTAAAAAATCCCCATTAAGAGAATATAATTGATATTCTCGAAAGTAGATAGTTTTAAGACATTTCATTCTAAAATGGTGTTTTTTAGCGAAATGTGTCTTAAACGTTACAGGAACTATAAGGAATCAATTTTTAAGAATTATAAAATTCAATAATAAAAGATTCCTTTTGGGGCAAATATTATATAGAACTTCCTTCGCCAATACAGTAGTTGTAATCTGATTCTTGCACACCAGAATTGTGCCATAAAATATCCTAGAGAGGGAAGGGGAATAATTGAATCTTGGTGTGACCTGCGTAAATGTGGCTGGCCATTGCAATATAATGATTTTAATGTCTTTATTTCCTGTTCATTTGTACACAATTTTTCGGATGATGAATAAATTACATACAACATAACTTTTCTATGGATATGACAGAATTCAATTATGATAATTACTGCTGATAATTATATTTAATTTTTGAAAAAATATACCGAATAAAATGACAAATTTCATAGAAATGTATTTATTTTTTAAATAGAATTAGGGTTAAGAGAAAGAATAGATGGACTCTGTAGAACAAGGGGCTATCCCACATTGAACAAGTTCTCATATATTTAGAGTTTTACTAGAACTTTCATAATATAACTCTGTACATTTTAAAACGTTTAAGCACAGTACACTTGCATATAAATCCATCCTGAGCTTAAATAAACATTGCATTAAACGAATGTATTTGAAGTTACACTTAATGCTAGTTACTCGATTTCACAAAAAAATGTGGGGTAGCCCCTTCTTCTATTAAACGCTTCAATTCTTTCTCGTAAATTTTGTTTTAAAAATAAATATAATCCTATTAAATTTCTAATTTTATTCCATATATTGTTTTCAAAATAAAATAATAATTATCAGTAGTAATTATCAAAATTGAATTCTGGCATCTACACAGAAAAGCTTGTACATCCTGAAAAATTATGTACAATTGAACAGGAACACATTAAAAATTCAATGGCTGAGGTAGAATTGAGTGACTAAGGTAGAATTGAGTGACTAAGGTAGAATTGAGTGGCCAAGGTAGAATTGAGTGGCCAAGGTAGAATTGAATGGCCAAGGTAGAATTGAATGGCCAAGGTATAGTTTAGTAATGAGTTGCAATTGCATGTTTAGGCGTGGCTGTCGTGCCCGGAACCCCGGGCCCCATCCGCACATCGGAGGAGGCGATGGCCTTCTGCCAGAAGCACGGCCTGCCAGTCATCTTCAAAGCGGCCTTCGGGGGCGGCGGTCGCGGAATGCGCGTCGTGCGCAAGATGCAGGAGGTGACGCAGCAACAATAATTTCCTTTCTTGCCCTGATTTACCGTACTTACTTGCACATGTGGCCCAGAATAAATGTTACAAACTTCTAGGGAGTGTGGATGAGTCGAAAATAATCACATTTGGACAATGAACTTACCCTGCGAATTTGTATATAACAGAGAACTATACGCATTTATAAATTTGACGTTTTCCCCCTGGTTGTTAGATAAGTCCTAATGCAGATATGTACAGCAGGTCACGTGGTGATGCGTTAAAGGAGATTTTATGTTACTGCAGATCATCTGTGCTGATGCGGTTGCCACAAAATCAGGGGCAAAAGTTACATGAATAGCAGTAACTCCATTATATGCAATATGTGTTTTTAGGTCAAATGTAATTTTCGACCTCTCTGCTTATCCTAGAAATTCATAACATTTATTCCGAGACATTGTACAAGTTTATTTTTTCATTAAATTTCTAATACTTAAATCCTCCTTATATATACTACCATTTCAAAAGAGTAGTACATAGTAAGAGATTTGAATAATTAAGGTCTTTTGAAGTCCCTCAAAAATACAGTGAGACGTTAATGTGGATGTGAGAGGTTAAAGATTCGAATCATTATTAAATTCTAAGAAATCATGCGATTCACAAAAGATAATTTTGGCTACAAATTGTATCCGTTCGTAATAAATTCTACCGACAAAAGTTTAATTGAACACTCTTCATTGAACAGGGTATACTACATTACAGGATGTCTCAGAATAAATGTTACGAACTTCTATGGAATGTAGATCGGTCGAAGATTTTCGATTTCTACTAATGAGTATGCGTTGAGAAATTTCATACATCGAAGATAAACGCCGATCCGATGGCTGAGATCGCTAAGCCAGTAATATCATATCGATCTCGGACCGAAGGATCGGGGGGTTCGAGTCCCGACTCGGACATGGTTGTATTTGTGTTCGTCCTTTTACCCCTTATAACCACCGTACGGTTTCATCTCTACAGTTACCAGAACGTTGACTCCAATAGTGGTCGCTAATGACCTAGATGTTGATGCCAACAAAAAAAAGAAAGAAAAACAAGATAAACTAGTGACATTTACCCCTGATTGGTAGGCAACTGTTCAGACACTGCCGATTCATGTTCTGCTGCACCTAAAAGATGGCCCCACATACTCGGAGCATAGACGGCCTCACATATACAGAAGCGAGCTACTGCTTGCCGAATCCCGAGAAGTATGGATGACTTTCTTGCTGTTTGCCGAGCGACGAACATTCGGTGCTACTCAGCGCGTGTGGGTTTTTTGGACACATCAAAGGAAGCGAACATTCGCCCAACACAGTCAGCTGTTCGGGATCGGGTGAGCGCTAGCTCGCTGCTCGGCGAATGCCAAATGTGTGGAGCCGTCTTTACATTCAGTATTCACCGGGCAGCGAGCCCAATCCCGAAAAGGTGACGAGTTCGGCGAATGTTCGCTTCCTTTGATGGGTCCAAGAAACTGACACGCAGTGGGTAGGGCGAACACCGAATGTTCGCCACTCGGCAAATAGCAAGCAACTCATCCACGCTACTTGCAATTCGACAAGCGGTTGTTCGTTATTCGACGAATAACGAATGTGTGGACCGCCTTCAGCTGCTTGGGATTGAGCGGGCAGAGGCTCGCTATTAGCCACCTGTACTTGGGTTTTCGTAACGTGGCGAATGACATTAGGTCATTTTTACACCTCCCGCCTTATAAAATGAATCTTTTTAATTAATTCGCGAACGTCCTTCTCAACGGGGCTCATGGCCTCAAACATGTGCTTATCACTGTTATAAAGATACATTTCATAAGTCAGGAGGTGTAAAAATGACCTAATGTCATCCGCCACGTTACGAAATCCCAAGTATATATGTATTTCGTGTTCCCGCCGTACATCAGTGCAAAATGGGTTGCGTACTAATCAGGGGAAATGTCAGGGTGTAATTTAATTAAATTAAAGTTCCCACCACGAGTTCATTGGCAAAAGAGATTAGCTTCGACCCCCTACATGCCCTAGAATGGTGGTCGTCAAACTTATGAAGCTTGTGAGCAACTACACTGTTTTCTATCCTAGTGTGAGCTACAAAAAAATCAAGACAGAAAAAAGTTTTTCAAATTTATTTGTTTATGGTCTACAAACATACATTTTTATTAAATATGAAACAAAATTTAATACAGCTGTATACAAGAAAAATAAATTGAAATGGAATTGCACATTACAAAAACCTAAAATATAGTTAGTAACAAATTATAAGAACAGATTTTTCATTATACTTGACAATGAGAAGGATGGCCCTCTTTTTGTCATCAGCAAGTTTTTTTATGTTGGGAAAGCAGGTAGTGACTGCCATTCGAATACAGTTGTCTAAATGTTTTTTCAGTGAGTCTGTTCTGTACTTGTTTGTGCTCTGTAGAACAAGTTAAAGTTAGTCAACCTTGAGCGTGACCGTGATCTACTGAAAATTGCGCCATGAGCTACTAGTAGCTCGTGATCCACAGCTTGGCGATCACTGCCTTGAGAAGTTTATAACATTTGTTCTGAAACACAGCTGCATTGAACTTGATTATCACTTTCTCATCTTTGTGTTATCAAAAGTTATTACTTTTTTGTACCAAGTATGTTGTCTTGTGTATGGAAAATGAGGATTATGGAACAGTGCTTGTTGCATCCTAGGTTGAGGAGATGTTCAATCTTGCAACATCAGAAGCCCAGAAGGCGTTCGGTGATGGTGCCATGTTCATCGAGAAGTTTATTGAAAGGCCACGCCACATTGAGGTGCAACTGCTAGGAGATCATGCTGGCAACGTTGTGCATCTCTATGAGAGAGACTGCTCTGTGCAGCGACGACATCAGAAGGTGGTGGAGATAGCACCCGCTCCCAATCTTGACCCAAAGGTATGTTGTGTTCTCTATGACAAGAAATACAAACTAGAAATTAATTGGAAATCAAAAAATGAATTGGCTGATTATGTAAAAACAAAAAATTAGCAGTGTATTTGTTCTTAGAATACCATATTGCTGTGTCCTATATATTTTTATTCTTTGTGTCAATACTTGTCCTAATAATGTTTTGAATATAATTACTCTGCTTCTTTTCTTTCTTCTTTTCTTTTCCCCTCTTTTTTATTTTGTGTTTAGTATTAACCCAAGCCTCTAAGAAATTGGTTTCCTTGTTGCATTTTAGTTTTATCCTCTCCTGACTGTCTGGACTTACGCTTTTCTAAACATCGCCTTTCATTCTCCTTTATTTTTCTGGAATCTCTAGCTCATTTGCCATTGCAAATGGCTTTTATTACACAAGTGAAAATATTTCTTCTTATCAAATTTTGCCAAAAATGTGTGTTGTTCCTGTATTTGCAATTGAACTTATTATAGTATGAGAGTGAGGTAAAAACATGTTTTTTAAGTTAGAAAAAATAGTTTCCTATGCATTTTCCAGTGCACTTGATATTATTTCCGGTTAGTAGTAACTAATAGTAATATATTTATAATAAACATATGAGAAAATTACACTTAAAATTAAATTTTCTTTGCACTCAAATTTGAACATTCATGCACTTACACTTTGTTCTGTTTTTGTGTAACATAAAACATAATTATACGAACAAGGTTACTCTAAGGTGAAAAGTATAAAAATGACATTTCATCATCTGGTTCCTACAGATTTCCCTTTTCTCTCATACATTGCATTCACCTTTTAACTGTTCTTTGACTCTTAAATCTTCTTTACTTCGTATTTTGTATTTTGTTATGTTATGTCATATTCCATCTACAAAAATGTGTCGCTTCACGTTTAGTGATGATAAGTTGTTGGCACAGTGAAAAATCATTGTACTTGCTTGCTTAGGTACGCAATCGAATGACAGAGCAGGCTGTAAAGCTGGCAAGGTATGTGGGCTACGAGAACGCTGGCACTGTGGAGTTTCTAGTAGACCCGCAAGGAAACTTCTACTTCATTGAAGTGAATGCTCGGCTGCAAGTGGAACACACAGTCACTGAAGAAATTACAGGGTGAGTCATTTCATGTGTAAGAATAACACCGGTCTTTTCCTCAATTACAAATATTCCTCATGCTATTTTCTTGAGAAATGCTTGGCTTTTACACTGCAGTCTTGATGATTTCTTTTCTATAATGTCCAGAAGATTGTGCTGCAAGTAAGGTGAAGCACTGAGGTTATTTCCACATATTGACAAAAAAAAATAATTATTTGAAATACCAACCATGAAAAAAGCAAATTTGTGAATTAACAAAATCGGGGTGTATAATTTGTCGACTTTGTATTGTGCACTGCGCCTATTTTGACGCAACGCGTCTCTAAACCCCTTGGGGGGGCGTTGAGCGCTTCGCGCTTCTTGGAGTAATCCTCCTCTTAATAGCGCTTGGAGTAATCCTCCGTTAGTATAGTCTGTCGCGTCTCGTCGCAGTCGGTTGTCAAGAGGACCGCCAGGTAGCATCTCCGCGTACGCGCCTCCTTCCGCGCGCTCCTGCGTCACTACCCAGCGGCCAGAATTAGGAAGGAATATGGATACGGGTAGGGTTTAGGGCACTTCACAGGGGTTGGACTAGCCCTTGTGAAGCAGCCAAACTCGTTTTGTTGGAACAAATTTCACATGAGATTCGACGGGAATCGAACCCGGATCTCAGTGGTGAAAGGCTTGCGACTTTGCAATGAGCCACGAGTTCAGCAATCTTGTCCTGCAATCTTGTCTGACCTCGGCCACCTTTCAGAACAGTAGTGAATTTGTAATTTGTGTATGATGCTATTGACTTACTGAGTCTCTAATAGTGTCTTGAAGTGCCCTTGAAGCTCCAGTGGCATGCAGGCTGCTCCGAAATTGAAAAATTGTAAAGAACACTTTCTATGGTATTCTATGCTTCTGAATCCTGAACAGTATCGTTTATTGCTAATATTTTGAGGAATACGCTGTTTTTTTGTTTGACTTTTCAGAATTGACTTGGTGCAGTCGCAGATTCGTGTGGCTGAGGGTCTCACCTTGCCCGAAATGGGCATGACCCAAGACAAAATTGTGTCTCAGGGATGCGCAATCCAGTGCAGAGTGACCACTGAAGATCCTGCCAAGAACTTCCAGCCAGACACCGGTCGCATTGAGGTTAGAGCACTCCCATTTCTTGTGTGAAGTTGAGACTGAAAATTTATATTCTAGGTGCCTAGAAAGGCACTAATGCAATTAAAAATAAAGGCATAAGTTAAAAAATATTTAAATTTGATAGAGAAAAATGAGTTACATATTTCATTGCACCTGCATCTACAATTAACAGAATATTTGCATTTAAATCAGTTTAACATGGCAGTAGACAAATAAATAACTTTATAATTTGTAAACCTTTATAAATGTCATTTTCTTTCATTTTCATAATAATTAGCATATGAAAGAGACTTATCTATTAATTCCTTGCATTAATATCACAGTATAGTCATCCTCCTTTCATAAGCATAGCCATCCTCGTTTATACTTAAGGACAATTGTCACAAGTCAGGGTTATTAGCTTACTCTCTGAGATGGGAGTGTTTCAATTGCAATGTGAATCTGAGCCCAGCCCTCACCCAATATCACATTCATACCTCAAAATGTTTCTTTACTGTTAAGTGTTCTTCGGTCTCACAAACAATTAAATTTTTTTCCCTTCACATTCTGAAAACTTAAAAAACATTTTTATTTAAGAATTTTTGTCAAAACTTCCTGTGTTGTCAGCTTTGTCATTTTCATTTGTCTTTTTCTCATATTGTCAATTTCGACTTTGTCATTGTCGGCTTTGTCATTCTTAAGTTTTAATTTTGTTGCAGGTGTTCCGAAGTGGTGAAGGCATGGGTATCCGACTGGATGGAGCATCTGCCTTTGCCGGTGCACAGATCTCCCCATATTACGATTCACTGTTGGTGAAGGTGATTTCGCGAGCTCATGACCTGCAGTCGTCTTGTGCCAAAATGAGCCGTGCATTGCGAGAGTTCAGAGTGCGTGGAGTAAAGGTAAGTTGTTATTATAATTAATTCAATATGTAATGGAAAGGTTCTGTTGTTTGTCTAAGTACAACTCTGGATGAAATATAATTTCTAGCAGATTGAATTGGATGTAAGCTTAGAGCCAACATTACCATTGTCTGCAGCAATACCGACTTGGAAGTTCTTGGGTTTGAACCCCCACGGTGGCAAATTTTCAACTCTAGATAGATAGTTAGGTCGAATTCAGCCACTGTCTGGAGGAGAATACTAGCAGCTGGCTGCTATGATTGGTAGTTTTCCAAGGTTCTGACAATTTATACCTGAGCAATAGCCTAACAAACAGGCCTTGGACTGGTCAGCAGCTTGGTGCTTGTCCTGGTTGCGGCAGTGCCTTGCTCCTGCTGATACCAGATATCACCGTCTATTGGAGGAGGAAGATTGCCATCTCCCTGGATACTATAAAATTAACTACACTAATGAGACTAATAACCATAACAAATGATATGCACAGAAATATCTATCAATAAATTAGATTAATTAAAGAAAAGATTAATTTTCAGTTTAATTTATTAGTCCATTTATTTGTTCATGTATAGATTGAAGGATAGCCTGTTTAGATATTTGTTAAGTTGTGGTAAGGGTCTCTGTTATGATTTCAGACAAACATTCCATTCCTATTGAACGTGCTTGAGAATCAGAAGTTCTTAAATGGAACTGTGGATACACATTTCATTGATGAGAACCCCCAGCTCTTCCAGTTCAAGAAGTCTCAAAACAGAGCTCAGAAGCTACTCAATTACATTGGGTCTGTGCTTGTAAATGGTCCAAGCACTCCACTGGCTACTGGCCTCAAGCCAGCGGAAATTGTTCCCCACATACCAGACATTCCACTAGGTAAAGTAATGTTTCTACGTTTATGTGTTATTGTCTTCTGTTCAAATGAATTTCTGGCTTTGATTGATTTTGCATGAGAAAATATCTCCACAGAGATATGTGTGTCTGGGGAATAAAGCAAGAATTGGTAAAATTAACTGTAGTAATTTCTTCCTAAACTATTGCTAATCTAAAACACCAAAATTTGTTTTAGATTTGTTGTATTTATAACAGTTTTCATAACTTTCGAACAGTTTCCTTTACATTTCAAGGAGTTTCAAATAAATAAAAATAACAAGTGAAATAAGTTTATATCTTGTATGTTTTACTCTTTTTATTGTCAAAAAACTCTTAATTTTACCAGCACTTGTGCACGGTGAAGGTGTTTTCTTTGTGTATGGTTGATCAAATACAACACTTAATAATGCTTTGCTCATAGAATAACTTCACAAAATTAAATTAGCTCTCTTACACCAATAAAAAATTCATGAGAGAGATGTAAAGCTAGGTTTCTTTTAAATTCTGGCAATATCAGGGTTACCTGCCTGTCAGTAAGTTGTATTATGTGCATCTATAATACAGTAGTTTCACTTCAAATATTAATGATGAAATCAAACTATTGGTGTTTTTTCTATTAATATTTATATTCTAAGCATACATTGATATATTATATCAAGAAAATCACAAAGAAAAGTTTTAAGTATAAAAAAGTTTAAGAATTCTTCATTGTCAATTTATAGGTATTAAATTTATTTTGTTAAAGAACCCAAAATTTGAATAAGTAATTTATGATGTTGTTTTTGTTAATACAAAACACAGTGCATTATTAGTGTTTGTAGTTTTGGGATTTGAAAAGTCTTAGCCCTTGGTAGTACTTCCATTAATGTTTTTTATATTATTTGGCACAAATAAATAGTTACTATTTATTCTTTCAAATTCTTTTGTAAATATGGGATTGTGTAAAATAATTCATTGGCTTTGTAGCAGAACATCTCATAAGAAATGTTCATTTGATTAATTGCATATATTTTAGAATGTGATTGTCAGTGGTAAGTGTCATGTTTTCCTTCAATGTTCTTGAATGAAAGTTCTGTTTATTGTGTAAGCTCTCTGTCACAAGATTTTATTATATACTTTAATACCAATATTTTGTGTGATTTTGAGAAGGTTTTGTCTTGTCTTGTCTTCTTATAGAGATGGTGTTTAGTGACTGTAATTGGTTTCATATTTTGCATAGTAGACTGCACTTTCTCGAAAATTTGTTTTGAAGAAATGCATCTACAGTGTGTAATATAAAATTAATACATTTCCAGCTACGGTACCGTATTTGAATGCCTCTCACCATTTATGAGTGGTCATCAGGATCTTCATTTTGTAGAAATATTGAATGAACAGAATTTAAATTTAGATTAGCAATATTACAATAATGTACAGTGAATTAAAACAATTCTCCTAAAACTGATTGTTTCAAATTGATAAATGCAATATTAATCTATTTCTCTACATTGATGAAACATTTAAAAAAAGTTCTTTATTAGTGCCTAAATTAAGGAGTAAATTTTCAATTTTTTATAAATTAAAATAAATTATCTAAAGATACACAATTAAATAACATGCTGCGTTTAGAATTAGTTTTACATTGATCAAGGTGTTCTCTAGTTGAAATGTAATGTTCTGCAATATTTTTGTGGATAATGCATAGTAGATGCATTTATATTTCTGCAATTTTCTGTTACCTGTCTTTTACACTGTCTTGTTAATCAACCTGTAACATAATTGTATTATTAAGTCAGTTTTGAATTAACTTTTTTCACAAATTAGAAATTTAAACCTGAATCTAATTTGAAAAAATATCACATTGCTGTAATAAGAACTTTCAACATGCTTCAGGATTTTGCTGGATATATGCCTGACAGTATTACATATTATATCTAGGCTACAATAGTAGTTATTATAACAGTAGTGACTTAATCTGCAATACTTGCAAAGGAGCTCATTATTCTTGTTTAACAATAACAAGAAGTAACACCCAGTAGTACATAAGACTGGTTTAAAACATAATATTAGACTACAAAAATGTTTTTTACATAAATAATTTCACAAGAAGTGACTTGTGAATGCAGTGACAAAAAGTTCTAATTTATTAAGATTATAATAATTTTACTTTTATTTCGTTTTTGGAAAGCCATGAAAGCAGGTGTCTTGTAAAGGTCTTTTTATACTCTGCGACAATCCATCCTTACAGTTGTGATGGACAGCGCTTTATAAAAGTTGCTTAGAGCACCATGAAACATATCGTTTCATCTATGAAAGTGCACACATCCTACAATTATGATGGTTGGTGCCACTCTATGCAGAAGAATGTGAAGGTACAAAGTCCTCATCTCTTAGAAGTTATAACTATAGCTGTACCTGTAGATTTGTATTATGGACACTTTCGTATTCACATGGAATGCAGTACATATTTCGCTATTTGTAAAGTTGATTCCTTTTAATTTTAGATAATCTTTTTATTTCTCAAATTGTCACAGTTTTTCATAGTTTCATAGATTTTAATAGTCAGGAATTTTCCAAATTTAGCATGTGTTTTAACCTAAAATTTACCTCTTATAATCCCAAAAAAATTAAAAACATGCTGGTCCGCTAAAAGTCATGACAAGAAATTAGTCAAGGTGTTTTTCCACTAATAAGGTAAAATATGTACAGAATGTTTGTTCTTTATTTTTTTATTTTATTTACAATGCATGACCCTGATTTCATTGGAAAATCTTGCCGTTAAGATCCATAATCGTTTTCAAATTTGTTTCTTAAATGGCAAAGCTTTTGTTCAGCATTTTCAAATGATAAGATTGGCAAGTAAAATAGTTTAGGAACAAAAATATTTGTAATTTTTTTTTATTCAAGAAATTAATTTTTAAAAGCATCTATTTTTGTTCTGTTAATTTATAAATTCTTGACAAACCATCAGTATAGAATAGATGAAAAGCAAAGTTGGCAAATTATAGTTTTTGCTTATTTTTGTTCAACTCTCTTTGCAACATAATAAAATTTTGAAACCTTTTTCCTGATATTTGTGGGTCTAATTACTACGGATACAATTGATTGTGATATTTACAAACAAACAAAAATTCGGAACAATGAAATAGTTCTCGAAAATTCTTTTTATTTTGTCATAAATATTTTTCTTCTTTAAACACTATTTACTTTTTGTTAAATCTTCACTTCCACAAGAATATCATTTTATATACTCTTTAAAGATGGTTTAAGTAAATTTTTCAGTTAAGCATGCAAGTGTAAATAGATACACAAATGTTTTAAAATGATGAAATGGAAATATTT
Source organism: Teleogryllus occipitalis (assembly GCA_011170035.1). Taxonomy (NCBI): domain Eukaryota; kingdom Metazoa; phylum Arthropoda; class Insecta; order Orthoptera; family Gryllidae; genus Teleogryllus; species Teleogryllus occipitalis. The sequence continues at coordinate 58,303 of BLKR01002653.1, forward strand.
TTATCTTTTTCCCATGCCACAATGATTACATTTTTTTGTTGAATTTCTCTTCCTCCTTCTTTTTTCAGTTTTTCAATAACCTTATACTGCTAGATTGTTTTTCTACTTACTAGTTAAATTAGAAAAAAAGATAGAATTTCTCACAATGCTACTTCCAAGTCACTTCTGTAAGTAAAGTTTTCATAACCTTTCTGCATTCTATGTTCCCACATTTTTAAACCTCTAGTAGCCTTTACATTTTTTTCAATGTAGAAATTTATTGTACTGAATGTACAAACTGATAGGAGTTTGTGCATTGTTATAGATAAAAGTACAGGTCAGCAAATGACAAAACAGCACTGAAATGCTTTTGAATATTTTCAAATTTATTTTTATTTTTCGTGGCACATACTCATTTTAACTTTTAACAATGATATGCTCCTATCAAGTTAATTGTGTCTTAGTTTTGTCACAGCATTACTTCTGAAATATTTGGAAATTTGTGGCTTTCTTGCAAAAAAAAATCTGTATGTCACAGAAAAATACTTGCTAGTAATTGCCATCATACCCTTTTTTAGTATAGTTAAATAGTGTATTTTTTATGAATAGATTAGCATATAAATGCTATGTATGCTTGAAAGTAGTGCAATATTTAGAAACCTGTGATATTTTGAAACTGCATAAACAAATCTTTCTCTCCACTTCGTTTGAAGTACGTAGACTGGTATCTTTCTTTTTCTTTAGCATGCATTTGTTATCTCAATTGAATTTTGGCCTCTCTGTTGTCTTGATTATATGTTACTTCTGAAAAGTCAGCAAACAGAAATCGTTATCAGGGCTTTCATAAAAAAAATTTTTGTAATTGAAAGAAGGTAATTTTCAAATTTTAATTAAATTTGAAAACTAGAGTATATTCCTTTGAAACTTGAAATTAAAATGTACTGAAATGTTCAAATAATATTTTACACATGTTCAAAAATTCAATTTGAAATAATTTAACTCTATTTTTGAAAATACGAAGCAGTTTCAAGTTTGTTTCTTAAATTTTACAAGGAATAAATAATACTTTGTGTATGTGGAAATGGATGCTTGTTGGCTGCTCAGTAAAGATCAAACTTGTTATTTGCCCCACAAAAATTACTTTTTGCTGGGCTGGTTTATTGAATTGAAAGAAAAAGAAAAAAAAAAGAAAAAAAAGAAAAAGAAAAAGAAAAAATGCAGTTAAAAAGAATTGTTTGAGAATTGATATATTTATTTTGAGAATTAAAAACTATAGGTTCATACTATCCATTTTTTGACAAACAAAAGTTGATCTTCATTGTATTTTATTCCATTCGTTTCGTGATGTGATGGCAACAGAAGCAACATTCACCTGAGATGGCATTGATGATTTTAAAACTAAAGTTGTTTGCCCAGCAGAACCATACGATTTGCTGGTCATGTAGTTCTTGCTTCCAGTTCCTCGGAGACAGCTTCATGTTTCATTTACTCATTCCATCATTCAATGAATAATGTAGCCTCTTCTCAAATAATTCACATTTAATTCAGCCTGCATTTATCAAACAACTTAAATGAGGTTATTAGGCAACAATTCTGTTTTTCAAAAGAACACAAATTTCATTATTATCCATATTCATTTGCATTACTAATCATTTCATGAACAACCAATATATTTCGTGTCTTAATATTTAAATAATTATTTGTAATGCAGATGAATTTTTTAATTTATTTTAGTTCCCAAGTGAAGCTTAAAATGAAAAATTTAAACGAGATGTTCCCAAACCTTTTAAAAGATTTTCCTTCTCACTCATGATTAAAATTCTAAGTTCCATCACATTCAAATGTCTTGCAAAATTGAAAATTCAGAATTCATTCAAACTTTTCACTTAAGTGCTAATATTTCCACAGAATCTCACAGAAGTGGAAATTGTTCACAAACCCTCCTCAAAGCTAAAGTGCATCTAGAGATGATTTGCATACCACCATTTGAAAACTGCTCTAAATATATAAATGAACTAAAAATTTAATTTAAGAAACTTATTACAAAGAATGGAACAGTTTTATAGTGTGTTTGCATTTTTTTCAAACATAAAAATAGATTGTAAACTGTGCAGCATCTGTTATTTCACTACCAGATATTCCATTCATGTCATCTTAGAACGTTCTCTCATAAAAGATTGTTTTCAGTTTTCCCCAGTGCATCCATTCTGTAAAAATAAAAACGTAACAAGCAAATCTTTAACATAGATATATTTTGGTTATAACAGTAACATAAACATTGTCATTTCTCTTAGATAAAATCAATCATTTTGTTCTTAAAATTGTTTCTCAAGATTTTCACAATTTTTAAGTTTTTCCCTGGAACATTTTCAATATTCTGTGCATACTACATTTTATGAGTTCAACAGAATTATCATTTTTACAATGAGCAAAATTAATTTTTCATTGAAACTTCAGTGATGTTGATTTTTTTTCCCAACCAATTTCCTTCATTTTACACATTATATTTGTTGAATTAGAGCCCTGGGAGTATGATCCCTGTATGAGGAATCTTGCAGTTTCTTGCTGCATCCCAGATCCCTGTTGCTTGTTGGATGTTATCTAGATAAACAGATGGTCCATACGAGAACAGGGAGTTGGCCAGTTGCTCCACCTCAAGAATGAATAAGGGGACAGAATGGGGAAGGAAAGATCTGTGACTCGTTGTTTAAGATGCTGCTCTAGGAATTGATTGATTGAGGCACGATAACTTCACTTTTTTTTTCTTCCTTTCTTTAACAAGAATTTCTGTTTTATACTAGTCTCTGAGGATCTGGATGCTTCAGAGTTTTAGTTTTGTTTTATTCTTGTATGACTTGTGTTGTCCGTTGTGTTGCGCCTGTCCTATGTCTGGACCGTGTTGTGTTGCTGCACTCTTTTTTTCCCCTTTAGCCTGTCACTAGCGGTGTGCATCTGCACTTTCAGATTTCTCCGCCCAGGCTTCCGTGGAGGGGAGTGACGGAGAAGGGGAATACCCCCCAGGTAAGTCCCTGTGCTGCTACAGGCATGACCGATCACAGCTGTGCCTACATAGACGGGTGCACGTGGGTGCTGCTTTCTTCTACCACATGCACGGTTGCCTCTCTCTCTCTCACCCCCCTCGTATAATCTGGCACCCAACTTTCATGTGAGTGCTTCCAAAATTAATTTTTTAATTGTCAAATTATTCTACATCCACATTCAGCAAAATAATGTGGAAATGTAACCAGAGTAAAAGATAATGTAAAGGTGTTGAAGTTGCATCATCAAAAAGGATCATTAAAGACTTAAGCTGAAAAAGAATTAATATCATGATATATTTGTGTATGAATTTATTCAGGCCATTCCACTTGTGAAATTAAAACCAGTAGTGTTAAACTATGCATATAAAATGCCCCAATGAAGGCAGTATATCTCAAAAAATTTATCGCTTTTGCTATCTGATTCTTTTCTTACTGTTCCTCCCTACTGGCCAAAAATAAGCTTCAACCCATTCATCTTAGGAGGCGGTATGTATTGATCTCTGTGTTGACATGCAATAAACTATATGCATATGTACTACAACACAATCTTTTTGATTTTAACAGGCTTTCAGTTATTTTCAATATTCGGTGCATTTTAGAACTCTGTTGGATGTAATTTCATTTGTGGAATAGTCCTATTAAATACCACTCGTGCTTTGGAAATTCTCAGGTAAATCCCCTACTTGCTTCATAAGACAGGGATTTACCGACAATTTCAAAATATTATTACATATGATAGATAATATTTAAGGAGAACGCATAGATAGGAGTGCATGCCTTGGTATTTGGGATGGTCTCAGATAGGTGAACGTGTGTAATTTAGGGATTCAAATACATAAAATGCTACTCTTTTCGAGTTATTTTAAATTTTCTCTGAATAAAATCTAGATTTATGGATATGAGATTACATAATTCTATTAGTATTTTGAAAATGCTCATATCAAAATAATCATGATTATTTACTTCAAGATTAAAATTTTACTGGTGATCTGAGGGGTGGAAAAAAAAAATTTAACTGCTTAAGTTTTTGTTTAACTGTTGAGCATATTGGAAAGACTGTTGAGATACATATAATGCTTTCGTAATGAAGTACTGTTCATAAAAATGTCCAAATTTGTTTTCATTAATATTGAGTATTCATCTTTTGAGAAAACTTAATATTATTTTGTTATGAAAATTTTAATAGGCGTTAATGAGAGAGAAATATGTTCTAATATCGTGATAGAATTTGTCAGGTTTTTGTTTGGAAAACAAAACGGAGATTTTGAATATAAATGCCGCTTCTGGAGAACTTTTTTTCTTTGCTTACTGTAAACTTTCATCCATTGATAATACTGCGACTTATAACCTATTCTGGGAGGTGCACAGACCTTGGCATTAAAGCTGGCACCAGCATGACTATTGAAGGGATATGCAGATCTATCATGTAAACCTGCAAGCAAAATTTTTTGTCCTAGTTCATACGTTTGCAAAATTGAGTAGTATGTTTATTGCCTTCAATGGTGAATATTTGATAAATGTCTAATCAGAAATCCAATAAGATGCCAGACACAATAACTTTGGTGTGAAATGAAGTTTTTCTTAAGGAGCAATAATGTTTTCTAGTTCTAATTTTCTTTGAAAAGATGGGAAATAGTAATTTCTTGCTATCATTATGCTGATTTAATTAATCATTACAAATTTTGTAGATCCAATATAAAAGCTATAAAATGTAAGAGAAAGAAAAACACATTTTATCAAATGTTGAAGTCTCAAAATATTTCATATATAAACAAACCTTCTTGTAGTGTAGCATTTTCTAAATATTCAAAAAATTCATTTAAAAGCATGTCATAGTATTGTAATTGAAACATTTTATCCCCAAGTGAATTCTTTATTTTTTTGTGTCAGAAATGTTAATTTTGCTATTATCTTTGTCCAATAATGATTTTGAATATACAGTCAACATTCAGTAACTTATAGTATTTACAATTAGTGTGCAATTCAATGAAATTCTGTTCAAACAGATTTAATAACAAATTATTATTTGTAAACTATGTTAACCTTATAAAAGACATGCATAATTATTTTGACAAAATTTAGTTTTGGCACAGACCTGTTTTGGAGTCATAATTTTCGAAGTATTGTAGTCAAAGATGCTTTTATAGTCATATAATTTATGACTTGATACACAATTGTTTTTGCATTATCTTGAGATTTTACCATTTCAAATTCAATCAATTTCTTAGGAAGTTTGTGCAATGAGCAAATGGCTCCTATTGATAAAATATACTCATTTAAATTGAATTCCAAGGACAGAAAATTCTTTGCAAGGTACATTCTCTTGATAGCATGTTTAAAAAAAGATTGAATGGTACTACAGCAATGGAAAAGGCACATGATCATTAAATCTGATATTTACAAGGGTCACGATTACAAAAGAACTAACGTATAAATAAGAGGTGGTATCACTGCAAGGTTCACACAAGCATGAATTCGTATGGAAAAGTACCTCAAGTTCAGTTTATTTCAGAAAAGTACCTAATATTTCTAATTGAATGAACAACTAAATACCTAACATACCTTAATTGTGCTTTCTATAAAATGAGATTCATCTCGCCTATTCAGCCCATCCTGAGGCAACAAAACTAAACATTGCTAAGCAAAACAGTGCAGAGATCTATAAAAATAGTCCTCAGGATGTAGGCTGAAACTTTTATAGATATGCTATTTACTCTGTTGTACACTGATTTTTCTATTTTTTGCGTTACCCCCAGATATTTAAATTTGGCAGGGTTTCCAAATAAGTTATGTGAAATCCAATAGTTTATTATTCAAATTCAAATAGTATTGTGAATAAACTTTTAGTAGACTCCACTTTGTATGACCATTTAAAATGATCTTGGAACAAATTATTTTGTCATTACAATGAAATTTATTGTAAGATGATGTATTAAAATAGAACTAACGTATATTCATGAATTTTTTCCTTTTTAATCCAAGATCTAAATAGACATATTTTATTTTTTAATTCTGCCGTTCTATTATTTATAAATGTTTGCTTAATATTCATTATTCATTTTATAAATAAATTTGATAATTACATAGTGTATTTTTTGTGTTTTTGTTTTTCTTATGCCAAAGAGATACTGAAATTGAACATATTTCCAATTCAATTCTGAATAAGGTGTGATTTTGGTTATCAAACTGTGGTTCATATTTGTGCAAATATGGATTTTAAAATAATAATTCAATATAAATAACAATTCTTTAATTTTTTAGTAATATTAAAAATTAATGTAAGTGTGTACAAAAGTACAGTATTTTAAAACCACTTTGTAAAAAAAAAATTAAAAAAGCAATTTTTATGGACTTTTCATAAATTTGTTGTCTTGAAAGTTCTGGGTTTTTTGATTTATTATTTCAAATGTTTAGGAAGTGTTAATTGTGAACTTCAATGTAAATAATGAACTTATTCATCAGTTCATGTTGAAATCCTGTCAGTGGGGTCAACCTCTGCCGCAACTGAACAATGCAAAACATTTGCAACCCGCACGTATATTGCATGTATTTCAGACAGTGCTGTGGATTGATTGGTTGTGACAAATTCGATTTAATCCACAAAGGTTTGAAAAAGAGAATGCTCAGAATTTTGGGTCTCCATTTTAATTTATTCATTACTCATAATTGTAACAGGAAAGTATTAAATCCAGTTTAAAGACGATGAAACCTATTTTAAGGATTCGGACGAAACTTCGCCATTAATTGAGGTGTCCGCTAAATAAAAGTTCTGAAGTTACAGGATGTCTACATCAGATACCAATTGCTGTTAAATATAGAAATTTTCCTTTATCATTGTTTTATTTATTTTAAACCGAAAAATGCAATTTAAACAAAGGATAAAGGACAAGGTTAGTGACAAACACAAAAAGCAAGAAGTTGCTTATTTTACTACTACTAGAATACTTTTATACCACCCGATATATTCTGTTCTTTCGGAGAAAATTTACAGCCTTGATAAGCCAGAAAATTAGTTATTAACAGTAAATGGCAGATATAGGGATAACGAATTGAACTTTGTAAATCGAGGAAATACGTGAAGTTTGTAATCAACCAAGACCGTTATTTATGACCTTAGCCAGTGTCGACATTTCACTCAATACTTTTCGAAAACCCACCTTCTTAAAAGAAAAAATCATAAAAGTTATTCCTCTCTTGTAACTCATACGTTATCATTTGTCATCATTGTTCACAACGAACGGCGGCCGTTAAGAGCTGTTTTTCATCAATGTTTGGTGTCGTTATGTCGATATAAAAGAACAGTATTAGCAGGCCCGTGTTAACGCTCGGCATTCAAGGGCCCCCGATAGTTCTTAAAAAAAATATTTAATACTATTTTTTTTCACAATAGTTGATTGATTACTCATTTTGGTTGACATTTCATTCAGTAATGAAGTTCTGTTTTTTAACAAAACTTATTTTTAAATTGGGGGGGGGGAGATCAGTGAAAGTAAGAATGGGGGTCCCCAAATTAACGTAGGCCCAAGGGCCCCCGAAGCTGTTAAAACGGTCTTGATTATTAGATGAATAATTTTCCTACTGCTGCACTGTTATAATATCGTCGTAACGCAATATAACGGAGGAACGAAAAGCTCCTCTTATCAGTCTCCGTCCGTTATGAATTTAACAGTCCGCTGTCCGTTAGAAACAAAACTGTTGTAGCTTAAGATGGCGTATGAGTACACTTATCCCAAGGTGTATCCCAAATTTGTATTTTTGTGTGGTTTGTTTCTATAAGAAGATGGTATTACAAAAAGTATTGAACGACACATGGCCGATAACACAAATGGGCTTCGGTTTGGTATAGACTTCAAATATCGTCGAGGCGTACAAACTTCAATTACTTCTTTCTTGTGCATCAACCTAATGGCTGTGTATCAGCCTAATGGCATGAGTAACTATATCGATCGACCGAGTCGATCGGCATAGTCTGTTACAGCTCTCGTCGGTAGCCGAACTGCTTAACCGCACTCTGTGAAGTCACAGAGGTTAAGCAGCTCGATGAACAAAGGGTTCTTGGACGAGTGACGGTCTTGGAACGCCGGTTACTAATGGCTCCGAGTCGATAGGGATACGACTACATTACGATCAAATGACCACATTCAAGGATAATTACTCCATGTTGAATGACTTATGACTACGTTGAAGTATAATTACTCCATGTTTAATAACTTAGGACTACATTCAAGGATAATTACTCCATATTTAATGATTTATGACTACATTCAAGGACAATTACTCCATGTTGAATGACTTATGACTACGTTCAAGGATAATTTCTCCACGTTTAATAACTTATGACTACAATCAAGGATAATTACTCCATGTTTAATGACTTATGACTACGTTCAAGGATAATTTATCCACGTTTCATGACTTGTGACTACGTTCAAGGATAATTTGTCCACGTTTAATAACTTATGACCACGTTCAAGGATAATTACTCCATGTTGAATGACTTATGACTACGTTCAAGGACTCAACTCCACGTTGAACGACTTATGACTACGTTAAAAGATAATTACTCCGTGTCCAATGTCTAATAAGGGCTTGAAACAGTGAAACGAGAGTAATAGAATTTTTTTTAAAAAAAGGTTCCTGTTACAATTATGCCGCGTGTGTGTGTGCGTGTGTGTGTGGCGGGGGGCGGGTGTTTTGCGTGGGCGGGGGCGCGGCAGGCGGGGCGGGCGGGCGCTGACCGGGGGGCGTGGGTGTGGTTTGCACAGGGTTGGAGCCCCCGCAGGGCCTGCGCCAAGTGCTGCTGCAGGAAGGGCCCCAGGGCTTCGCCAAGGCCGTCCGCCAGAACAAGGGACTCCTGCTCATGGACACCACCTACAGGTGACTTGGATGCCGGGTTTCACTTATTTTGCTTATTTTATAGAGATTATATAGATTTTTTTAGTTTATTTATTTATTTAACGTCAAAAACAGCAAAAACAACTGAGTGTGACTTGCTACGGGGAGAAGTGAAATTCTGTTCTTAAATTCGGAGGTCCGTACCTGAACCCATTAACAAGTTGAATTCTAAATGCAGATAGAAGTGACCATTTTTGGCAAGAATTGATAAGAAAAAATTGCTTACAGATTTGGGACGTTACCCCTCATCGTGCCCTTCGTGAAGGAATCGACTCCCGTCCGTTAGAACACAGAGAACGCAAATGGCGGCGGATACAAGGAACGCTCGCCGAAAGTTATCGGATCGGTCAAAACGCTCATCATTAGACATCGGATGTTTAGGGAACGATTTTTTTTCTAGAGAACTTATTTAAAGGCTGATAAAATATGGTCACGAATCATGACAAATGATGACATGACGAAGTTTTATAATGCTTATTTTTGCTTATTTTAGCATAAATGCCTATTTTTTGCATAGATGCCTTTTTAGGACTTTTTTTGCCTTTTATTTATTATATTTGTATACAATGCTAAGATATCGGAAAATCGACGATGGTCCAACGTGACCATTCATTACGAAACCTTCAGTTCACGTCTTGAAATTTAAAATTACGAGAGAATTCCTGAAAGTATACCAACTGATTTTTCACCATTTCCCTATTTCATAAATACCAGCCTGAGATCATGGTCGATTGTCAATACACCGAGGGAACCGAAATTTTAAGTGGAAATAATTATAAATTCCCAGGTTTCAGTGTTGCTAGTGTTCGACTGCTAAAATATGCCAGTCACATCGTTCAGATATCCTTCTCCGCATTCACTGATTTTGTCTCCCAGTCGTCGCAGATTTGAAATTGTGATCCTTGAAAAGTTACTGGTAATATGTAAATATTATTAAGAATAAAATGTAGAAGAGTTGTAAATATGTAAATCTAGTTTTACATTAAAATATACGAATTGGTTTTGTCCATTTAAGTTTACAAAATAATATAGACAAAAATTATAATTTTTCCATTTTATTGTGTATGTAACTTATGACAGTGCTTTTTTTCTCCTTATTCTTGACTTTTTCAGCGCCTTTTTAGGCGCCTAAAAGAAGATTTTTTTAGTGCCTAAACATCCGATGTCTAATAATGACGCTTATTTTACAGAGCGTTTTCTTAGTTTATTTATTTAATGCCAAAAACAGTAAAAAACTGAGTGTGACTTGCTACGGGGAGAAGTGAAATTCTGTTCTTAAATTCGGAGGTCCGTACCCTAACCCATACACATGTTCAATTCTGAATGCAGAAAGAAGTGACCATTTTTGGCAAGAATTGATAAGAAAAAACTGCTTCATTGTAATGAAAACTATTTGCAAAAGCAAATCAGCTACAGACTTGGGACGTTACCCCTCATCGTGCCCTTCGTGAAGGAATCGACTCCAGTCCGTTAGACCGTAGAGAACGATAATTTTAATAACTACAGAAGTCTAGAAGAGGTGCACAGAGAGTAAAGTTACGTGGTGACATCAGGCCAGCTCTTTCGCTTGACCACGCCAATGGTCAGGGTGGCCATTTTCTGGAAAACAGGAAACTTCGAAAAAATAAGGGAATTTTTCATTGCTCTGGAAAAGTCAGTGATATATCTTGGAATTTGTAAAAGTCGAGGGAAATTTTGAGGCCATTGTACAATCAAACATTACAATTTCTTTCAAAAAAGTATTCCAGCATAAGATGGTTCGATTTTTAATACTTGAGGGCTTTTTGTTGTTGTTTTCTATATTGTCATAGTGAAATTAGATAGCTGACAGATTAGTTTGAGGCTTCCTTGAATCTTTTTTCAATAATGTGAAAAATTCTACAGATCTTATCAGTGAAAAGTTTTTTCTTTTGTTTTTTAAATAATGCTCTGGAAAACCGGGAAAAGGCGATGAAAATTACTCTAAAAAATAAATGGCAACCCTATATGGATGACTGGGATCATGAGATATTGTCTCCGTACAAATTAAAGCATTAACTCACTTCAGTTTGCCACCGTTTCGAAATCTTAGTGCGGTCCTTAGGGCTAATAATATAACAAAAACACTAATAATATACAACTCTAAGACATAATAATCAAACGTAATTATTCATAGAATTTTCAAGATTATTCATAATTCTTCATATTCATAATTCCACGAGCCCCAACCCTTCTTCTCTTACACACGTGTATATGAAGGTCTTGATTTCTGGCAGAACGCGACGGAACAGCATTGTGGTACCTCGGGAATAATTATTAAATCATAATATGAAAATTCAACTATTTAAATTGATAATTAATTTCGGGCGCGATCTGAAACCTAAAATCAAGCACTGCTTATACGTATACACTTCGGTGTACGTATACGTATTTATGCCTATACAATTACGTATGTAAGTTTGAAAGATCAATTTATTATTAATGGTATTAAACTTCGTATGTGGCCAGGCGGATGACCAAGCCCGGTTTCTGCCACAAATAAAGATATTTATTTATTTATTTACATATTATTCAATTATGTATTTACGTCTGTATTTAATTATATATTGACGTATGTATTTCATTATATAATTACGTGTGCATTTAATTGTATAATTACGTATGCGTTTAATTGTATAATTACGAATGCGTTTAATTGTATAATTACGAATGCGTTTAATTGTATAATTACGAATGCGTTTAATTGTATAATTACGAATGCGTTTAATTGTATAATTACGAATGCGTTTAATTGTATAATTACGAATGCGTTTAATTGTATAATTACGAATGCGTTTAATTGTATAATTACGAATGCGTTTAATTGTATAATTACGAATGCGTTTAATTGTATAATTACGAATGCGTTTAATTGTATAATTACGTAAATGCGTTTAATTGTATAATTACGTATTTGCATAAAATTTGCGTAAATGCATTTGATTGTGTATTGCCGTATGCATTTAATTGTATATTGGCGTATGCATTTAATTGTATATTGACGTATGCATTTCATTATTTGTATGCGATTTGAATTCTTTATTTACCTATGTATTTAATTACTTATGTATATATTCATTTGTTCGTGTGCAGGGACGCGCACCAGTCGCTGCTGGCGACGCGCGTGCGCACGCACGACCTGTTGCGCGTGTCGCCGTACGTGGCGCACCACTTCTCTGGGCTGTTCGCCCTGGAGAACTGGGGCGGCGCCACCTTCGACGTGGCGCTGCGCTTCCTGCACGAGTGCCCCTGGGAGCGCCTGGAGCACATGCGCCGCCTGCTGCCCAACGTGCCCTTCCAGATGCTGCTGCGCGGCGCCAACGCCGTCGGCTACACCAACTACCCGGACAACGTCGTCTACAAGTGCGTTCCGCGCGCCCACCGCTCGCCACGCCACGCCCCGCCCCGCCCCGCCCCTCCCGCGTCGCATCGCACTGCATGTGCCTTCGCTTTCGCGCCTCTCCGACCACTCCACATCATTGCACACCGTTTCATTCCGTTGCACACCGTTTCATTCCGTTGCACACCCATCATTCCATTCCTTTGCACACCATTCCATTCCTTTGCACACCATTCCATTCCTTTGCACACCATTCCATTCCTTTGCACACCATTCCATTCCTTTGCACACCATTCCATTCCTTTGCACACCATTCCATTCCACACCATTACACATTCCACTCTATTGCATCCCACCCATTGCACTTCATTCCACTCTATTCCATTCCACCCGCTGCACTTCATTCCACTCTATTCCATTCCACCCATTGCACTTCATTCTACTCTATTCCATTCCACCCATTGCACTTCATTCCACTCTATTCCATTCCACCCATTGCACTTCATTCCACTCTATCCCATTCCAGCCATTGCACTTCATTCCACTCTATTCCATTCCAGCCATTGCACTTCATTCCACTCTATTCTATTCCAGCCATTGCACTTCATTCCACTCTATTCCATTCCACTTCATTCCATTACACCCATTTCACTCCATTACACGTCATTCTACTCTATTCCATTCCACTCCATTCCATTACACAACCAATTCACTCCAGTCCATTCCATTACACTCTACAGCATTCCACTCCACTCCATTCCATTACACTCTACAGCATTCCACTCCACTCCATTCCATTACACTCTACAGCATTCCACTCCACTCCATTCCATTACACTCTACAGCATTCCACTCCACTCCATTCCATTACACTCTACAGCATTCCACTCCACTCCATTCAATTACACTCTACAGCATTCCACTCCACTCCATTCCATTACACTCTACAGCATTCCACTCCACTCCATTCCATTACACTCTACAGCATCCCCACTTGGCACCATTCACTACACTCTTACAGCATTCCACTCACTCCATTCCATTACACTCTACAGCATTCCACTCCACTCATTCCATTACACTCTACAGCATCTCCACTCCACCTTATCTATTACACTTCTACAGCCATTCCACCACCCATTCCACACCCCCACAGCATTCCACTCCACTCATTCCACCACACTCTACAGCATTCCACCTCCACTCATTCCATTACACTCCCCTACAGCATTCCATTCCACTCCATTCCATTACACAACCAATTCACTCCAGTCCATTCCATTACACTCTACAGCATTCCACTCCACTCCATTCCATTACACTCTACAGCATTCCACTCCACTCCATTCCATTACACTCTACAGCATTCCACTCCACTCCATTCCATTACACTCTACAGCATTCCACTCCACTCCATTCCATTACACTCTACAGCATTCCTCTCCCTTCGATTTCATTTCATTACAAAAGTGCCTCAAACCGCGCGTTATATTTCTCACTTTCTCCTCTTCCTTGTCCTTCCCTCATCCCTTCTTATACACAGTTACACTTGCATGTACTACACTATCACAATTGTCGGAAGACCAGCCGGGAGCATGGAGCTGGTCTCGGCTGCGGCTGTGCCCCGCTGGGAGAAATACCTGGAGGAAGAACCCCTCGAACTGTCATCTCTCGCTTCAGCGCACCAAGAACACAGTAACTTCTCGGGAAATGTCATGTACTACTCTTTCTGAACCAGTGACCATAGTAGTTGGTGTGTCCAGAAAACACTAAATCCTCATTCACTCTACTCGGTCAATTCAACTCTACTATCCATACACTCACCCACGTGGCTGATCTGCAACCCATGGCTTTTTCTGAACTAATGACCATAGTAGTTGACGGGCTCAGAAACACTCCTTCACTCCACTCACTCAATTGAACTCTACTCCTCACGCACCCACGTTCTCTGACCTGTGCCCCTGTTGCGCCCCGTGGCTTCTTTCTGAACTAATGACCGTTGACGTTCCCGGAAACACTAAATCCTCATTCACTCTACTCACTCAATCCAGCTCCACTCTCCACCCACCCGCCCGTGGCTGACCTGTGCCCCTGTTGCGCCCCGTAGCCTCTTTTTAAACTAATGACCGTAGTAGTTGACGCGCTCGGAAACACTAAATCCTCATTCACTCTACTCGCTCAATTCACCTGTACTCTCCATACACTCACTCGCGTGGCTGACCTGTACCCCATGGCTTTTTCTGAACTAATGACCATAGTAGTTGACGTACCCAGAAACACTCCTTCACTCCTCTCAATTCAACTCTACTCCCCACCCAACCACGTGGCTGACCTGTGCCCCTGTTGCGCCCCGTGGCCTCTTTCTAAACTAATGACCATAGTAGTTGACGCGCTCGCAATCACTGAATCCTCATTCACTCATTTAATTCAACTGCAATTCCTACCCCATACCCAGTTGACTGGGCTACGCGCTTCCCGTTTCTCGTGGCTGACGGATTGCGTGTGTGTGTCGCTCAGGTTCTGCGAGCTGGCGGTGGAGTCTGGCATGGACATCTTCCGCGTGTTCGACTCGCTCAACTACATGCCCAACCTGATCGTGGGCATGGAGGCGGCGGGCAAGGCCGGCGGCGTGGTGGAGGCGGCCATCTCGTACACGGGCGACGTGGCCGACCCGGCGCGCACCAAGTACGACCTCAAGTACTACGTCAACCTGGCCGACGAGCTCGTCAAGGCCGGCACGCACATACTCGCCATCAAGGTGAGCCCCAGGCGGATGGTAGAGATTAGGGAGGCGGATTTGTATGGGTAATAAATGGTCAAATCCATCAAGTTGTTCATGGGTTTTGGTCTGAAGATTAAAACAATATTATCTGAATTGGTCAACGTTTGGAGTTTTTCTTCATTAATACATCAAAAACTCTATTAGAACCATGTATAACACGCTAAATTTTACCAAGTACAACGGAAGCACACTACCAACCAAAAGTAATTTGAATTAAAAAATTACAAAATTAAGAAATACAATAGAACATACCTTAGTCTATCTGGGGTCAATGAGGTATCTACCACAATAGTATTAATTATAATTTTAATATGATTAAATGTGTGTTACAAACACGTGTTTCGGGAACACTCTCCCATCCTCAGTGGTTCTACAATTTTAGGTACATAAACAAATTAACACCTGTATCAACTTCAACCTAAATACAAAATCATATATAAACTAATGAACAATAAAATAATTATTTAAAATTAGTACTTACTTCATACTTGTTCATTAGTTTATATATGATTTTGTATTTAGGTCGATGTTGATTCAGGTGTTAATTTGTTTATGTACCTAAAATTGTAGAACCGCTGAGGACGGGAAGAGTGTTCCCGAAACACGTATTTGTAACACACATGTAATAATATTAAAATTATAATTAATACTATTGTGGTAGATACCTCATTTACCCCAGATAGTTTATCATGGAGTATCGCAAAATCTCCGCTGTCACCACAGAATTTAGAACATACCTTACTTGGGTATGGAATATTATACACTAAACATTGTAACAAACTTCACGACATGCCACGAGAGTTGGCATGATGACCCATGCTCGTAGATTACATGATCATGACTGAAATGGTGTTCAAAAATATGAGCCATACACTCACAAAATGGCCAAGTGAACCATAAAAATATATAGAGAACTACAGATAAAAGATGCCTGGTGCGGTAGATCCACGCCCCCCCCCCCCCGTATTTCAAACAAAAGTTCCACTCCACCTCGTCACTAATACATAGACAGAATTCGTTTTCCCGTTAAATATAATTGACTTATAGCTGTTAATTTGAATTACAAGTCAATACATTTTTTTTTGTTTTGAATGAAAACAATTGTTGGTGCCCCCAATTGATATGTCATGTGGTAACTTTCTCCAAGATGAATTGCCTACTAATCAGGAGCAAATCTCGCAAGTGAAACGTCTATAATTGAGATTTACACCACATGATCATTTGCAAAAAGCGATCATCTCGGCCGCTATACATGCCCTAGAAGTTTATAACATTCATTTTGTGTCAGCTGTATATCATCCAAAACGGTGCATTGCCGGATGAATTTGGTGGAATATACTTGATGAGTAAACATATGGTACAGAAAGTCTCAGAATAAATGTTACAAACTTCGACGGTATGTACAGGAGTTTCAGAATGATCCCTTTTTACAAGTGAATGTGTCAGGAAATTTCATATAACGGCATTACACGTGTGACATTTCCCCCTTACGATAGGCAACCCATCCTGCACTGGTGTTCGGCAGGTACACAAAAATCGCTTAGCGTCAGAACGCGACGTGCCAAACACTATAGTGTGGCAGGTTGCCTATCGTAAGAGGCAAATATCGCATTATTCACGTTTGTATTTGAGAGATCCCTATCACTACGTACTCATTTGCTAAAAGTTATTATCTTCGACTCCTCTACGTGCTCAACAAATGTCTAACATTTCAATATCTACCTCTAATTGAATGCAACACGTTTCCGCATTATGAGAATGTAAACATATAACATAATCATATAAACATATGGGAATATGAACATAAACATATAAACAGAGTGCCCTTTTATTATTTTGAGGAACAGTAATGTTAACAAATTACTTACATAATTACTATAATAACAATGATAATAATAATAATAATAATAATAATAATAATAAAAATAATAATAAAAATAATAAAAATAATAATAATAATATATAAAACAATTACTACAATATTGCACGCGAGCAACGTCTCTTCGCAATGGCACCTTGCTGGTGAGAGTGCTTGCAGCAGTAATGAGTTTGGTAGCACGAGCTGCAGCTTATTACGAAAGAAAACGCCGGCGACACTAGCCGAATTCGTTTACTACGCTCCGTGAAGTAACGGAGGTTAAGCGAATTCGAGACTCGCGGGTTCCTGTTTGGGTGACCGGCCAGGAACCCCGGGATCTAACGCCGTCGAGCCCCTGGCCGAAGGGATAAAAGGCACTGACTGACTGCGACGTGACGAGACTTGACTTGAGATTATTGTAACGGAGGATCACTCCAGAAAGAAAAGCACATTAATGGAGGATTACTCCCTAGTGCAAAGCGCTCAACGCCCCTTAAGGGGTTTGGAGACGCGTTGCGTCAAGCTGTAGACGCAACAAATTTGTAAAAAAACGTAAAATGCGTGCTCACCACGGTCGTAATAAATGCTGGAACTGTTGGCCCCTCTACTTGTTTCCCAGTGATTTGGTTGCTACCAACAAGATACCAATACAATTTGTAATAGGAGGCCCTCATTCGACTCTGTATGGAGGGACGTACCTCGTGCACTGTATCGTTATCATTATTATTTTTTAATGCGAATGTCGGTCATCTGGGACCACGCTACACTTTGTTCTCAGAGGCCCAATCCTATTTTATCCCGTAGAAATAAACGTGTCTTTCTACTCGCTATAAGAGTCAGCATTCTCGGCTGTATCCATTGTTCAAACAAGGTTGTTAACCTTGAGTTTTGAGCTATGAAGTGATAGGATGATTATGAGGGATGAAGGGGCAATTAGAAATACGTCCATGCAAATTCGCCCAGGATTCGAACTTGCAGTCTCCTGAGCTCAGGTGACGGCTGTCGCAACAATCTGCGCTACAGGGGCCGGCATTATTATTATTATTATTATTATTATTATTATTATTATTATTATTATTATTATTATTATTATTATTATTATTATTATTATTATTATTATTATTGTCAAAAATTGGCCAACCTGGGACCACGCGAACCACTTGTTCCCACCGAGGCTGAGTCATATTCTTCCGGGGGCAAGTGAACGTTACCTTTTTGGGAGGGATCAGCACTTTTATGTCAAATCAATTTTTACGCCCCAGGGTAGCTTTCTGAATTCTATTATTATTATTATTATTATTATTATTATTATTATTATTATTATTATTATTATTATTATTTATTATTGTGGTATTATTACTACTTAATATCGCGATGTGTTTTAGGACATGGCGGGCCTGCTGAAGCCGGCGGCGGCGCGCCTGTTGGTGCAGGCGCTGCGCGAACGCCACCCGCACGTGCCGCTGCACGTGCATACGCACGACACGGCCGGCGCGGGCGTGGCGGCCATGCTGGCGGCGGCGGAGGCCGGCGCCGACGTGGTGGACGTGGCGGTGGACTCCATGTCGGGCATGACGTCGCAGCCCAGCATGGGCGCCATCGTGGCCGCGCTGCAGGGCACGCCGCTCGACACCGGTGAGTGGCCACGGCGGCGGGCCGCTCGAGCGCGGACATTGGTCGCTCGAGCGCGAACGTCGGTCGCTCGAGCGCGAACGTCGGTCGCTCGAGCGCGAACGTCGGTCGCTCGAGCGCGAACGTCGGTCGCTCGAGCGCGAACGTCGGTCACTCGAGCGCGAACGTCGGTCTGAGCGAACGCGTCGGTCGCCGAGCGCGAACGTCGGTCGCTCGAGCGCGAACGTCGGTCGCTCGAGCGCGAACGTCGGTCGCTCGAGCGCGAACGTCGGTCGCTCGAGCGCGAACGTCGGTCGCGCGAGCGCGAACGTCGGTCGCTCGAGCGCGAACGTCGGTCGCTCGAGCGCGAACGTCGGTCGCTCGAGCGCGAACGTCGGTCGCTCGAGCGCGAACGTCGGTCGCTCGAGCGCGAACGTCGGTCGCTCGAGCGCGAACGTCGGTCGCTCGAGCGCGAACGTCGGGCGCTCGAGCGCGAACGTCGGGCGCTCGAGCGCGAACGTCGGGCGCTCGAGCGCGAACGTCGGTCGCTCGAGCGCGAACGTCGGTCGCTCGAGCGCGAACGTCGGTCGCCTGAGCGCGAACGTCGGTCGCTCGAGCGCGAACGTCGGTCGCTCGAGCGCGAACGTCGGTCGCTCGAGCGCGAACGTACGCGGTTTCGCCGAGCGCGAACGTCGGTCGCTCGAGCGCGAACGTCGGTCGTTCGAGCGCGACCGCGCCGGTCGCGCGAGCGCGAACGTCGGTCGCTCGAGCGCGAACGTCGGTCGCTCGAGCGCGAACGTCGGTCGCTCGAGCGCGAACGTCGGTCGCTCGAGCGCGAACGTCGGTCACTCGAGCGCGAACGTCGGGCGCTCGAGCGCGAACGTCGGGCGCTCGAGCGCGAACGTCGGGCGCTCGAGCGCGAGGGTGGGGGCCGTTCGAGAGAGAACTTTGCCGCTCGAGAGCGAACGTAAGAACCACTCGAGCGCGAACGGTGCAGCTCGAGCACAAATGAGCGCAGCGTGAAGGTGTACAGGACGAGTTGTGTCAGATTGTAGTTATGTGATTTTGTTATTATAATGTAGAAAACTAGTTTGCGAACACTTTTGATGCGTGTAGTGAATTGAAAATAAGAATCTGGGCAGTTTTTCTTGTGACTTTTGACATGAAGAATAAACGAATTATGTTCGACGAATTACTCGTGAATTTGGTACGAGAGAATCCTTGTTTATACGATGAAGGAAATACGAGCACTACTAAAACAGCTACTCGCATATATATATATACAAATCGATAGAAATGTGGAAGGAAAAGCTAGGAACGATAGTAGTAAGATCTTTCCACTGTGCTAGAAACGAATCGTTTCAGTACGTTGAACTCTGATTGGTTCAGGCGAAACTTACGTCCCAGCTTACGTCCGTCATTGCGAATGCTTGTTTTTACGTGTAAATTTTACGGCTAAGTTTACAGCATTGCGTTACATTTAAGTTGGCTTAGTTAATGAGGCTTAAGCTCGCGATTCCCGGCCGGTCCGGAACCGCAAGCGCAGTCAGCCGAGAGCCAAAGAGCACGGGCTGGCAGGGAAAGAGCGAAGGCGGGTCGCCGCTCAAATCAACTGCCTCAGGCCCGCAACAGACTACACCGAGAGATGCGTTACCAGAAATGTGGAAAGAGGCCGGCGAGGCTGCGTCCACACACGACAAATAGGTTATTCGATGACTTGAAATGCATTTAGGCGCTACAAGCCGAGAGTGGGACAGCAGTTAACTACGAGATCACCTGCGAGTGCCATTTCTTGTTTTATTAAACCGCCAGTGCCAGATTATCCAATAGGCTGCGTAGGCTGGAGCCTGGGGCGCGCAATTTTTGGGGGCGGGCGAATTTCGGTGGATGCAAAATTTCATAAGGGGAACTTTTGAATGTTTTTATAGAAATATTTCTTTTCATATTTGTAACAAAAAGTGTTAGTTATCCATTCGTATATACAGATTAAATGAATACAAAATTATCGTATATTTATTAAATCAATATCGACGTGAGAATTATTTATACGTTTACATTCAATCAATTATTTATACGTACACAATTTTTGCGTCTGTTACAAATATCGTACATTTTTTAATTCAAAATAATATAAATAGCTTTAATGTTTTTAAAAAAGCACCTTAAAAGTGCTCTAAAACATTTGACAGCCTAGAGCGCACAAAAGTCGAAGTCAGGCATTGTTAAATTGTCTTGTGTAACTTCAACCCGTGAAATCCTTGTTTTGCTGCCATAATCGTAAACCATCTGTTAAACTAGTTCGAATTGCCTAAAGAGAAATGCATTACTGCATTACATAAAATCATTATTTAATGTAAAACATTGGAACGTATGTGACTTATAAGGGAGAAGTGCAATCTGTGCGTATTTTCTTGAGCTCCGTAATTCCCTCCCACGTCCATTTTACAGTATTTATTGGTTGAATTATGAATAAATTGTGGACGATCAACTAATTCAGAATAAAATTCACAACTTATAAATTCATAAATAATAAATACCAATTCAGAAAATACTGAATTAATTAAATTCTTTCAAAATACCCCTTCAACTTTTTTGCTTCAAATTTCTTTTTTTATATTGCTCATTATGACCGGGTTTCATTCAAGTCAATATCTTTCACGCACCCATTTTTTTCGTGTTCATTCCCGTTTAAAGAGAAAATTCAAGTAAATAATTAAAAAACTGTTCATCATGTCTTTTACTGCTAAATGTTATAACCTCACTCAGTTCTAAGCACTTTTTAGTGTTTTCCTGCTGTAGCGAAGGCCTAAATGTCATAGAAAATGGAGTAGAAATGTGTCCGAGAAAACTCGCTCGCTGAACAACTTGAGCGAGGAACTCTTTCGCCTCCGCAGAGGAAAACGAGAAAACTCTTTGTAATGTGTGAGGGTCGGTAAGTGTCCTTTGTTTCGATTTTCCACATTTGACGTCGCACATTTTTCGCTCCGCATTCCTCGGTGTAGCCTGTTGCGGGCCTCGGCCAAGAGCGATAAAAAAGGAAAGAGCAGAAGAAAGTCGTTATCTGGCGGCTCAAGGAGCCGGCTCCTTGAGCTCCCCCTTCCACATCAACTTTAACTTCCGCTCGACGCGCGCCGCGAACAATAAAACAGTTAAGAACTATGGTTCACTTTGAAAGAGCGGTTCGTGAACCGTTCTTTGGGATCAACCGGCTCTTTTGAGTGGATCGCCCATTGCTAGCGTTGGCGAGCGTTATTCTTTACTTTCGCACTTCTTCGACTATTGCTGCACGCCACTGCTCCTGCTCTGGTCTGTATAAGCATATACTTATATTCTTACATATAAAACTATCATAGATACAGATAATTATAATATTCAGACTAAAACTCCGCAACAGTCATGTTTTAATAGTTCTGTGCTGTTCGTAGACTGAGGCAGTGTTGCCAGATTCCGCAACTTTCGCATTTTCTTCCACCTTTTTGACGTCTATTTCGCAATTCGCAGTAATGGCCACGAATTCAGCAATTGTTCCTCGACGATTATAAAAAGGCGAATGTGTGCGAGTGTTGTTTTTTACGATTTTTATCGTATTTCGAATGAAAGAACGTATTATGTATTAAAGTAATTTTATTTTATAAATATGTAAAATAGCTATAAAATATATTAAATAATAAATTATTAATAATAATAAAGTTGAAATTGTGGGGTAAAAAGGTTCTTTCGGCTATTTCGTGTTCGCGGAGTGTATGCGGAAAATTCCACATTTGCGCAGTTCCAATTTTTCATTCCTTCTTTCGATATCTGGCAACACTGCTGTGAAGCCACCACTATGATGTTGCACCTTGAGAATCCAAATTTAGCAGCACACTCTCGCCAAAAGGGAAAAAAAACAAAAAACAAACAAACATGTCATCACGTGGTCGGTTTACCTTGCTATGCAAGTCACGTGATAACACTACCAAATTCTGCTGGGGCAGGGTTTTCACCACAGTCTTCACTATCACACGCTCCTCCATTTATTTAAAGTATAAAAAATTACAGATACGAAGTTTTGGAGTGATTAAACAATAATGAACTATACTACTGAGACCTTGATGTTTTATTAGAGTACCGGTGTGGATTTTTATTTTAGTTATTTATTTTTTAGAAACATATATTTAAGAAGAGCTTACGTAACACTACAGTATGGATATTTCACAAATAAACCTTTTTTTTTTTTTTTTCTCCAATGAAATGAACCAAAATTAGGGTGGTGGTGTGTGCATACTTAAATAGTGGAGTCTGCATGCTGTTATGTGCCCAGATTGTGTATATTGAGAAAAAAGGAAGATTATTCTTTAGTGTAGTAATTTTTATAAATTCATATAACTTTTAAACAGTAGTGCAAGTGATTTGTTTATGGAAAGGGGATCGAGACAAAAATAAAATTTTCTCAATTTTTATAATACTCTGTGTTGCTTAATCAATTTATTTCTCTGCCAGGAATGCATTTGCCGCATATAAGCGAGTATTCAGCATACTGGGAACAAGCAAGAACACTGTACGCTCCATTTGAGTGCGCAACAACAATGAAGTCTGGCAATGCGGATGTGTACCTGAATGAAATCCCTGGAGGGCAGTACACCAACCTTCAATTCCAAGCTTATTCTCTGGGCTTGGGAGATTTCTTTGAAGATGTCAAGAAGGCTTATCGCGAGGCAAATTTGCTTCTGGGTGACATTATCAAGGTGGGTTGAAGAACATTACCGTGTTACACTGTTTCATTAGAATCACAGTTATATTTTGAAAGAAATTTGAAATCTAAGAATTTATATAGTCGAAGAATATATAATATGTGGAGAAACCAAAAGACTTTTGAAAAAAATTATTGGGTAGTATTGAACATTTGTGACAATACAAGATTTTTCAGTAGCAATCATTTGATATTTTAAAAGGTCTGCTCTACTTACAAGTTTGATCAGTTGTACATGATCATTAGAATTGAATTTCTTTGAATATATATTCCTTATTCTTTTAATTTAATAATGTTTAGATTTGATTTATTAATTTCATCAGAGTTTGCAAATCAGATTGATTTTTGATACTTTCCCGATTAGTCTGTTGTGACTGGTTGATTTACTTTATGAGGGCTACATTCAAATAATACCTGTCTTATAAGCATAACTATAATTATATAATGAATATTCAATTGTGTGAAGTTCTTCTCAATTTTTGATTCTTGTGAATTGTGTGGTAAAAATAAATATTCATTTTTTATTTTTCTCAGGTTACACCATCATCAAAGGTTGTTGGTGACCTTGCCCAGTTCATGGTGCAGAACAAGTTGACAGCAGCTGATGTCATGGAGCAGGCGGAGGAGTTGAGCTTTCCGCGATCGGTTGTTGAGTTCCTGCAGGGCAACATTGGCGAACCGTATGGAGGGTAAGTGATATATAGGGCCTATGTTTTCTATGGTAAGGGCAGACATTACTAAAGGCAATGTGGGCAGCTGTTTAAGGGTAGATGATACTTAATAGGGACAGATGCAGTTTATTTATAATGCATCTGGGAAACTTTTAATTTTTAACTAGAAAATTTATTTCACTGATAAATAGGTACTTGTGTGTTGCAATCCACGTGTATCAGCTCCCTTTGCATCCATGTTCCAAAATTTTTTGTCAGAACCCATACAATGGGACAATTTGGAACCAGAAAGTTGACGCAAGATTCTCTTTAATTGATAACTTCCTTTTCGATTGGAAACTACTTTCCCTCTGCAGATTTATAAAAAAATATTAAAATAAAATTATGTTTCACTACAGAGTAATCTCTTTGAATAAATCAATTTCCTTAAAAATTTGTAAGAGATTAATTAATATTAGACAAAAATTTGAGAAAAAATTGACCAATAAAATGCCTTAGTTTACCAAGACACTAGGTTTGTAAATTCACCAAGGGAAGTCCTAAACTATGGTGACTAAAATAATTTTAAACAGTGCCGTATTTTTCTTGAATTTAAAGAGAGCAGGACACTCAGTGAAATAACTTAGCATTAGCAAGTGCAATTGGAGCCTACAACTGAAGTTTCTTGAGGCAGAACTCCCTAATTTAAAGTTTCAATGTTAGTATGTTTTCAAGAACAGCTAGCAATAGTACCACTATTTAAATATATAAATGAAAGAGAATTCCGCAGGTGGGCTACTGTGATCAGTTATTTCCATAGTTCACCTGATAATTGTGAGCTGAATGTTGGAGAAGTACCTAAAAACTAACTTGTGAATTGCATTTGCGCCTCCCTTTCACATCACATTCCCATCCTTAAGGCTAAGCATTGTCGATATTCTCTCCCCATACCCCCATGGTACAGAAAGACCCTAACAATCGACAAAATTTGTATTTGATCTGTGCTGGGTGACATTGCCCTGAAGGCTGAGGTGCTGATGTTTCGACCGACACATCGCGGTCCTCTTCACAGCTGTATGTTGGTGAAAATGTCCGCACCTCAGCCTTCGACATGGCATCACCCAGACAGCCCAGATCATGACTCTGGCTGCAGAAGCCTACGATATCATTTAAAATTTGTCTTTGGTTTGCAGGTTCCCTGAGCCCTTCCGCTCGCGTGTCCTGAAGGCCATGCCGCGAGTACAAGGTCGACCTGGAGCCTCCATGGCTCCTCTTGACCTTGGCGCCCTCAAGACTGACCTGGCATCACGGCATCCAGACATCTCTGACCGTGATGTTATGAGCGCTGCTCTCTATCCGAAGGTGATTGACTGACTTACAATATTTTATAATGTAGTGTACTGTGTGTAATGGTTTTGCTGTAACTTTCGTGAAAACACACCAATTTCTCTTTGTTGGCTGTTACTGGCAATAGAATGCCTGTTAATGCGTTGAGAGTTCACATTGTCAAGGATTTTCAAACCTCAGATATGCTGAAAATCTTCAGTTTTTATTTCATTAATGCAAATAGTTTTGAATGTAATTGATAATTTTCTTTCAAGTAATAATTTTGAATGGATTTTAAATGATTCAATAAATGAAATGTGTAGTTCACAAAATAATTTAAAGTAAATGTTGTTGCAGTAATGACACATTTTATTGGACTTCATTGGTTATGTAAATTATTATTGATGAAGAAATGTAGAATTTTATTATATATAATTTAAAACCAATACATTAATGTATAATGCTATTTTGTGTTCTATAGGTTACAGAAGACTATCTGACTTTCAGAGACAAATATGGACCTGTCGACAAGTTAGATACCCGTATCTTCTTGACAGGACCTAAAGTTGGTGAGGAGTTCGAGGTGAGTGGTAAAGGTTTTTTGTTGGTCCAAAATAGTCAGTTTAGAGTTAAACCTCTTCAGGAACATTGGCACATATGCCAACATTGGCCATTAGAATTACATTATTATATGTGGATCAAGAAATGGTCTTCAAATGGGCAACGGGCACATGTGTGGCATATACATCCCCAAATATTGACTACCTTGATCCTGACCAGTCCAAATTTTCAATCTTCAATTGTTCTTGAAGGAGGCTGGGTTTTTCTGTGATCATACTATGCATGTAAAGGATGAATTTGTCCCCGAAGAGCATAAAATAAACTTGACAGAAAAATAATGAAGTTATGAACTTGTAAGGAGCATGAATTAGTATATAGAGGAGTATGAATTTTCTAATGAAGTAGTTCAGTAGTCTTGCCTCCTTTCTCTCATTACAAGATGCACATTTTTAGTTCTCATTAAGGTTGGATTTAGTTGTAAGTGTTCCATATTTTTGCAATATTGACTTTGTGATATAATTATTTGAATGCAATCAGTGTGTTTGGTTTTTCAATCATGATCTTTTGGAGATTATCTTTCTTCAATTTATCGGTCTGATTGACACAAGCAGAAAATATTGAACTATTTTCTTTCACAATTAGTGAACTAATGAAATAAGTGACTAGAACCAACAGCCAGTAATAGTTATATTCTACTATAAAATTAAAAACAGAATCCAAATGAGAGCTATGGATGGTAGACATGTGGACGAGTTAATAAAAGGATCATAATCTTTGGCATGACAACTTGTGAAGAGTAAGGGCCATTTAACTAGGTTGCTCCTTCTGTTTACCAGAGGGGCTTGCACAGGTGATTCATGGTCAAAGCATCGATTCCTGTTTACCTATATATTGCTTTATTAGATTGATGATGTGGTTGGCCAAGGCCTGTAGTGGGTTGTCAAGCCAAAGAACAGGAACATTGATGATGAGACCACATTTAGGTACCTCCTCAATTTGTTCTTACGAGGCTGAGTACGTCCCATTCCAGACCCAATCCTAAAGTGAAAATTTCCTGCCAGGGAATCGAACACCGCATCTCTGGATCTATACCTCCAGAAGTATACCTCTGTACCTAGCAATGCTAGTTCGTTCACTACAGATGTGGTGTAATAAAATAATTCATAATTTTCATTGTACTGAACTGTAGGGGAACATCTGTGCACATAAGCGACCTAGAATTTTGTTTCTTGCTTAGGTTACAATAGAGCGAGGTAAGACTTTGGGCATCAAGACTCTGGCGATGGCTGAGGACCTAAGGCCAAATGGAGACCGTGAAGTTTTCTTTGAGTTGAACGGGCAGCTGCGATCCGTGTTCATTCAGGACAAAAATGCTGTGAAGGTAAGTTCTGCTTGGCATATTTTTCATTTGTTAGGATTCTCTGCTCCTTTGCCTAAATGTAGGCAGTTCCAGCTTTCCCCAGCTTTGTGTAAATTTGTTTAGGCACCATGAACTTGAGACCTATTAATAAATTTTGTCCCCTTATACTTTTGCTCTTAAATTCTTCTGGCATCGCTTGTTTCATTAAATAATGTCTTAGTAAAACACTCTTCTTAAAACAGTTTCATGGAGCAATTATTTTCAAAATGGCTGAGTCATTTCTGTAAAAGCTCATATAGAAATGTAAATGTTTAAAATTGCAATTTTTAGATGTAAATGACTTGGTAGAAATCTTGTGTTCTCTTCTACTTGCAGTTTCTTGTATAATTTTTTCCCTTATCAAACAGTTTATTTCTAACATGCAATATCTGTTGTAATAAAAATTTGTAAGCGTGAATATTATACGTTTAATCTCATTAACAATTCTGAACTGTCTTCATACAAAAAAATGAGATTAAGAAGATTGAGATTAATTGCATTTTATCTGCCTTCTCACTTGTCTCATATTGGTTGAAAACCCTGATTTTTTAAAATTGAAAAAATTCAAAATTTTTTTGATGTTTTCCTAGAACTACAATTATAAAGATACATTTATTTTTCTTAATGAAATGTGTTCCTCAAAAACAATCTTCAAATAAGGTCATGTGGATTTTTTTTAAAATGAGTATTTTTTGAGTAATTTTGCGACATAATAGGCCGCTCCCAATTTACTGCGCTGCGTGTACATAAAATGAAAAGTGATGCTAGGCAGTTGAATATTATGCAAGTTAGAATTTGTATATTATTTCATATTTCTTTGTTTGATTCTTCTTCGAGTTTTTGTTACGAGTTTTCAATTTAATCTTTTAGAAATTATTTAAAACCTGTTTTAAATTGCATCCTTTAATTGAATTAAATGTGAAAACATTTATGATGATTTTGCTTCGCTTAATAAGATGTGGAAATGAAAAGTATTGCATGTAAAAACCGAGTAATTTTGATGAATATAAAAATATTATATTTAATTATTATATTTTTCTATCCATTTTCATTTTCTTGCTAGTGGTATCTACAATGCTAAATGGGAAAATGTATAACTCATACGAATTAGCAGTCATTGTTACTTGTAAACCATTGTAGTAACACCGCACTGATAACAGAAGGTGATAATGACTACTGCCATTTCTTTTGCATTAATATAAAGTAATAATTTAATTACGGCTAAAATACGCATCATGCATCGTTGATACATTTATGTAGAATGTGAATACACAGAATTCAATATCAGAAAGCTGTTTTCGTTTAAGCATTATAATACAAAAAATATTTGTATTTTTTCCGCTTCGTTTTAAGAATTTTTGAGACAGTGATTGAAGTGTAAGACAGGAATTGTCATATTATATTACATAGCCCTTAACAATTTCACGAGAAAGTACGTGCTATTGTAGCACCACTAGTTTTTATTTGTCAAATCCCAACAAGTTCTCTATCAACGTCTGTACAATTAAATTTTCTGGACCCGAACTTGACAATGAGGTTTTCGGTTGTACGAAAAGGTCGGCCTCATGCGCAGCTCGTGCCTGATATAAAATAATCCTTGCATCATGAGTTCATGTGTTACATTATTTTTTCCTGTTTTTAATCCTTCTGAGAATCTATATCCCCGCGGCGACCGGACGATAAAAAAGCTTATCTCGCGATATAAAAGCCCCTTTTAACATTTATGGTCTTACCACGAGTTTTAATGGTATCTAAAAATCACAATACTACTTTTTATTGGAGACTTTTAAAGACATGTTGGAGACAGGTAGGTTTTACTTATTGGAGATTTTTAAAGACATGTTCGAAATATAGTGGACTTCCTCATAAATTATCTTGGAAGAAATTATTTTACTTGTGTTTTAAAGAACCGAATCAAGGAATACGATGTAAACAGGTGGAGTTAGAGATAATTGGCCCAGATGTTCTTCGCTCACAGGTGGATTGATGATTTTTACTTTCTCGCCTTACTACGTACTTACATTATTTAAGTATTGTAATGCTGCAGCGAAAATCGGCGATTTAGCAACAGAAAAACTCGTCTTTTCGAGGCCCGGTAAGGAAACCTGAAAAGTGAATAGATCTTGTTCCTATATGATAAATTTCTCCAATACATCGTTTAGTCGTATTCCACGTTTTGTGGGTTCTTGGTACCGAAAAATCAATTGACATCTAAACGTCTGTATGGCTGGTCAAAGCTAGCTCCCTAACCGTTCCTACGATTTTCTCCGAAATTGATATTCCCGGATCTGAACCAACTCGAGTCCTCGAGAGTTTGAAACGCAGATTTTGATTGGGGGTGGGTATATTTTACATGAAGGCTCTACATTTTCAAAATTCTCTCTAAAATTACTTCTTTTGATTAAACATTTTCCTCGAACTGTACAAAAAACGCTTAAATGATGACGCTGGTTTAATTGTCCGTGAAATGTCGGAATTTTTGCAAAATCTTTTGGAAAATTTGCAAAAGTTTTAAGTAGGGGCCGGATTTTGTGAGCTAAAACATCGCCAAAGATTATCAATAAAATTCTCTTAAAATGCCCTAAAAAAAGAAAAACGACGTAAAAGATTTGATCTCGACCGCTTCAGATGAACTACTCAAGCTGTTGGATATGTTACTCGTGTAAGAGATTTCTTTTTGTTCAAGTGAACTGAGCTTGCAAACGTTTGGTTTGGACTCTTCTTTAGAAAAAATCTCTGCTTTATTTATCACGAAATTGACCGAAGTGACAACGGCGACGATAGATGTCACAGAAACCTTAGATTTCATAGTACTCACAATGGCGGATATTTGAACGAAGAAATCGGAAAGGCTACTCAGAAATTCTGCGGTGAGCATTTGTTGAATTTCGTAAATATTGTTTGAAGCAAGTACCATTGAAATGATATTATAATCGATTAATACCAAATTGGTATTTGGCAATACACGATCGACATCCGGATCTCCTCCATACTCAGGAACTACAGCTTGATCATCGACCATCGACCATCGACCAATACATAGACGAAAGATGAATACTATGCAAATTTTCAACAGCGCCTCTGACCGGGAGGTCCTAGGTTCGAGTCCTGACGGCGGCGGGATTTTCGACGCCAGCTTTTCAGCTAGGTTGAATTCAGTTGCTGTCTGGAGGAGAATTCTAGCGGCCGGCTGCTCTGATCGGTAGTTTTCCGTGGTTTCTCCGATCAACACCAGGCGAATGCCGGAGCAGTACCATGGCCACCTTCAGTGGCCATGGTAGTACCCTACCAAACGGGACCGCGCGCGATCTGTCCTTACTCTTCCTTGGCCTATCCTCTCCCCTTACACACACACTTACACTAACATGCACTACACTACCACGTATTCCGGGAGACGGTCGGGAGCTTAGAGCTTGTCCCGGCTGGGGTGGTGCCCTGCTGGTGGGAGAGTCCTGGTTGGGTGAAACCCCACTAGCCGACGGTAGGTCGGCGCCGGATCTCGTCATCCAGCAGGGGAAGATCACCGCCATCTCCCGAGAAAAAACACGCACTACATCAACGGGACTAATGACCAAAGCAGTTGAAGCGCCCGGAAACACGAAAAATCAATCAATCAAATTTTCAAATTTCCGCCTGCATGTCCTGTTTCTGGCGTTCCGTGGAAATGTCAGTAATGTTTCATTCTCCTGAAAGTGTATCGTGCCTTAGATTCTATCACGCGAAATGCAGGTCATCGCAAGGGCTCCGGGAGGCGATGCGCCGATCGGCTTTGCATGTCAACGGCGTCACTTACGTGGAAGGGCGAGCTGGAGCCTTGCGACCCCCAGAGACACGAGCGAGATAAAATGAAATTATGAGAATGGGCAGACAGCCTGCCACAAACTATTGTTTTTTTAATTTATTGCACCCGATCAGTGGATAAACCACTTTACATGTCTGAAATTGGATACAAACACTAAACAAATAATACAATATTAACTGAAAAGCACCCAGGTACTTCAAAATTAAAATAACTTAACCCAATTTTATTTGTGAGAGGGAATCCCCTCTGGGAACCTCATTTATTAGGATTTTATGTACAGGGCAGTGATGTGAAGGGAGTAGGAAATGGGGAGGCGGAGTGAGCTTAGGATTACGTGTTTATGATGGTTACGGAGGTCTGAATTGATCTTTGGGAAGCAGTGATATGATTCTGGTTGGACTGTATTTTCCTGATGTAACAAACTGACGAGTAAGGAATTTTGCAAACAAAAGATTGGAGAAAGGAACCGACAATCTCAAGAGTGTTCAATATACTCAAATGAAAATGTTCATGAAATAATGTCAAGGGTCCAAATTCTGCCTCGCGACCTCTCCCAGGGTAATTTGCTAATAACTAGTTCGCCAAACACTAAATCTGGTTGGTGTCTATTGTAAACCACACTCGTGTTATCTAGATCAAACAAAATTATTGTCAAGACTCTTGTCATTTTGATACAGCACTACTCTTACAAAAGTGTAATAAAAGAAACCTCAAGTTTCG
Source organism: Teleogryllus occipitalis (assembly GCA_011170035.1). NCBI lineage: Eukaryota > Metazoa > Arthropoda > Insecta > Orthoptera > Gryllidae > Teleogryllus > Teleogryllus occipitalis. The sequence goes on from BLKR01002653.1 coordinate 90,014, forward strand.
CAATTATGCTCGCGGTTTTCTTTGCATTATTAATCATATTTTAATTTATATTCTCTAAAATTTCTGTATAATGTAGAAAACATAGCTGTTAAATAAATGGCGTACACACCTTAGATTTAACGAATTTTCTTAATAATATCGTCTTTAGTGTGATGATTTTAGCTCGTTCACCCAAAATGGCAGTAAAATCACGTCCCTCGTGGATGGTGGTCAGTTAATTGACCACCAATTCAATAAGCAAAGCCTACCAAACTGAAATAACGAAAAGTTGACATTTAAGCAACCACTATAAATTCAGGAACTCCTAATATTTTGCCAAGTCGCAGTTTTAATATAAAAAGTAAACTATTTCAATATAAAAAGTAAACTTATGACAGATGGTCAATAAATTGACCACTATCCTATAAAGGCTTAATTCACACCACTCGTTGAACACTTCTAATAATGTGTGAAAATTTCAGCAAAATCGATCGAGTATTTTTGGTGTCTATGAGCGACACGCATAGACAACGTTCCCTTTTATTTACATACAGATTTTCCTCACCAATAGTGTGTCCTCTCAGGTTAGACCACTAATGGAAAAACTTTCTGCCCGATCTGCCTGAACCAGGTACATTACATGACAAAGTGGCGAGTTGACCGGAATTGTTTCAGTGATCGATAACTCAACAAGTGGAGATAATGGTGCAATATTATGATTAATGTAAGAAATAACGAGTATTTGCGGTAACCATTTAAAATCGACTCCCAAAATGTTTGCTCGAATGTTATAATCGCATAATAGACTGATCAGCCACTGTTGAAATTCCCGTTCTGTTGGAAAATGTTCAAAAGTGTATGTTTCGGAAGTCGCCGGAACAAATTTTCGTGGGAATTTTCACTTGAATTTGCTGACTTCAATTATTTCATCGCCTACTAAAACCAACAGAAGTCGCAAGTCACAAGTCTCATTATAACATCCCACTCACGTACATAGAATCTAGATAGGACGTGAAATAAGAAAAATGATATTGATAATTGCGATCTTGATAATTTATAAAAACGTGTTGATGTTATTGGTTTAGGATCGGCACGAGCCCTGTTATCAAGATTCTCTTTTTCAATATCCGCTCGAAAGTTGGGCGCTGAACTGCATGGGACACGACACAAAGCCATTTACGGAACATAACGCCTATCTCGTTTTAAAGTTGAAGCTGACTCTTCACATTTCAAGCAGCAAAATATATATTCATCGTATTCGTAACTCGTCAATTTGGTTTTTCATTTAATGTTCGTAAGAAAAGTTTGCTTTTTTTTACTGAGAGCACCAAGAGTATTAATAATAATATAATAATAATAATAATAATAATAATAATAATGTATTTATAATTTTTTTTTCATCTGCGAAATGCATTATTTTTCTTGAAGGAATCGTAAAATCGATTGTGGCATCGATGGTGTACCGGATAGCGTGTCGGACTGTTACACTCAAGTACGCTGGTTCAAAACTGATCGAAGCTGTGGATTTTAAGGGCAGAAGATTCTTTTGTACGCCTTCCTTCGGTTGGGAAGTAAATCTATTTGTCCCATGTTGTAGATTTACTGCATGTAAAGAAGCCTGTGAGCAAAATTCAAATCGCCTGTTTCGTCGCCCGAGTGATACCTCCTTTCTCTGCTAGATGGCGAAAAGGCGTAGCGGAATTTGCGTGGTCAGATGGAAGAGTAGGCCTGATAACCTGTGCCTCGGAACAGAAGATAAGGCATGAATTAAATTGACGTAATGAGCGGTTTGATGCTACATGCGATTTTGTTAAATCCAGTCCCCGCCGAATGTGTTTTTAATTCTAACTTTCACAGACATGTTACAACTTCCGCTAAAAGTTACAACCGTCGCTAAAATTATCATTGCTCTATGAGTCACTATGTTTATGTAGAAAACCAACAAAATAAAATGTAAAAATCACAATGATGAACGACACTAAAATATTATGTTAAAGTAATGCAAAACCATTAGTCAATTTTTACATTATTTAAGTGTGCAAAATTAAATAGACCTAAAGTCTTGTGTAGAGGGGTCAAAGAATACCCTTTGGTTCGCGTTTTTCATTCAGTTTTCCTTCATTCATTGACCAATTCACTGATGGCATGGCTTTGCATCTGTAATATATTTGGCCTCCAAAACATTTCTTCATTTTTCAATTATGTAAGCACAAATTATCGCCCGCTCTTCGCTCGTTGGAAGTGTAGTCCCAGTTTGGAGGAGAATCCTAGCAGCCGGTTTCTCCGATCAATACCAGGCGAATGCCGGTGCAGTACCCTAACAAACGGGCCACGGACAGCACACGATCTTTGCTTCCTTTTCCTTGTCCTATCCTCTCCCCATACACACACACACACACACACACACACACACACACGTACTGTTACGTGTATCGTCTGCAATGAATTGACGGAATGAAAATATGAGAAAACAAGGGAGCTTAAAAAAATTATACCTGAGAAAAGACATGTGGAGGAATTCCTGATAGCTTGATATTCAGAGGACCAGCAGACTGTACGTGGCTAGTGGTGGAGAGGAGGTGAACCCCGTGCACGCACGCACGTGCCAGCTAAGCCACGTGGAATGATCAACAAGCTGACGAAGCTCCTGCAAGCACGCACCGACCACCCACGAGAGAAGCGGGGACCAGATGATGTCATGCTTGGACCCGTCGTACATTTCAATTGACCAGCACCAACAGTTTTAAACACAGCACCTTCGTATATGATTAAACTAATACTAAATAATTGTGCTGCAAGAGACCCCTGGGTGCAATGGCATAAACAACGCGAATTTATATTGGGACGTAACAGTTACACTAACATGGACTACACTACCACATATTCCGGGAGACCGGTCGGGGACTTAGAACTTGTCCCGGCTGGGGCGGTGCCCCGCAGGTGGGAGATACGTGATAGGCTGATAAGTAGTTCGACGCTACCTTCCGATGAAAACGTGCACGACTCTTAGGGGAGTTTTTTTTTTTAATTTGTTGCGTCCACAAATTGACGCAAGCCCCTTAAGGGGCGTTGAGCGCTTTGCGCTGGGGAGTAATATGCGCTATTGGCAAATAATCCTCCATTACTTATATGTCATGTCACGTCACAGTCATTTATCAGGAGGCCGATCTCACTAAGGGTCTTCAGGCACAAAATTCAAAAACAGATAGTTCACCCAAAATTTTAGACACAATGTTCGTTTCCGAAACTTCCTATGAAGTTCTCAAAATAATCGGTAAACTAAAAAATAAATATTCGTCCGGTTTAGATGAATTCCCAGATTCTTTGTTAAAGACTTGTGCGTATGCCATTATACACCCGTTAACTCACATATTTAATGCATCTTTATGCACTGGAACGTTTCAGATATTTTCAAAACAGCTAAAATTAAGCCGCTCTTCAAAAAAGGCAACAAAAATGAAATTCAAAATTATCGGCCCATCTCTCTTCTATCAGTTTTTTCAAAAATATTAGAGAGACTTTTTACGTACGAATGGAAACCTTTCTCACTAAACACGACGCGCTTTCAGATTGCCAACATGGATTTAGAAAATCAAAATCAACGGAAACAGCTATATTTTATTTTCTTAAAGATGTCGCCACATCATTAGATCAAAACGAGGCACCTATTGGATTATTTTTAGATCTCTCAAAAGCTTTTGACGTCATTGATCATGACATTTTACTTTCCAAATTACCTTCATATGGAATCCGTGGTATTGCTCTAGATTGGTTATGTTCGTACCTTAAACAACGATCTCAGAAAGTTGAAATACCTTACTGGAATGATGGAACATTACGTACGCACCTTTCCGACTCTTTGCCCGTTGCATGTGGAGTTCCTCAAGGATCGATTTTAGGCCCTATTCTGTTCCTACTTTGCGTAAACGATATGCCCTCGACGATTCGAAACGGAAGAACGGTTCTCTTTGCGGATGATACGAACATCCTTTGCAATAAAGAAACCGTAAATAGTACAATATCAGATGTTTCAAATTGGTTCCGAAATAACAAATTAATAGTAAACGAAAAGAAAACGGTTTTAATGCAGTTTTCTATTTCAAATAAACAATTCTGTGCTCCATTGAAAATGAACAATGTACCATTGACTGATGTTAAGGCAACAAAATTTTTAGGTCTCTCAATTCAGTCAAACCTTAAGTGGAACGTCCATTTAAATGAATTGAACACAAAATTAAGTTCATTATGCTACGCGTTCAGAATTCTTGCAAATTCAGTCAGCCTTCATACTGCTCGTTGTGTATACTTCGCGAATGTTCATTCTCGCCTGAGATATGGCATAATATTCTGGGGAAATACATCTTATAGCTCTCAGACTTTTAGATTACAAAAACGAATTGTACGAATAATAACCAAATCCCACCCACGTGGTTCATGTAAGCCTCTCTTCATTAATCTAGGAATTCTACCATTACCGTGTCTTTTTATTTACGAATCAGTGGTTTTGTAAAAAATGACTTGCTTAAGGGCGGGAATATATTTTCAGAAAATGCCGAAGTCTATTACTATAACACTCGACGTAGAAATCATATTCATCAGGTGACAGTATCAACAGCTCATTACAAAAAATTCACATACAATACATGTACATTGTTTTACAACACTTTGCCAGATGACATTAAACGATTAAATTCAATAGAAAAGTTTAAATCCCAAGTGAAATCGTTTCTGCTGCACAACTGTTTCTATACAATTAGAGACTATACTGAGCATCACAAGAAAAGTAACATTAATTTTAACAATGATACATAATGCATTAATTACCATTTGGACTGTATAAATGAGTATAAACAACCTGTAACAACTATCGTAACACAGCTTCCGGGTCAATGACCCCTATCTCGATCAGGTTTTTCGTCCAGTTTCCCTGATCCATTGAGCAAATGCTGAGATGGCCCCTTGTTTCTCTTCTGGACATAAATGTAACTTCATTTTCTGTGCACGTCTTCTAGAATTCAGTGGAAAATACAATTATTCAAATTATCGTTTCCATGTTGTCGCGGCAGGAAGTAATAAGAGCCAAAATGTATTGCTTATTTATCTTTGAAAATAGATTTTATTACATGGGAGTTTTTTTTGTTGTTTTTTTCTCCCTTTCAAAATTCAAAATTTATTGCTTATTTATCCTTGAAAATAGATTTTATTACATGGGAGTTTTTTTGTTTTTTTTTCTCCCTTTGAAAATTCAAAATTTAAGTAGTATATGACTTAGTGTAGGGATCACAGAATTTTGAAAATGTGCACACAATTCACTTTTCCCCATAGCACGTCATACGCAGTTTTTAACTGTTTTTTTGACGTTAAATAAATAAATAAATAAATAAATAAAAAGGCCCCCCAGGTATCATCGCCGCGTACGCGCCCGCCTCCTATGTCACTACCCAGCGGCCAGAATTGGGAAGGAATAAGGATAGGGGTAGGGTTTAGGACACTTCACAAGGGTTGGTCTAGCCCTTGTGAAGTAGACAAACTCGTTTTGTTGGACCAAATTTCACATGAGATTTGACGGGAATCGAACCCGGACCTCAGTGGTGAAAGGCTAGCGACTTCGCTATGTGCCACGAGCGGGCCTTATCGGACCGAGTAATGGCCATATCGGTTGACGTGCCTGGAAATACTAATCAATCAATGAATCGTCGATCACAGTAATTTCAACCGTCCTGCGCTTGCTCGCGGTGCGATCTTTCAGTGGTCCGAGCAATGGTCCTGATGGTCCTAGCAATGGCTTTGCCTGGTGAGGAAGGAATACTTAAGTGACATGTCATGTGCAATAGCTTTGCGCAACTACGTCGTGCATTAATACGTAGTACATTATGAAACGATGATATAATGATGGGTATTAATACAAGACTGTGATATTGCAATACGAGCGAGTATCGTAAACTTCACACGAATGTATTAATGCCCGTTACATCGAGTTTCATACGGTACTTTCTCTACGACTTTTATAAGTTAAGCTTTTACATTGAATTGTTTCGTGGCAGTTGATATGCAGGATTCAGTCAAGGCCACCTAACCCTACCTCGCCCTACCCTCGCATGCAGCTGCAGGTGGCTATGGTTACCAGTCCGCCTGCGAGGGCTAGAAACAAAGTGAAATGACGATCGAATTTACGTTAACTAATATTACAAGAAAAATACTAATAATACAAGAAATTAAAACTGACAAGCATAATATCATATCAAATGCAGTTTTTATGTACACAATGGAATGAAATGATTATTAGAACGATTCGCAATGATTAATTGACAATACTTGGTTTGTAAATTTCTGTGATTGGTGAAGAACCTGTATCATAATGGGTATCACAATGCAACTGGTTGCCGCCATCAAATGACAGCAAGACACCTAACCAAAAGTACCTATGTGTATATATATATATATATATATATATATATATATATATATATATATATATATATATATAGGTACTTTTGGTTAGGTTATGGTTATATTTATATTCAAATAGATTGTGGTTTTGTTCATCAGTATTTTTGCTGCTACAGGTGTCTTGCTAACTACATATAGTAGAAACATGAATTATCTTCATTATTGGAATGAAGAACCCACAAAATGAGTTTTTTCTTTCGAAAAATTGCTGCCTTTTGCCGCACCATTACAATTATTTCTCTTTATACTACATGAGGTACACGAAAGTAAAAATCTCGATAGTTCCATTGCATTCAATCTATCAAACCACAATTAACTAGTTATAAAATTATTTGTTATAGAAAAAAATGCAATATTCCAATCTTATTCTCTCCGTTTTTGTCGGATTTTATTGCTTTGTTAGGTACATAAGATAACACTGTAATGTTGCGTGCCTCTTACTCATTTGTCTCGAAATTGCCCCGTATTATGAATCTACGACTTCTGAATTCATTCTTGCGTGACCAACGGCTACATATATGTCCGTCTGTTACTAAACGAGCTGTTAATGTTTCTCTTAATGTATGGGATTTATAGTGAGATACTGCAGAAGGTGACGTCCTTAGTCATAAAGACTATTATCTGCCAAAAACAATAATCGAGCAAATTGTATCATCGTATCCAATGCTGTAAACACACTGGTCTCTTGTTTTTGTAAAAGTTGGGAGACTTGTCTGAAAATCCGCTGATTCGTTATTCGTGTTGCAACACTTGCGACACGCAATGACAATCAGGATCATGTTTTACTCAACTCGCTGTTTGGACATAGAGACAATATTGATAAAATCCAGAATTTCGGTTCTTTGATGTGAATAAGAAACAATAAAACGAGTCTATGTGCTAAAAAATCTAAACAAAATTATCAAAACAGGTCGTATATGAATAGACTTTCTGCAGGTCTAATATTTGATGGCCGGTGGTATGTGCTTGCCGATAATATTGACTGACAAGAACACACCTGCACACTCACTTAATGGAATTTTAGTTTCTTGCGTAAGGTACAGAAGTTACGCTCTGTCTCGTGACGGACCTTGAAGTTATTAAGTCTTACCTTAGGCTTAAGAAACGATATTTTCCCTTCGTAAATAGTGCACGTCTGTAAGAGTCTCCAATGTCACCTCACAAACGTTCAAAAGACCGCCGATAAACAAGAACGGTTACATTTTTCTAACGCCGATGTACCGGTTCTCGTATGTGAAGTACGTATTGAGATATACAAATTTTTCTCCACATTAATATCTTGCAAAGATCTTAGCGTCCAGCTTGCTGGGTCAATGGGTCACGATATATTATAATCCTTATTACCTTTATAATGGATTATAGGGTCCGCAGACTATACAGCGCTGCTGGGAATCTGAAATAGAATGATTCTAATTCCTAGTTCATTACTGTTTGGATTGACTAAATGAAAGATCACTTTCTTTTCTAAAGAACAAAATTTAACAAAGTTTATTGTTACCTTTTAGCAAACAATTTAGTGAATTTAATAAATGATTTAGATGTTAGGCCTTTGATCAAGATATCTTTGAATTTTACAGTTTTATACCGCGGTTAACTTATCTATTCTTCGTTGATGTCCCTCGTAGACTTCTCAGTCGAAATATCTTGCGAGCTTGCCGTAGTCCAAAGTCCCAAGAAATCCTCTTCTGCTCCTATCCAAACTGGTCTCAAATTATCAAAATTATCAGTCCCGATTACGTCCTATGACATAGTCCCGAAATCTATAACTCGATTACCACTCCCGACAAAGTCCCAATTTATGCATCAATATTACTTCCACGTGCTATATCTGCAATATCATTTACTGTCCTTAAAATTTCACGATCTGATAACCCGACTCTGACTATCTGCACTACATTCGCTCCCTCTCACGAACCTACGATCAGTTCAGACACGCGATGCCAGTCAGAATCAATCTTCCTGCTTGATTCACCCTCGAAGACACATCTTTTTTTCATAACATTTGACCGTCCTTCTCTCACCCAGCCAATCCATACGTTCGTTACATTTTGGTGTAGCTGACCTTTCGATCGTCTAAACTTCCTCGCCCCAATCCCAAATTTTCTACTTTCGGCATGCAGCCACCTCCTAATGCATTTACAAAAAACAAAAACTACATTTTTTATTCCCGGTCGTTGCTAAGCCTTTGCTCTCGTGATATATTCTAATGCATGTTCCACCATATAGTCTACAAATAAATGTTTGTTTATTTTCATGTGACATATCGGTATGTCACAGTATGTGCATTGAATTCTTACCAGGGTCCAAAACTCTAGCAAGAATTAACTGAAAATGTTAGAAAATTAACGGGTAAAAAATGGCTAAAACAGTTGAAATCATATCTTCGTATTAGATGAAGTCTTATTCGCATTACAAACGCTGTTGTTCCTTAAATTCTCGATAATATCCAGTTAAATTCTCAGACAGTGTAGTATTCGCGTAGGTCTAGAAGATCTACAATCACAGAATACGCATTAAAACTCCCACAGACCAACGCGGAAGATCCGCAGCCTACGCGGATTGGCCGCAGCGGAAGTTTCGCGTCATGTGTTGCCTTATGAGCACGTTCAGACCTGCGTTCAACCGATTGGCAGCGTTTAATCGGCGGCGAAATTTGTAACGCAGTCAGACGTTTTTCTTTCGCTGCAGCTCGAGTTTCGTGGAAGTCCGCCCGTGTTCGGGAGTCTTCGCTCCCCTCTAGAGCAGCCGGCGTCTAGTTTTCTCGTCAGCGGCTGAATTTGCTTGCTAGTGTTGAAAATCTGTCCGTCGGGTCTCGAAACTTAGGATCTCCCAATCTCTCCTGTTGTAAAGCCTCTCCAGCAACTCGGCTGATAAAGTAATTTAAAGTTGGGAATATTCAAATGTGAACTTGAGTAACCTAACCTTAAAAACGAAGATTAAGAATGAGTGGTTACAAGATCTTTTTATAGATTTTTGCCTCAATATTCACGATTATCTGCACAAACTAGCCGTAGCTTACATCATCAGACGAATTCATCTGTTCCTACAAATATTGAAGAAAATAATCTCTTACTTGATATGGAGTTCTTTGTTTCATTAGAATTCATGTTGTGTTTCTGTGTGACATTTTCATTGTCTCTTCCGGAAGTCTTCGTTTCTTTGGAATGTATTTTTTAGGTTAGATAAACTATTCATACAACTTATTCTCTCTCTGAACGATTGCGTGTTCTGAATTGACAGCTTTTGTGGCAAACTTGAATAAGCCGGAAATATGTGCCAGACGGAAGAAAATGTGTCCAAACGATTCTGGCTTAGACAATTTTTACTTTATATCCAAGGGTGTACATAATGGGCGAGACATTTATGCCACGATAGGGTCAAGAGAAAGCAAACTTTAATCAAGTAAGAAGTTTTAAATCTTCTGGACCAACGCGATAACTACGCTATCTGAGGATTTAAATAGGATTGTCTCGAGAATATACGAAATAAGTGCGTTCGTATTGTTGGAATGATGTACTGTAATGTTAAATGGGAAATGGGACAAGCTGAAACGTCTGTTCTGAAAAAGATCCCACCAACCAACACTTATCTTCGCTGGGTTTTTTAATGTATTATGTTTCGTCATACGTGTTGTTGAACGTTTGAGAGTGATTAAGAAACATAGTTCATGCCCTTTTTTATATTTCAGAATGCGATTTGATGGGAGAGATAACTCGGCTAACTGCTAATATTTTGTTAAACGTTTTTGAAACATTAAAAAATTGGGGTTCCTAGAGCTGCATTGCACGATCGTTCCTTTTTTTACTCACCTGTGTGCACGTATGCCATGGAAAAGTTTATCTTGTATCTTGAACCACGAGTTAAAACTCATTAATTTCATATCAATTGATTTATTGACGTGAAAGAAATATATCCACCGCTACAAAACGAGCACTGAAGGAAAATGTGACTTTAAAACATTCGTTTTCACACTTTTCTGAAGCGCAATTCAAGAATGGAAAGCTAAAAATGTTAATTGGGGAAGAAAAAAACAGCGGGAGATTACTGAAACCATTTCTCACTGATCCATTAAGAGTTATTTTTGAAATTAAGTGGATTAAACTCGATTTCTTTTGTTCCGAAAACATTATCAGTAGAAACATCTTTAAACCCCTGCCTGCCGATTTGTAGATTAAAACAATTCAACAGCTTTTTTCGAAATCCAAAGAATGCTGAATGAAATATAAAACGACAAAAATGTTTTTGAAATATATCAATTGAACTGTAAAATTGAATCAACTTTTTAGCATAACGCTTAATGGGACAATTAGAATTATGGTTTTTCAGAACGTATAAATTAAAATAGTTAAGTAATGAAATGTACATTCAAGTGATTACCTAATGAATAACCTCTTTTGTACAAGGAAGTAATGTTTCTGCCGGAAAAATTTGTCAGTGACGGAGGTGTCGCTTTCCATCATTTTCTATCGCCATTTCCATCGCGTGTTGTCGCGCTTTTTATTGTATCACGTTCCGCGTTGCATGATCGTTTTAGGCGAGAGTTGTCCACTTCTGAGACGTGAAACACGTTGCGATATCGTCTCGCCAAGGATTAGATGCAGGACGGCAACAACTAAATCACCTCTGTAATTATTAACGATCTGCCTCGTTCTTGGTTATCGCACGTATTGATCAGATAGGCACTCTGTCCTGCGTTCGCTTTGGAGTGTGTTATTTTTTTTTTCCTCCCGCTTGCACGCGAGCCCTCGTTATTCCGTGGTGTCCCTCGTCGACACGTTCGTTCGACAGACATGAAGACGACCAGGACATGAAGAAGCATGGCCGTGGGACCGTGTTGTGGGTTGTCGCGTTTCTTGTTATCGGTGGCGTGGCCGGGGATGCTGGAAGTTTGAGGCGAGCCGTTTTAGACGAGCTTGCCCCCACAGTGCTGCCCGAGAAGGTCCCGGAACCGCCGTTGGTGCGGTTCGGGATGCCGCCCAACTACATGACCTCCAGCACCAACTGCTCGGACAACTGGAGGCGCACCGGTTGGGACGCGGACATCTTGCACACGCTGGCCACCGAGACGGGACACCTGGACGGGTGCGTGCAAGTGGGGCGCGGGGAGGTGCTAACGAACGGCACCCTGACCGGCGGGATGTTGGACTTGGTGCTGGGGAAGACGGACCTGTACGGGAAGGCCCGCACGCAGGAGTCGACCATGCTCAAGCAGGTGGATTACCTCTACCCGCACAAGCAGGAGAACGTGTGCCTGCTGACCAAGCGGTTGGCCATGGAACGTTCCGTGGGGCTGCCTCCGATGCCGGTTGTCATATGGATGGTCACCGTGCCGACCCTGGTCGCGTTCGCCGCCTTGTACCACGTGACGTACCGGACTTCCCCTCTGGACACGCTTTTCGAAGTCTTCCGTACGTTCGTCACGGGGCTGTACCGCCTGGAGCACCGCCGCCTCATGGTCCCTCTCGGCTTCCTCAGCTTTTTCCTGCTCAATCTTTTCTCCGGTTTCTTCGTCGGCTCGCTGGTGGCGCCCGACCTCGAGACGGAAATGGACACGTTGGAGGAGGTGCTGCAGACGGCGGAGGTTCTCTACACCACGTCCGCGGCGTCGGAAGCGCTGTTCAGCGTTCGGCCCGACGACGACAGCACCCTCTATGCGCTGGTGCGGAAAGTGCGGACGATTCGCAAGAACTCCGAGCGGCGCACCGCTATCATCGAGGCGATCGCATCGCCCCGCGCGGTCATCGCGGCAACCGAGTCCATGCTGCGCGCGTTCATGCTGTTCCCCGAGGCCAACGTGCAAGGGATTTCGCTGTTCCACCACGTGCAGGAGTGTATGCTCGCGCCGGCCTACGATTCATATGCTGTACGACGCGGGTGGAAGCAGAAAAGGAGGTTCAGCGCGTTGCTGCAGCGGATGGTGGAGGGCGGGATCGTGCAGCGTTTGTTTCTGGAGAACATCGAAACGGAACGCAGGCTGGCCAACGGAACGTGGCTGGCCGAGCGCCTGCCGTCGCTCACCTTCCAACCGTTCTCGCTGCTGCACCTCCACATGCCGTTCGTCTTGTGGGTCGTGGGGTTGGCCGTGGCCGCTGCGGTTCTCGGCGAGGAGGTGCTGCTGCAGCGGTGCGGGTGGAGAGGGAAGTGCGTAGTTCCTAGGAGGTCCGCCGGGAGCGGGCCGGTCGCGAGGAAAGGAGGAGCGAGGTTGACGAGGGTGCTGCAACCTCGTGGGAGGATACGATCGGCGTGGCCTCGCCCGGCGTTGAGCTTCATGGCGGACGTCCATTTCCGTGGCGCTTCTTGAGGTACATTGAGTCGGCATAGGAGTAACATTCAATGACTTCTTTCCGTGAATTATTAGGGTAGAAACACACGACGCGAAGCGGCAAGATTGGTTTCATGAATGGCTAAGGGCACGAGAGGTTTTTTAATAAGCTTTATTTTTTGGACGCACGAACTAAAAGGTCATTAGAGACAATACATACAATTCTTTACAGTGCATTAAATAAATTGACATTATTTAGAAATTTGAAAACCTTACATACTTGAGATTTTCAGTGAGAAAATTTATAAGTGAATGAGTAATACGCGAGTCTGAATACCCTGGGCAATCTATTAAAATATGATGGATAATTATAGGGGTGCTACAATATATGTGTAATATATATATATATATATATATATATATATATATATATATATATATATATATATATATATATATATATATATTGAGATATACAAATTTTCTCTACATTTAATATCTCGCAAAGATCTTAGCGTCCGGCTTGCTGGGTCAATGGGTCACGATATATTATAATCCTTATTACCTTTATAATGGATTATAGGATCCGCAGACTATACAGCGCTGCTGGGAATCTGAAATAGAATGATTCTAATTCCTAGTTCATTACTGTTTGGATTGACTAAATGAAAGATCACTTTCTTTTTTAAAGAACAAAATTTAATAAAGTTTATTGTTACCTTTTAGTAAACAATTTAGTGAATTTAATAAATTATTTTGATGTTAGGCCTTTTATCAAGATATCTTTGAATTTTACAGTTTTATACCGCGGTTAACTTATCTATTCTTCGTTGATGTCCCTCGAAGACTTCTCAGTCGAAATATCTTGCGAGCTTGCCGTAGTCCAAAGTTCCAAGAAATCCTCTTCTGCTCCTATCCAAGATGGTGTCAAACTATCAAAATTATCAGTCCTGATTACGTCCTATGACATAGTCCCGAAATCTATAACTCGATTACCACTCCCGACAAAGTCCCAATTTATGCATCAATATTACTTCCACATGCAATGTCTGCAATATCATTTACTGTCCTTAAACTTTCACGATCTAAAAACCCGACTCTGACTATCTGCACTCCACTCGCTCCCTCTCACGAACCTACGATCAGTTTAGACACGCGATGCCGGTCAGAATTAAATCTTCCTGCATGATTCACCCCTCGAAGCTTCGTATTAAACTACCTTCTTTTTTTTCATAACATTTGACCGTCCTTCTCTCACCCAGCCTATCCATGCGTTCGTTATATTTTGGTGTAGCTGACCTTTCGATCGTCTAAACTTCTGTGCCCAATCCCAAATTTTCTACTTTCGGCATCCATCTTAATGCATTTTCCACCTTATAAACTACAAATAAATGTTTGTTTATTTTCATGTGACATATCGGTATGTCACTATATATATATATAGTGATAGAGACTTGTTCTTGAACAGATGTGAGTGGGTAAGACCGCTATGCGGAGTCTTGTGAGAGTAATTTCTTCTTATTCTTGTTTGTACTGAAGGAGCGTCATTATCAAAAATGCTTCTGATTTGGTGGAGGTGACTAGGAAAATTATACCACGTAGTGTTCCTGTGGTGCTTAAGACGTCTGTGTAGTTCTTCTTTGTCGCTATATGAAACTGTCTTGTCTTGAAGAGGAAATTTAATTGCTTAGCAGCTGAATCGACCAGGAAATTACCGTGGATTTCTATGTCATGGTATCCATGAAATTTATGTCTATTTTATTATATGACAAGTACGAGAGCTTTGTTGTCTATTTCCTCTCTGGGGAAAGGAAAAAGGGGTGTGGTCGAAGTTCGCACTGCTCTGCTGCACCTGGCTCAGGGTAGAGAGATAATTAAACATCAACTCGCTTTGTCAGCCGTTTATTCCTAGTCGAAGTTTACAGAAAGAGCTCGTCAGTTAGAATACAATCTTGGACTGCGGACCGCTTCCTGCCGTCCGATCGTGCGCCACGCCGCCATCCCGCGGTTGACAGGCAGCCCTCTAGCTACGATTGGCGATTGTTATAAATAAACAGAAACATTCCGAACCCTGATGAAGATCGACATGTTGATCGAAACGTCGGAACCACAAAAATTAACGCGGCGTCACCCGGACAGCCAAGATTGTATTGATTCTGGCCGCGGAAGCCTACGACTTCATGGTCAGTTAGAACTTACAACTAAACGTGCCCTTCCTTTCATCCGACGCCTCTGCTTAAATTCCCACTGCCTGGCGGGTGACTAACATCCACGTGCCACCGGCAGTTGCTTGGTGGATGAGCCTCTCTTACGCGACTGTTCTCACTTTTGAGAGAACTTCCTGCATGACTCCACGTGTGCACTTGTGCTCGAGTATTCAAGAAGTGTTCACGTGTTTGAGTGGATTGGCACGGTGCGCCTTGGCTGTTAATTCCTGAGCGCTGTCAAACAAATACAAAACAATATTTATTACAACGTAGAATTTATCGGTGGCGGCTCTTGACCCAGCAGACAACAGGTTGCAACTCCAACGAAAGACAGAAAGGTAATTTCCAAAGTTCAAAACACTAGTATATACTGAAATGTAAGCAATTAAGGTGATTTAATTACAACGAAGTTAAATAAAAGTCTATATTGAATCATTGCTTACATAATTTTATTCATAGTGTCCGTGTCAGTTATATTCACTTTCCGCGCACGTGGTTCTAGCTGTGATTTCCAATTGGTACTTTAGTTTTTGTATTAGTTCTGCATTGAGACAGTTGTCAATATAATTCATACAAAAAATAGATTTTGGTTTCGAAAATACGGTGATCGACTCTCGCTCACTGCAACAAGCACTATCGTTTCGACACGTTTTATATAAATTTATTTTATTTCGAAAATTTCACTACTTTGGTACATTTTGTAATAACGACAGATCCTTCCACTCGCTCGTATTCCCACCAGTGCTCCCCGACTGCAATTGTAGGCTGCTGCAGGCGAAAATGTGCATCCACCATTACAGACAGAAAGGGACTTCCTTCCAGAACGGCCAACTTTACACAAAGAAGTCATCAAGTATATGTTTTGAATCAATGAAGCTAATATCAAATAGAAACAAATTCTCCAAACATCATAAATAATGCATTAAATACCCTCAATTATTGAGTGAACTTGTGTACGTTCAAGAACAAGCAAAATCCATAAAATGAAGTTACAGATAGTGTCAGACGAAGACAGAAAATTGGGATTTCCCTTGGGACACGTCTCAGCGCTTGGCAAGACTCCCGTCCCCTATTGGTTGCGGCACTCAGTGTCCCATAATAACACGTGTTGAAGCATGAGGCCCAAGAGCAAACGCATTAAACGCAGTAATACGAGCCAAGAGCGTGGTGCAATACCTGGGAAGGCACCAAACGCCCGAGAGAGCGCCAGTTGGGCGCTCTTTGGTTTCAAAATGATTTCACATACATCCATATTGCTGCAATATCTTGAATATTGAATGTCAGTTAAACGAGCGCTGTCTGCTCGTATATTATTAACATATCTGTGTATAAATAAAAGGGAATGTGCCTATGTGTGTCGTACAAAGACCCAAGAAATTCTCGACCGATTTGACTGAAATTTTTACATTTCGTTCCTTTTAATAACAGAGTTTTATAATAGAATAATAGAGGTTCAAAGAGTGATTTGAATTAAATCGGACATGTGGGGGCGTTGATGATTTGTTTCTGGCGACTCGAGCACCTCGGAAACTCTACTCAACCCGCAGCACAGTCAATGATTAAGCCCGTCTTCACCGCATACAAGAATTCTGCTACTGGGTTGGTGAAATATTGGCCGGAGGTATTACTTCAATCTCGAACAAGAAAATCAAATTTCTCGAAGATAGTGTCATATCGAACACATGCCTAAATTTGAGGTAGAACGGCTTAACAATAGAATACTTGACAACCATGTCCAAACCAGGGCATGCAACAAAACTATACTTGTGAGAAAGTCTTTTAACTATTACAATTGTTGCACAGCGCAGAGTAAAACGTGATTAACAATCACGTGACCAGATGTGTGATGTGCAATAGCGAAGCATTGCAGTGTTCACGAGTTATACGAGTTATACGAGTTATACGAGTTATACGAGTTATACGAGTTATACGAGTTATACGAGTTATACGAGTTATACGAGTTATACGAGTTATACGAGTTAGTTATACGAGATATACGAGATATACGAGATATACGAGATATACGAGATATACGAGATATACGAGATATACGAGTTATACGAGTTATAAAATTCGTATCTTTTGATTACCTGGAGGTTGTACAGCCTCGCAACCTAAGCACGAGCCGCCACTGGAATCTGTTCGCGCTTGTGGCTGCTCAGGTTGCAGCACTTCGGCTGAAGTGGTCGCAGAGCTGTGAGGCACAGATACGGGATATAACGATCACATACCAACCGGCGCGGTGCCGCTTGTAACAGTGAAGTTCCCTAGTTTTCGCGCGATCAGCCCGCGATGTGAACCCGCCAGCGTGTGATCATTGATGAAGAACTGTCGATTTACGAATCGTTTTCTTGCCCGCATAATCCGCTCATCTGAGCCGATGTGTTATAATTAAGAGGTGGGATGAAATTGTTCAGGCAATAAGGCTTCTGTCTCCCTGAACACACCCATCCACGTTTTTCGATTACAACTTAATACAGTTCGCTCCGGTTATAGTAAACTTCTCGGGACTAACATGTTTGGTTCACTATGACCGATGATGTCAAAATTAAATAGAATTTCTCCATAAGGATTGTTTTTATTAATACAGAGATACAACACAGCACGAAGTATGAACTGAAATTTTCTGTATCTTAATTTTTTCCGTAAATCAATTATTTTCAATTGTTTGCTTCGTACTTTTTCATTAGTAATTTCTCTATCATTCTCCAGAGTTCGTGCTCTCTATTCTTGATCCTCCATTGTCCTCTGTCCCTAATTATCGTAATGTAGTCAATGCCTCTTGCCCTATTGGAACACCGTCCCACTCTCCGAAGGTCCTTTTACTCGCCTAATAACATTCGAGCTGCTTTTGGTGACGGGATGTCCCAAGCGGCTAGAAACTGAACGCTTTTGCGTGTGGCACGTCCAATGTCGCAGGTTGTGGTAGTCGCGTGCTTCCTGTTGCGTACGTAGAACTTAACACGCTTTATCCCGCGGAATATCAAGTAACACAAAGATTGAAACTGAAGCAAGCAATTGCGCGAGTCGCGCACGCCAGTTGTAGCCCACGCAGGAAACTGCCTTTGTGAAAAGGAGTTGCATAAGGCCATCAGTAACCATCGATTCCGAGTCCGCTACTGTCACCTTCGGGGAGACTTTTCGATTGTGACGGTTGACTGACATTTTTTTAAGCGTCCTTGTATTGGAATTTGTGGTAAATTTAATTCTTACTAAACTGGCGTAGTGCTCATTTAAAGTCGGATTGTGTATATGCTTAACCAGTGCCACCTGGAACACAAGAGACTGTCCACCAGGTGGCGTTGGATGAATACTACTTGTAACTACTGCGTAACCGCTAAGTATAAAAGTACTTATAATGGTTATCGTTCGTTGCAGAAAAAGTACTGTATGGAACTCGATGTAGTGGATATTAATACATGCGAATAAAGTAGATAATACTTGCTCATTCCTCGGTTGTATCGTAATATTTCATACTCGTGTATTAATTACCAGAGTAATATCGTTTCATAATGTACTATTATTCAGTTGAATTTACAGCGCCTTTAAGTAAAAATGCCATGAGTTCATGACGATGATGTGAATGATGGAAGGAGAGGCGGGGGAAACGAGAAACAGTTGGACCATAAGCATTAACCGGGGATCCAACGCGGACTTCATTGTTGTTGTCTGTTAGTGATTGGACGCGTCAACTGCTAAGGACATTAGTTCCGTAAGTGTAGTGCATGTTTTTCATCTGGAGGTGACTGATCTTCCCCACTGGATGGCGAGATCCGGCGCCGACCTACCGTCGACTAGCGGGGTTTTCCTCAACCAGGTATCTCCCACGAACTGGACACAGGCCGAGACGAGCTCTAAGCTCCCGAATGGTCTCCCGGCATGTGTGGTAGTGTGTGTGTGTAAGGACGAGGATTAGACAAGGAAGAGGAAGGAAATCGCGCGCTGGTTTCGAAAAATCGTGGCTTGTTTGTTAAGGTACTGCTCCGGCATTCGCCTGGTGTTTTTCGAAAAAACACGAAAAACTACCGATCAGAGCAGACGTCCGCTAGAATTCTCCTCCAGACAGCGGCTGAATTCGACCTAGCTTTGCAGCCACCGTTCGGACTCGAACCCTTGGACCTCCTGCAAGAGACACTACAGCATATGCCCTGAGCAACCTCAGCCGGCTTTTTTTGTTGTTCTTTTCTGTTACCAAGATTTAATCTGTCCCTTGTGGCAACTTCTTGAAGATACTTGCGAGGAAATTGAAAAAGAAACTGGAAAATACCATTATGTCTTCACGTTCCACTTGTATTTCGATGTGTTGTTCGCCAGCAATGCTTATATTTTAGAACGTGTTCAGAATTTTAAAGAATTGTAAAAATTCAATATAACTCGTACCATTGTGTACGTGCCAGTTAAATTTATTGACACCATTTGTGGGAATCGCTTCGACCACATCTGAACGTATGTTCTCCGCCCATTAGTTTACATGATCGCCAGTTTCGTTGACCATTTCAGGGTCTTTGACGAATGGCATGCCATGATTCAATCTCCCTGGGAGCAGTGAAGTTCACGAATATACAAACAACTGAACGTCACGCATCGCTGATATAATTTTGTTGAAGGTAGTTAGAAAGATAAATGTTCTTGTGGGGGGGGTCTCGTATTGGTGCGTCCATCCCAGTGATAACGCCGATTAATATTTTTTTAAATTCTTTATTTGTAATCGCATCAACGACTAAGGTTATTATCGCCTACATTATTTATAATTGTTTAAACAATTATAATTTCTGCCATAATTACAATATGTCAAAACACACACACACACACACACACACACACACATATATATATATATATATATATATATATATATATATATATATATATATATATATATATATATATTACATAACATAATTATACAGTATCTGTCATTAAGAATATTGCAATTTTCACAGACCTTGATTAATTGGCTCTGATATTCGGTCGAATACAATAAAGTATCTAAAGCTTAGATTAGTCGATTGTTTAGGTTAGTCGATTGCCTTAGACATAATTTAAAGCAGTTTTTTATAATGTGATATATCGTTAAATTGATGTTACAAATATCACAAAGTGGAGGGGACGTTTTGGTTATTGGAGATAAGGAGGGCTTTGTTTTGTGTGGCCTGATCTTATCTTGACAGTGCTACTCTTCCTCTTCGGTTGAGCTTCTTAGAAGTTTTAGTATGGTAAAATGCTAATAATTAATAATTCTAATCTAAAAGTTTATAATTTCAATTATGTGTCCATTACGGATATGTACACAATCATTTGTTTTATCTTGGCTAATTATTTTCTCTGTAGAATCTGACGCAGTTTTTCATGATAGGCAAGGGAGGCCAAGATTATCCTACTATAGTCTATTGAAATTTCTCAACGATATCTTATTGTCCTACGTTGAATTCATTATCCATGAGGTTATTCTTATTCAAAGAATTTCGTGTGAACGATGCGAAAGTGAAGTCGTAGGCTTCCGCGGCCGGAGTCGTGTGAATGATCTTGGCTGTCCGGGTGACGCCGCGTCGAAGGCTGTGTTGCCGACGTTTCGACCATCTTTTTGTGGTCTTCCTCAGGGCTGGTCTGATCAGACCTGCCCGAGGAAGACCACGAAAAAAAAGGTCGAAACGTCGCCAACACAGCCTTCGACGCGGCATCACCCGGACAGCCAAGATCATTCAGATACGAAAGTTATGTGTATTTCCCCGAGCTTCTGTGAATATTGCAATCTGCTACTATGAATCAAAGGCAACGAGGTTCTCTCCGCACAATGGCTAACCCGAAGGTCCTGGGTTTCGAATGGCGGATTTGCGGAAATAGCTGCATATACAAGGTTCTTTTTATCATGGCGCTTGGGGGGCTTGTCTTCACGATGGAAGATGGCACGGCTTTTTGCGTATTTATCGATCGTGCCGGCAGATGTCGCATGATCGCGACCGTATCAAGGAGGGCTGTAGATTAAGCGACACTGCCGAGAAAGACGCGAAAAGCTATGCCATATTCCTTCGTGAAGACAAATCTCCCCAGGCCCCAACCTCCTGCATTCCCTAGTAGTTTGTAAAATTAATATTCTGAGTCATATCGTATAATTTACTTACCCTAAGCTCGTTATAGTTCAAAATGTTGGGCTGTTTTTTTTTTTGTATTCTAGCATTATTAACGACTTTTTTTTTTTCGTTACAAGAAATCGTTTATAAAATGATATCTGATGTCACATATTACGACATTTGCCGATTATGACACGAATAATTGCGTCATCACACATTCAGTAAATTGCAGCGAGAGAATCGATGGGTGGTGGCTGTAAACGGAACAGCTCCCCACCGGTTTTCTCGCAAATGTGTCTAATAGCCGTGGCGACACAATAGAGTTGTTTACGAAAAATTAAGTATGATTGTCTTATAAATTTAAAATGCGTTATACTAAAAAAAATTGCGTATGCATCCTATTTTAAACGACGCTTTCTTGCATTCTTACAAATTTGAAAACTCGCTATCGTCGCTCGTTTTCTAAACATGTACTCGTGCAATAAATCTTATCATTATATATTAGTTACATTATATTCTATTATTGCTAGCTGCATCTAAGTGAAAACGGGAAATGCTTATTTTGGTTTTCATTGTTTGTGCATTGATTAAATGATGATCAATGTGTAATTTTGTGCTGGAGGAGAAAGTTGTAATTTACTTGGGAAAGCTTCTGCCGTGACACCAAACCGGAAGGTGATTAACAGCACGGCAGTATTCGTGCAGCTGAAACATTGGGGGGAAAGGAACATTTGTATTTATAAATGTTTTGTTTACTCATTTCGAAACAGAATGATAGAATATCGATAGGTTCTAGGGTTCTAGTCACCACGGTAACGGATTTTCGACGCTATCTATTTCGAACTCGAATACTGTCTGGAGGAGAATTGCAGCTGCCTGTCGGCTGCTCTTGATCGGTAGTTTTCCATTGTTTCTCCTATCAACGCCAGGCTAATGCCGGAGCAGGACCGTACCAAAAAGGCCACCGACCGCGCACGATCTTGCCAGCTTCTCTATACCTCTTCCTTGTCCCATTCCCACCCTTTTCTTACACACACTTAAAACGTACGTGCTCTATACTCGACTCTCAGAAATTTCTGCATTGCTTTTAATGTAAAAGTGCATGAAAGTAATTTTCATGTGCATACATTAAATTTCATGTCCGTACATTAAATTTCGTGTCCGTACATTAAATTTCGTGTACGTGCATTAATTTTCGTGTACGTGCATTTCATTATGTACATGTTTAATGTACGCATACAGTAACGTTAATGTACGTGTACTATTTTAATGTGTACGATTAAGTTACACGTAGATTAATATACATGTACATTAAATCTACATAGAGTTTAATTTAAGCAATCAATTTAATGTACATGTATATTAATCTACGTTTATACAAGGTACATTAAAATTCATGTACAATCGTACAATAAATCTACATTAAATTTAATGTAATTTCTGACAGTGTACCACACATGTCGGAAGCTTAGTTAGTCCCGGCTGGAGCAATGGTCTGCTGGTGGGAGATGTATGACGGAGGAAGAATTGCCAGTCGTCTTTTAGATTGACACCGGATCTGATGCCCAAGCCAAGGAGGAACACACATTTCTCCAGGGTTATAACATGCACTACACTTTCGGGAGTAACTTTTGGGCTAATCCCTTTCCGCAAGGCAGCGGAGGTAGCACTTTTTTGGCAGTGCTAAATGGCCATGTCACTAGGCTGTCATCGAGCTTTTGTGGTTTTTAACAAGGAAAGTTCCACCACTATACTGCCACACCTCAGTCGAGCTGCTTTGGTTCGGAGGACTCGGATCTTGTCATCATTGCCCCCAGTGTACAGATCTGTGGATCGATCCTTATCAACCACCTTGCAGACCCGTGCAGTGACAGAGCCTTGCTCTGAGAGTCAGTGTCTTATAACTAGGGAACGGATTTCCATGTATTTACATGTTTTTGTAGAAACTAGATACCTGCATTGACAACTATTTTTTAGAGTTTACAAGACATTCTGAATGAATTAGAACTATTTTTATTTTACATATTTTGTTGTAATTACATAATTTTACATATTTTACCTATTACTATTACCTTATTTCGCTACACTTTAATATATTTATACGTCGAAACGGAACATTTGAGATGCGCGTTTGCAATATGTGTTACGGAATCATCTTTCTTTCAAATCAAATGAATTGGTGCTGTGCTTCTATGACCATATATTAGCCATGAATTGTTAAACTTACTCCCCCCCCCCTTACTGCGCACTCGACCACTTACTGCATACACGTGCTTGCTTATGTTTCGGACACTACAGTCGTTGCTCAATCGAAAACTAACGAATAATTTTTCCTCCAAATTGTCTTCCCGCGTTGTTCGTATCTTCCCTTTTTTACCCCCCCCCTTCCCTGGATCCATCACTGGTTACCCAGTACTACTATTCACTCGAACTCTGGCTCTTCGTAAACATTGTAATATACTATAGACGTATTTTATATTTCGAATAAAAGTGGTGAATCTTCTATTCTTCTTTCTGGGGAAGTCTTGTGTCCAATTACATCTGTGGAGTTAGAACATACTTTCAGCCACTCCGAATCCATGTAAAAACTGGTCGGCGTCATTCTACGCTCGGAAAATGTTTGTAGAGAAATTGTAAACACGAGAAGGATTTTTTTTTATTTTACATATTTTCTATTTTTTCTTAGATGTTTTGGAAAATAAGTACATATTTGCATTTTTTATTACAATAAATTCCGTTTTTTACTTATAAGGATTAAATATCGCTATAAAACACTGAATTGTATGTAGCACAGAAAGTGTCTGCGACTAGAATTAAACCACTAGATGTTCTTAAGAATATTCGTGAGCTTGACTGCGGACCCCCTCCCAAAGTGAAATGGGAAGTTAGTGCGTTGTAAAGCTGATGAGTGTGCCTTTTGTTCGCAGGAGATCCACGTGCACCCGAAGGCGCAGCCCAACGTCAAGGGCCAAGTGGGCGCCCCCATGCCCGGCGAGGTGGTGGACATCCGCGTCAAGGTACGTGCGCCTCCCGCGCGCAGCACAGCCCCGCCCTACCCGCCTCATCACCTCCTGCCCTGGCCCCGCCCTGCCCTGCCCGCTCTCCCTGCCCGCCCTGCCCTGCCCCCCTGCTCTCGCCCCCCTGCCCTGCCCCCCCTGTCCTGACCTGACCTGTCCTGTCCTTGGACTCCGTCCTTGACCTGTCCGACCCGCCCTGACCTGCCCTGACCTGGGCTCCTGACCTTGCCCTGACCTGCCCTGACCTGCGCCTGGACCTGCCCTGACTCCGCCCCCCCGACCTGCCCCGACCCCGTCCCTTCTCGCCCTGTCCCTTCGCCCTGTCTGCCCTGTCTCTGCCCCGTCCTGTCCTGCCCGCCCGCACTTGCCCCGCCCCGCCTCACCCCGGCTCTCTCCGTCCCTCCTCACACCATCTGGTTCCGCACGTCCGCTTCCGCCCCTCCCCGCCTCACCCCGCCCCACTCCGTCCCTTATCTCCCCATCTGGTCCGGTCCCGACGTGTTCTGTCTGTCTCTCCCGTTCTGTCCCGTCATGTTCCGCCCCTCTCCGCCTCACTCTGCCACGCACTTCCCCGCCCCGTCCCGCACCGTTCCACTCCGTCCCGCCTCGCCCCATCTCGTCCCGCCTCGTCTGATCGTGTCTCTCCAGTTCCGTCCGTCCTGTCTCAACTCGTCCGGACCCACCCCTCTCCGTCACTTTTCGTCTCGCTTCGCTTCGCTCTACCCCACTTCGTCCAGTCACACCTTCCGCCTCGCCCCATCTAATCCTGTCCCGCCCCGCCCCACCCCACCCCGCCCCACCCCATCCTAACCCGTCCCACCCCGTCGCTCCGTTCCGCACCGTCTCGCCTGGCCCCTTTTGGTCCCGCCCACCCTGTCTCTCTCCGTTCCGTTCCGCCTCTCTCCCTTCCGTCCCTCTCCGTTCCGTCCCTCTCCGTTCCGTCCCTCTCCGTTCCGTCCCGCCCCGCCCGAGGGTAGTTTTCGCGGGGTGAAGTGAGGCGAGCGCTGACGGTGGGCTTGGTGCGCAGGTGGGCGAGCGCGTGGAGAAGGGCGCGGCGCTGGTGGTGCTGTCGGCCATGAAGATGGAGATGGTGGTGCAGGCGCCGGCGACGGGCATCGTCAAGTCGGTGGACGCGCAGCTGGGCATGAAGCTGGAGGGCGACGACCTCATCATGACCATCGAGGAGTGAGCAGGTGAGCCTACGCGACAGTAGCGCTTTCTTTGGGTGTGAAAGTCGTATGTCAACGCCCAAAGAAATAAAAAAGTCATTTTTTCATTTGAATTTATTTAGATTTTTTTCATTTATTCGGTCTTCCGTGCGATCGGCGTCGTAGATCGGCACTAGCGCGTCCATGCAACGCAGGCAGTGCGCGAGCGAAGCTCATGCCGTTGGCGAATGCCTCCAACGTCTTCAGGTCGGGTCGGGAGGCGGCAGCGCATGCACGCGTTGTCGATAGTTCCCGTGGTCGATAGTCGTCGATAGTTCCCACGGGAGTTGAGTCAGCGTTTCGCTGGGCGAGCGAGCTCTCGACTTCCTGGGCTACGCGATCCGAATCTTCGGCGAACGATAAAATGTACACCCGCTATATTTTGGAAGAACTAAGTGCTTAGTCACGTTTACGAAACTGCTTTTTAGTCATGCATACTAATGCGTGTATGGTAATGTTCACTAAAGAGGTCATAATTTTTACTAGAACTATTGCATTGAAAATTACTAAACGGATGGTTGTGTTTCATAAATTACTAAAAGCTGCTGAAGAGGAACATGAAAGGGAATGTTTTCCTTGTATCCCTTCAGCCAGGTAGTTTAGCAACTGGGGTTCCCCAGAGGACACTCATTCAACAGTCCCGTGGACTTCTTTGACCTCCGTTACCTGACACACTCACCAAGCAGAACGGTTTCAGACGCTGGCTGCGTAAAACGGTCATTTCAATCAAATGTTCATGCCCCTCAAGGCCATCTTGCATTTTTATGGACTGTAGGCCGATTACCGCAGGTGTCAAAGGAACTTATGTGGAGTTGTTGCTTTGTAGGTATAATAGTTTTAGAGGAATAGCTGTTTGTTTGACCTCTTGCAGTATGTTGTACCGCACGACCATTAGATTTTCGCAATCTCTCGCTTTCCTTCTCCGTTATTGCTAAACGAATGAAACTTTGCTTTCCTCTACTAAGTTTCTCGCCCTACAAAATGGAACTGATATAAAAATTTTCATTTATTTATCCACAATGTATAAAATTGCAGCAAATTTATACACAATGGGAAAATTACCGAATCCACTAGGGACCTCAGAAGTTCTAAAACCGGCCTTGCGCTAGAGGTAAATGCGCGTTTCATCAGGTAGACGCCATTCCTTATACCAGCCCTCCCACCGGTAAGTGTCTGGCTGCCGACAACAGATGGCGTTCGGAACAGAAAACAGAATTTAAAGCTTTATGACGCAATTACGTTTTTGAAGTTTGACACGATCGTAGTTACGATGTTAACGATCGTTATTAAGATCGCAGTAAAGATGGGCTGTATTGCCGGATTGCATTTCCGCCTGCGTAATTTATACGCGTTTTTTTTTTCTTCAATAAATATTGATGTTTATGAAGTAAAAGTGCAATTCTTTACTCCTCCGCGATGTTTTTTTTAAATAACGTGTAACAATCTAAAACATTATTAGAAAACGTAATTTTAAATCTGTTAAACGTAAAAATCCACCAATGAGTCATCAAAACTAAAATGGCTTCTTGAGATGAACATACACTTTTACGGACTCATTATTTGAGAAGTAAAATAACTTAATGGCATATAATGGCCCATATAAAAAATAAAATGGTTTCAAATTCCAGATTTTAAATTTAATTTTTCAGATAATAAGATAGTCCCTAATTTTTTTTTTCAACATCCAGTAATAATAATCTCAAATACTCCATCTGACAACCAATGTAGAATTATTGATCAATAGCAGAGGTAAATCTAGGTGTGCAGTTTATGTGAGTGGGAGGGTTACTATATTATTTTCAATGATACAACATAATATATTTACTGCTTTTGGAAAGTTCCTGGTGGCAGAGCTCCATAAGTACTGTTAACTGTTTTGTTAAGTTTACATTTACATCGAGTTTACATTTAAAACACATATTTATACAAATTATGACTAATACTAAATGAATACAAAATTAAAGTCTTGGCTACAAAGAAAGCAAAATTAGCTCTAGTCTAACATATGTACAATTAGAATTTGAAACAAATGAGAAAAATTACTGCATAGAAAAATGTCCATGTCATAGGAGCAGGAAAGGAAGGACATAAATAATTGTTTAGCAAGGAGCAATCATGGGCTAAAGGTCGATGATAAGAGGCTAATAAGGGTACTGTAAAGTAACTTCTGTGATGAACAGGAGTCTATTTTACACTCTGGTACCTGCATAGTGCTCTATTTTGTTCTAGAAGTGAAGTTGGACTCCTAATGACCTAAATCTACTATTATGTAAAATATGTATTAATGAAACTTTTTTCATTGTTTTTCAGGCAGCATGTTATGGTGTGTGGTCACATACCAGAATCTTCTTCCAAAGAAAGTTTGGTAATGTGATAAGTAGCAGAGCTCAAAAGTTTTGCTTTTTTGGCAAGACTCCACAAAGACTGACAGTGTTTTGGACTTCCAAGTAGTTAATCTGCTGCAACGTTTGTATAAATGTGTAAGTGTGCGCATATGTGTCTCTTAATGTTTGTGCATAAGATGATGCAATGATAGCAATTTTAAGACAGTGATAAAAGCCAAGAAAATATGAGTACAGGGGCGCCTGTGGTAAAAATTGAAGACTGGTATGTGAATATTTATAAACTGTCTACATCATAATGGTGTTGCATGAAGGTATACATTGAATTATGAAAATATTTATTTATTTCTTTAAAAAGCATTTACTTATACATATTTTTTATGCTTATAGAATATTGGAAATCATGAAATAGTTTGTTACTGTTGTACATTGCGTGAGGGATTTAAATTATCCTTGTTAAATTGTTCTGCTATTGTAATTAGTAATTAGATCATAATCTATATTATATAAAGGAATGAAAATTCTCCTGGTACATTTTCTGGGGCTGGGGGATATTGTCCATTGTCAATTGTGGATGAAATCTGTGATGACTTTCGTTCCAAAAGAGAAGTTCCCAAAATATTTTTTTATATTCCACTTGTATTTCATTGGAGAAAATAGAATAGAACTATTAATTATTGAAATTGTGTGCTATAATGTGTAAAATAATGGTCAGGAAATTAAAATGAGTTAACTAATTTGATTAGACTTGGATGTTTTTATTCATGAAGTTGTTGAAATAATAAAATCAAAAAAGGCTTACTTCTACAGCCTATTTTAAAAGAAAGAAAAACGTTATTTAGCATTGTTGTGGGATTAATTAAAAATTACAGTAGTATGCACTTCTGCACATATGGAAACTTCTCCCATGTTGTATTTGGTGTCATGTTTTGTCATTTAAACAACCATTGTATGTAGATGGTAACACAATAATGTTGATGGAAAGCCAATGAATATTTTCATAGTTGTGTGCATGTGTGGCTGTCACTTAATTTGCATTCCTAGACAGACAAGTGACAGGAGAATTGTGTGAACACGTGAAGCAAAATTTTTTTGTTGCAGCTAGTGTGTTGTTTGTGTGAAAGGATAAGTATCCTGTTTTGTGGGTACTAGGGATTTAGTTGCTTGATGTGTACAGATTTGAAAATATTATGTTGTGTAGATTAGATTAATACTTTAGATTTGAGAATGTGTTAAAAGATTTTTATTTCAGTGGCAGATTAACTTAACTGTTCTGTAGAATATATTTTCAAGATCTTAATAGATGTTTAAAAATGCTGTAAATATTATGATTACTCTGTTGATTAATTGGCGGAATTAAGTTTTTTCCAAGGATGAAATTTGTAATATGTAATAAATTGTTCAAAATTATAATATTGTTGTTATTAAAATTTTTAAAATGAAATGTTGAAATTTTATTTAAAAGTTTATGGAATATAGACTTAGATGTAATTAGTAAGTGAATATTGCCAAAATTTCATAGTGTTTTAATAATATAAGTTATCATTTATTCAATTGGTGTCTAAAATTTTAGACACCAAGAAAATGTAGCATACAAATATCCACATTTTTTTAATTTTTTACGAAAGTGGAATTATATATTAAATTCCATGCATTTATGAATAGAGGAAACAACAACAAACAATTTAGATTGCATGTAGGATGAAAATTCTCTGATTAGCTTTCTAACTAATGTTTATTGTGTTTGGCAGAACACATACACTCTTGAAGTAGTTTTTGAGATCTATGATGCAATTTCTCTGTTAAGTTTTAAATGACTCAGAGAAAACCAAAACATAACACATTCACCTGTTCATGTTTAAACCGAAGTGTATATCATTATAAAATATGACATTGAAAGAAAATTGAACTGCCGCAAATTTTAGATACTCTTAATTACAAGGAATTCCTTGCAGTATATTGAACTGAACCTGCCAACACCTCCAATTCAGTTGTGAGCCAGTGTGAAGCGTTGAAAAGATCCTTAATTATTTTGAAAATCATTAATCATCAGCAAACCAAATACTTGGTTTGTGATTCAAAAGTTAAATAATAAATTCAATAATTTTTAATTCTCGAACACAAAGCATGTAGTTTATCAGTACGCAATTTATGGGAAAAGGATTAATGAAAATTTGAGATTATTGTTCTATTCTTAAAATGTGACCTTCAAACTACAACAATACTTTTTTATTATTTTTTTAATTAATTTATTTACAGATTTTTAAGGAATTTTTACTGATTTCATATTTCTTTTGTACTTTTCAAATTGATAAAAAAATCTGCATAGTGCTGCTGTAAAAGACATAATACGCTAATAGGCAAATAAGCTTTTAACTTTCTAATATGATATCTTAATGGAAGTAATAAGTGTTCAGAGAGCACAGGCAAAAACATGTACTGTTTACATTTTAAAATTTTCAATATCAAAGTTACTTTTTAGGTTTTCAGTTTTTATTATTTAGCTTTAAGTATTGTAGCAATTAATACAATTGGACAAATGACAGATTAATATTATCTACTTTCAGACTGGAACATTTTCCAATAAAAGAGATGATAGAGATCCCTGTCTTTTTTAGCGCGCTGGAGTTTTATTTTTCTCTAAAACCGCGACCCTAAAGGCGGAGAAGCAAACCCCGCAAAATCACTTGCTACATTTACACTACTTCTCTTCGTTGCCACAGCGCAGCACTGGTCAAGCCAAGCAGGCTCCTAAGGGCAAGCTAAGATTAAAAAAAAATCAAAATTATAAACTTCGATAAAAGCCATGGTAGACAGACGGGCGGGCTACTCCGGCACACCGATTTTCACTCGTCTTGCGCAGTACCAGTTTGCGTCAGGAACCACTTAACATCACGAACACGCCACGCCAGACGCGCTGGCCGCCATGATGCAAGGAGAGCGTGTGCTGAGCAGGTGCTGAGAATCCATTTCAAAGTGGCATAAACTTACAATTTTCAACGAAAAATAACACGACGAAAGAGTAATTTAAATGAAAGATACAATATTTTTAAAGATGCTTCATATATCAGTTTTGATGTAACAAAGTGATAATTTTGGTATCTAGCTACATTCAAAGTTCCCGCTAATATCGTAAACTGGTATGTGAAAGTCATTGCCTGAACAGGGATACGATGCACAATCGCTCACACACATTTTTCCATGATAAAAACATTGAAGTCCGTTGACACTTGGTCAGCTGTGACGCTGTCATCCAATTGGGAGCTTAAACATCACCAGTGACGTCACTAGCAGGTGAACGGGTAGGGTTGCCAGATTCTGTAATTTTGTCCCCATAATGGGGATTTTCTTTCGTTGTAGGGAAAGAATGTGGAATATAAATGAACCGGGAAATGTTTGGATATCTTTTGGGGAAATTATTTTTATCTGGAGACGAGATAGAAATATTATTCTCTTAATTATTATGAACAAAAAAAGAAACAATAGACGTTGTTCTCTCTCATTTTTATACATCAAAAGAGAAAAAAGGACATGCATAGAGAAGGAAAAACGTGAGAAACACGAAGATATAGAGCTTCGAGCAGCTGAAAGGACGATGATTGGTTTATTTGAATTTAAGGGCACGGCCAATAGAATTGTCAGGGACAGATCCTGTCGTTGGTCCATAATTTGGAGAATATTTTTCATTCCATTGGAGAGGTTATTTGGGAAAATACTGTAGTAGTCATGGAAAAACTGCTTGCAACACATCTGGCAACCTTGGTGAACAGTAAAATAACTTATCAGTAATATATAACTTTATTTGTAAGGAGTGTGCAACATCTTCATTACAAATCTAACAAGTAATGATGTGGAAGATAAAATGAAAATTAAAAGATTTACTTTTACTACTTCAAATCTTACAACTTTATAAGATGTGTTTATGTGTCCTCAAACAGAACTATAAATTTTGTTTAACTTTAAAATATAAATATTTTCCACACATGTTTATGTCTTACAAACCTACAATTAATGGAGCAATACAATTTCCATAATCTCGTCTGCAGAAATAACTAGAGGTGGTACAGAATGGCCGAGACTTTCTCGTACTAGTTTCCTAATCTATTTCGTCTGGTTTTCAGTTTTATCCCAATCTCTCGACCTGACTGGTACCTATCGGCGTCAAAAATTATAAGTCTTAATTTATTAATTTTTCGGTCCCCTCGATCAGAATAACACTTGTGGTGCAACAACATTTTTTGCGCTTAATTTATAACTCACGTAACTTTCGAAAATTTACTGAGTTCAACGAAAATGAGACGTGGACCATTTTTTGAGTGTCCTTTGCTCTCTCCAAGGAAAAATTAAAAGAAAATTTTGGAGCGGGTTTTGAGAACAAATGTTTAAATTCGCCTTTACTTCAAGCACTTTGAAGCAGGGAAAGCAATACGTAATAATAATATTCTAACTACAAACGATTCAAAAATGATGAACGGAAAATATAACTGTGAAATTTTAATTACTTTACTCAACTACTTACGTACATTATAGCGGTTTCATTTTACTTACCCTATAGCGGTTTGATATATGATACAAAAGAGTAAAGGGTACAATTTTTGCGACCACAAACAGCACATGATTTCAGGAAGAAAATGATTCCAACGGATGCACATGAAAACAACGTAACTACGTAAGTAATGCACTACGATGATACAAACGGGAACACTAATATGTATTATGACTCACACACACACTTATAGGTAATATTCTTTCAATATTCCACTGGTCAAATTGCAGTCGTGTTCATATTTCAGACTGCATGAAAACAAATTCAATGTTTAATGCATTCTTGTCATGGTAACGAATTTATCCCAGAACTACTGGCTAATTTCCTAAGCGAGCGAATGCAGAAAAATCACATTTGCGTTAATATTTACAATAACTTGATAAAATGTTATAAAACAAAATATTTTGCAAATTTTTTAATTGGCACGGTGGTTTTTCTGCAATTGATACTTTTTATTCTATTTGTGTTATAAAAAACTACATTTTTCAGCTTTATTTTGATTTTGGGACCCCAGACAACTTGGCCTAAATCAAGCTTTTGGAGTATCGGAATACATTGTGGAGAATTGGCCAACGAGTTCATTGGCTTCAATGAGCATCTGTCGAGAACCAACCATCGAAATTCGTTAAAACTAGCGTATCCGTGCGAGAACTCTCGCATGTTAAATCTCACCCTCTTCCCTATTTTTTTATTTCCATATTAAGCTTGTAATAAATATTTTTCTTCAAAACCCTCTTATCCTCTATCATTTCTTTGTCCCCTTGCAATTGATAATTATACAATACACTCTTGTCACTACAAACAATTCTTATTTAACGTTACCTACTCCCGTGTAATTCAATTAAATGCGTATACGATCAGGTAATTAGTTTAACTTCACGTACAGTTGCAGAAGCAACAGGCTCTGAACAGGTGGGGTAAAATCAAGAAGCGTGGAACCAGCAAAAAGGTAAAAGAATGGTAAAGAAGATATCATCTTGTAGATTACGATGTGAGGAACATTTCCTTGAGATCTTTGGCCTCGAAATTTTAGTTTTTAAGGTGCTAAAAGGCTTCCTTTAGGAGTTATTTAAAAATATAGATTCAAAAAATACTGCCCGAGTTATGCGGGTTGCATTTGCTTTGAATATTTAGTTGCGTTTTTTAAACAAATCCTTCATATTTTTTTAAAATCGAAGTGCAATTCGTCACGTCTCTGGGAAATTCTCTTTCTTTAGAAACTTCATTTATAAAGGCTGTTTGTGCGTGAGAGCCGCAAAAAGTATGTATACTACTGAAATAATATAGGAGACGATCCTCCGAATCTCCACGGGCTGGCAAAGTACGCCCCCTTCTCCTAAGTTACAAATCTCCTCCCAATCACTGTCTGCGTCATTTTCGTCACTCATAACTGCAACGGGCGACAGGTTGCAAAACAAACTCGAGCTCGTTTGATTGATCATATATAGACATCGGATGTTTAGGGAAATGCCTATTTTTTTCTAGAGAACTTATTTAAAGGCTGATAAAATATGTCCACGAATCATGACAAATGATGACATATGACGAAGTTTTGTAATGCTTATTTTAGCATAAATGCCTATTTTTTTGCATAAATGCTTTTTTAGGGCTTTTTTGTCTTTTATTTATTATATTTATATACAATGCTAAGATATCGGAAAATCGGCGATGGTCCAACGTGACTACTCATTACGAAACCTTCAATTTACGTCTTGAAATTTAAAATTACGAGACAATTCCTAAAAGTATACCAACTGATTTTTCTCCATTTTCCTATTTCATAAATACCAGCCATGATCTGAGAACATGGACGATTGACAATACACTGAGGGAACCGAAATTTTAAGTGTAAATAAATATAAATTCCCAGAAGGTTTCAGTGTTGGACTGCTAAAATATATGCCAGTCACATAGTTCAGATATCCTTCTCCGCATCAAACTGATTTGGTCTCCCAGTCGTCGCAAATTTAAAATTGTGATCCTTGAAAAGTTACTGGTAATATGTAAATATTACTGGTTAATGGAAACTATTAAGAATAAAATGTAGAAGAGTTGTAAATATGTAAATATAGTTTTACATTAAAATATACGAACTGATTTTGTCCATTTAAGTTTACAAAATAATATAGACAAAAATTATAATTTTTCCATTTTATTGTGTATGTAACTTACGACAGTGCCTTTTTTCTCCTTATTCTTGACTTTTTCAGTGCCTTTTTAGGCGCCTAAAAGACGATTTTTTAGTG
Organism: Teleogryllus occipitalis; assembly: GCA_011170035.1. NCBI lineage: Eukaryota > Metazoa > Arthropoda > Insecta > Orthoptera > Gryllidae > Teleogryllus > Teleogryllus occipitalis. Next base: position 124,342 of record BLKR01002653.1, read on the forward strand.
CCTAAACATCCGACGTCTAATCATATACTTTTAGCTAGCATTTCACCTTCTTCCAAATCATTTAAAATTTTAATTATGGCTTCAGCATCTGTTGCTATGTTTCTCTGCTAAAGTGACAAAAGTTTCCTTAAATTGGTCATTGTATGAAATTTCCTATCTGGAAAATAAAACTTATATTCAAAGCCACTGTAGTTAATAACGGGTTTTAAAATATTATATCAGTTGAATTAGTTGTTATAGAAAAGTTTTCAACGATAAATACTTAAGTTAAAATACAACAATGGTCAATTTTGCGGAAAATATCTTACCAGTGCGTAAGTAAAAATTAGCACACCCTTCTTCAGCCTCCAGAATACAAACTACAAAATGCAAAGACGTTATACTTGATTGGTAGTACAAACTCTACTAACGAAAGGAAACTTTACAAAAGTTAGTACATTTAGAAATTCAGATTTTGCTACTATATTTCTTTCGGAGGGCAAGGGGTATGAAACATAATAGCATGGCCCAGGGGGGGGGGGATCTTGCGCATCGTATTCGACTTCAACCAATGAGCTTGAGACACCAGTTGGCGTCACAATATTATCGGGGATTTTAAATGCAGCCAGCTACCAAAATTATCACCTCGTTACAAGATATTGAAACAGATTTATGAAGCATTTCTTTTAAATATTGTGTCTTGTACATCTCCATCGTGTTATTTTTGGTGGGTTCCCGTTGAAAATTCTCACTTTGTACCACTTTCAAAATGTTTCACAACACTTCTCGCTCTCTATGTAGCATGGCGGCTAGCGCCTGGTTTGGCTTTTCAAATGAAGTGCCCGTGCTGTGGTCACGTGGTTCGTGACGCAAACTGGTGATGGGCAGAATAAGCAAAAATCGGTGCACCGACAGAACCCACCCATATATTTCCACCATGCCATAGCCGACGCGGCGGGTGTGTAATTGTTGATTCCTGGTATCTCCTTAATGACGCAAATGGAGCGCGAGAAATTCGAATTTACAAAATCCCGCTATACTACTCATTCATTTTTTAAAAAATGGCATTTTCATAGATGGGATTTTTTAGATTAGATTTTTCTTAACAAAGAATCACTATATTCAATTTTGTACTTTTGCAATTTTTATTCTTTGTTGTTTGCAATTTTTGAAAACATAATTTGACGAAAATGGGGCCAGCACCACTTTCTTTGCCATTCTTTGCTACATAAAAGGAAAAAATAAAGAAAAAGGTGTTGCTGTTTTAGGAAACATTTGTTAATTTTTTTCAAAATTGCCTATGTTTATCGCAAATTTACATAAAAAACTACTCACTTTTTTTGAAAAATTTAACCTGACATTATTTGAAGATTTTTTTGGTGAAAAGATTTTATTAAAAAAGACATTCTCTTCATTATTGTAATTTCAGAGGTTTCAACGAAAATGAGACCTGCACTATTCCTTTAAGCATTTTCTATGCAATGCCAGGATAAAGTATAATTAAAAAGTTTTGAGAAATTTTTGAGATGATTTTGAAGAAGTTGTTGAGACTTCATGTAAAGTACACAAACAAATAAAAATATGCGTTTCAAACTAGCAGAAGTTCGTTCAGAATGATCGAAGAAATTCGATTTTAGGCAAAATCGTCTGAACGATTTAGGTACTAGCTTTGACAACTAACAGACGGATGGACAGACATGCGTCAATCGAGTTTTCGGTGTTAAGGAGCGACCAAATATGATTTGTGACTTCACAACGTGTTAAAGGAAATAATTTACTATACGTAGGGACAGGATTCATCCACTTTTTCGTTACCACGGTCCGGCAATATGTGTTTCTTGTCTCGCAGCAACGCAGGCAGTAAAGAGAAAGTAACTAGTAGTAATGCAGACTAGCACTTACTTTCCCATACTAGTTAGTTTCCTTATCTCTTTAGTCTGGGTTATCTTTTCAGCTTTGCTCGAGCGCCTCCTCTGCTACCATCTATTGGCGCCTAAAATACACTTTTTCGTGTTTTCTGGTTTTTTTTTTATTCAAAACAATGGATCTGAAATATGACATTTAGAATATTATAGAAGAGTAAAACATGCAAATTTGCTAAATGCAAATTTTCAATCAAAAATTTGGAGCTGTTTTTAAAAAAATATCGTTTGAGCACTTCTGAAAATGCGCAATTTTCAGCTCATTTTCATAGTTTTTCATAGAGTTTTCGAAAAAAGTCATTGGAAATAATTTGAACAATATCTGCTCACAAATGTCATCATGTGTACAAATGCTTGTAGTATAAATATTATCGATGTAAGAGTGATATCAAAAAGTTACATTTCATTTTGATTTTAAATGATTCAACATAAAATGAATTTATTAATTGTGTCATTATAGTTATAATTTCATTATCCTTGTAGTATATTTTATGTATTTTCCACCACAATATAATGTGCCATATTAAAGTTTAAAAAACAATGAAATAGAGGGCCAGAAATGTGTTCGCCGTGCTAATTTTAGGCTGGGCACATCTGTTTACATTCAATTGATTTGATTTATTTTGTCAAAGAACAACTGTATGTGATGTATGGGGGAGAAGTACAACTGAAATGAGAGGGGTGACATCGTCTGCTAGAAAATTAAGCTTCCTGAACTCGAACGAGTCGTGCCGCTCTTGTGGTTTGCATGTCGAGGATAGTCTTTACCAGTGGCATAACGTTCGGGTCCAGGTAAAAGAGGGCCTATTTTTAGGGGTCATTTTTATTATTTACGGTACTAACACTACTTGTGTTTGCTTTACACTTTTATGAAGGGGTCCCGGATGAAGGTTTTGGAGGTAGGCCCGTTCCTATTTCGTTACGCTACTGGTCTTCACACAAACATTATTGAAATTTTGCTAACACATTTTATCATAGATCAAAAGAAATTTGACACTACTAACCACAAGACGCAAGATGCTATTAAGCGAAAATACCGGTCTTACGTAACACGTTTGGAGAAATTGCCATGACAAATCTGAGCCACTGAGAAAAAGTACTAATTGGATGTAGTTTTAGCAGTACACAAAGCCAAATGACAAGCAGCGAGAACGACCTATTTATTTTTATTCAAAACTTTCGTCACACCACTTGCTGACTTGTTGAAACAAATTGGTCTCAATTTATTGCAACACAGGCCTTTTCAAAGAACCCGCTACGTAATCGTGACCTATTTACATAACTTTGCCTGATGGTTTTCGTGTTACTTTAGTACGGAAAATCAAATATGCTAGTATGATCTTAAAATAGGGAACTTTTGACATTTCAAAATATCATGTTAAAGACACCGACAATATACCTCTGACAAGTTGACATACGTCGTGTTTACCAGTGACCGTAGGTATTGCCAATATTGTAGTATCAAGCGAAATATGTGAACACAATTCAGTTTTGGTTTTCCTTAAATTTGATTCACATGGGAAAATACACAATTTTCACATCACATTTCCTTTAATAATATATGCAGGAATCTCACAATAGTAAAATATTTACATTAATAAGCAAATTAATAGTTTGTCGTGAAGTAAGTAATTTTCTTTACAGCAGTTGCCGTTCTGAAAATGGTCATGTCTTGTTGGGTTTCATTATTGTAAGGTCAATTTGAGTGGGAGGGTCTAGTGTTGACTGTCATTCGGTTTGAAACACAAGTTACTGTAATTTTCTGTGTTTTGATGCCGTGTTCTGATTTGTTTCGTATTATCAAACGATAATGACATCAACTGTTAATTTCATGAATGCGTGTGTTGTTGTCAGTGCGCGCAAGCAAATAAAACAGCGAAAAGTGTACTAAAGCAGCACTTCCAAACTGCGTTGAATTTTGTAATCAGATCTTTTTGGAGGTACTTAAGTATTGTTATGTACAATCTGTTGTGTCTAGAAAAACTGTTTCTATATTGAAAAATTTTGATTGATTACTACGCTATTTGTCCCATCCATTCTAAAACAATTTAAAGAAATATTTCAACGTGCGGTTGGCTCCTGTCTTGGGTCTTTTCCGGATTTTCTAATATACAACAGCAGGTGTAAGCTGTGACGTCCTGACAGAGTTCCTTGTGGTTGATTTCTCGTTCTTGGAAAGACAGTTGTTAGCGAAATTATCTTACCGTAAGTTATGGAGGGGGAAGTAGGAGGAAAAAAGGCTGGTACGTCTGCACTCGGTGTCATAGAATCACCTGTTGAAAGTGACTTGTGACGACTCGTTTGTGCAACACGGTATATTCAGGGGCGTTAACTGTGTTCTACATAGCTTGTGAGATGACGTAGATGTTACCAGTGTATGTGCAACATCACGATTTTTAATGAACTTCTTTTCTTCTAACATGTAAATGGTGTGGTCTCCCCGAATTTTTTTATAATTTCATTCAATTTTCATTTTTCCTTTTTGTATGTCATCACTGTAGGAAATGGGTAGTTGAATGTAAAGTAATTTAGGTATAGCTCTTCTTCAGAACTGTCAACTCAACTCTGAACCTGAGTTTTGGGATAAGCTTGAAGGAGATTTTAGATGTGCATCTTGTTTCTAGGTCGACAGTGGATGGCGTTGTGTATCTGCATCCCCTATAGTGATTGTGGGGTAAAAACTGTTGGGAAATGATACTATTGTTTACCTCATATTAGAAAGTTTGTATACATCAAATATGTGTGAGAAAACTCAAGGGAAAAGTGTGATTGGTTATTGGATGTCGGAGAAGAAAAGGCAGAAACTCAATTGGATGGAGTTTGGAAAAGTGTGCAGGTAAGGCATGAAGAGTCATAAATTATTAGTGGCATTCTCATCAGGTTATGTCGTATTCTGAATTGGAGTGCATGTCAATTACTGGAAATTTAATAATTGTGGATAGTCTTCTCAATGTAATGAATGCGTTCTAAAATATTTTCTGGATATTGTTTTTTTTTTTTAATTCTCTATCATGGTTTAGGATGTATTGTCAAATAGGAGAAATTTGAATTTATTAGTGAAGTATTCATGTTAGTGTACACTATCCTACCTTTCTGGCAATAAGATCTTTATTTGACTATTTTTTTGTCTTCAGGCATTCATCTTCAAATCAGATTACTATAGCATTTTGAGAATTGAAGTTGAATGTTATCCATGCATTGTTGGATTATTGAAAATTTGAATTATATGAAATGAGAGGCAAAATTTATAATTTCAAGTTTTCTGAAGTAAATATTGCTTTACTTTCACTTTTAAATCATTCTTACCGCAGTGTATATATTATATATTTAAATTTCTAATAACAAAATACCATTGGAGTTTTTAGTTCATGAATGCAAACATTTTTTAAGTTTATTTATTTATGTATAATGATTATAATAAAATCATTCAGTTCTCCTTGTTGACTTTATTTGTTGTTCACAAACAAGTTTCTTCTTTCAACCTTCTATTCATTCTTTCAATTATTATATACCTAGACAAAGCATGGTGTAATTATCTAAAGAAATCGAGAAGATAGGCGAGTTATGGAAAATTAGAACTGGAGTTGTCCAAAACAATTAATTTAGTTCTATAAATGTATGAGTATCCATTATTATTGAGCCTGATTGAATTCTCTGGAAAGAAGTACCCAACAAACAGTCTAGACCTGTATGTCTTTGAAAATTAAAAGCTAGGTTTGTAACAATTTTTTATTTAGAACTTTGTTCTAGTAATTAGTTTGTATATGTATGGAGATGGTGGCATATTATCTTTCTCTCTTCCACATCGGAAAATGCAAGGACTTGACAAATCGAGAAGATTATTAAAACTTCACATACAGAATATACTGATTCTTATTGATAAATAAATCAATCAAATAAAAGGCCCATTTAGTTAATGTGGCTGATGTTTCTAGGGTTCTGAGATGGAAGCAAGTTTGAAGTAAATGATCGAAATCACAATAACTGTGTTTTACCTCGTAAAAGTATTTATCACATAGCAAAAAAAGAAGAAAAAAAAGAACGTATGCAAATTTGGGACATCTTTAGAAGAATAATGATTCTTGACAATTGATCTAGTGACTTTGTCCATGTGCAAATTGAAGAGTTGCATTGCTCTTATTTAAGAAAGCTGGATTGAAGCCTCTCAGATCTTGTCCTCTTTGAGTGACTTGTGAGCTATGTGTGTTAAGCAACGTGAAAGTTGTGAGAAGGTTGAGTATGTGGGTTGGGTTACCAGTCTACCTTACTATGGGAATGTGTCCAGGCTGACCCGCCTGTCTGCCCGCCCGTCTAACCGCATTTCTGAGGTGAGACTTTGACCTTGGCATACCCCAACTGGTTTTCAGACAGTATTGCACAGAGAGCTGCTCTTGACTTGGCTGCTGAGAAGGAACAAGAAACACATCAGAGAATTGCAGAATATGATGGGAAAGACAGAAAGATGAAGTTGAATGTGAAAAGAAATGTACTGTGTAGTTATTGAAACATGGTTACTAAAGCGACAAAAAGTTTGGAAGAAGACATGAACTGATTGTGACAAAAGAATAATTTTCATTAATATAATTATTTTTAAAAAATTATTCAGCAAATGAAGAGAATTTGGAAAAAAGGAGGGTAACTGGTTTCTTTTTTTAACTGGTAAAAGCAAAATTATATTCTTGGAAAAGAAAGAAAAGCATATAGTTATTTAAATGAGAACTTGTTTATTGTCACACAAATATTAAATGAACAGCAATAAGTTTTTGTGTATTATTTGTTATTCAGACTTCAGTTTTTAAATTTGCTTTTCACTAGCAGAATAAATTAATGTTTTTGAAAGAGTACTAATGTTTAAAAGAGTACCACAATTATGAAATTAAAATAATAACTTTCATTTTCTTTCTTGATGCATTTTTAAAGTCAGGAAACATGTGAACTATTTGGGAGGTATCTCTTGATTTTGGTAATCTTTGAGAGAAAAATTTCCTAGGTGTACCAAACATTCTACAGAGTTTGGGATATTTCCAATTTATTAAGACCTGTTCAACATTTCTATATATGGGGTACTTCTTTGACTTTAAAATGTAGGTCATCAATAAGGCACTGACGTATTATATCTTACTTAAATATATAATATAATTAAATACATATCTGACTGACCCCTTTAGGGTAAATTGTTATGCTAATTAGTGTTTTCCTGTAACTTCTGTGAGGATATGAAGAAGAAATTTGTTTCAGTTTGGGTGCAGTTGGGATTCACAGAACGCCACTGGGTCACTAGCAAAAGTCAGGGTTCATATTTGGAATTTTTAATATGAGTAGATTTCCAATTTTTAATTTTATTTGGCTATTCAATTCTTTAATTTATTGTGATTTTTTTTTAATGAAATAAAAATGGTACCTTAGTGTTGGTCCAAACAATAACATTCCTCTTTCTTGTAGAGAATTCATGAATCAATGATTATTTTTTACACCAATTATTTTCATAGTTTGATTGAAAATATTCTTTCCATGCTTTTATTTCATTGCCTATGTTTGTAATTACTCAGAATTGCAACCATGAGTTTTATATAAATCCCACTGATCTTCTGTCATGACTTACAGACATGGAACCAATGCAGAATTATTAAATATGGAACAATTTTTCTTCCACCTTTTAGTATAAAACACTTGCTGATAAAACAGTTTGAAAGGGAGTTGTAATTTTGTGTTTGTTTTTTGCAGGAAACATGGATACGAGTTAGTCAAGGTAAGAAGAAAAAAAAGAAATAAATAAAAAAGTATTAGTGTCTGTTGGATTGTATAAAAAGATATTGGGGACCAGTTTGAACAAAAAATATTTATCTATTTATGTGTTTGTTTAATTGGCATAAAAAGTACTTTTATAAAAAACAGGAAGTTAACAAAGAGATGAATCAAAGGTAAAACATAATTTTAAAAAGCAAAAACATAAAAATGGATTGGATTCTTCTCACTTACTGACCTAAATACAGACTTGCGTTTCAGATTATAAAACTTAAATATTTCATCATATAAATTCCATTAGTCCAAATTGTGCATTAAAATTTATATTTCAAATAAATTATATATTTTTTATTTGAATAGTTGCAATGCTGTCAAAAATAACTACCAAGCATGTACATAACAGCAAATTGTTCTGGCTGTTGTAGTTGGATCTGTCCCTGCCTCTAGAAGACCAAGGACCTTTCTGCCTCATCCTTCACAAACTGACAGATATCATAGCACAGGGAGAAAAGGGTGATGTGAAGGTTAGTACACATCTGCCCAAATTCTGTCTTAGGCATAGACAATTGGGTAGGATTTTTTTGTTATTTTTTTAGTTCTGTTACAATTTGTAACAATGTTCTATTACATAGCCTACTGGCATTGAACATTTGGAGAAATCCTCCTCTAATCTAGTCAGTCATTGTCAGTCGTAGTCAGTTAGTGCCAGGTTCCTTGGTTGTTTCCTGCAATCCCTTCGGCCAGGGGCTTTGCGTTGTTGGATTGTGGGGTTCTCAGATGGTCACCCATCTAGGAAACTGAGATGTCTTGAATTGCTTAACATTGGTGACTTCATGGAGCATAGTTTAGGAATTTGGCTACTGATATCAGCTAGCATCTTAATAGGAAAGAGGGGGAACTGTCACACAAAACTGTGAACACATTACTGGCTGACCTTACAATATTTTAAAACTTTTACTTAATCTGGTTTTTATTTTTTCCTTGTTTCTTCAGATACTAAATGTTCATTCTTCTAATGAATATTGAATAAAAACATTCTGGTGACAATGTGTGATGACTCATAGTTGAAAAACAATGTGTTACATTATGATGTTTACATCAAGTCATATCATTCATAACCTATTTTTCTCCATTCACATCTAATGTTTTAAAGAAGTAGGGAGTAATATTTGTTGTCAAAAATGTCAACTCCTTTTTATTGATGAAAATCTTGTTATGAAGTGATATATTGAAAAAAGATAATTTGTGATTAATAATTATTATTTACAAAATTAATATTAGACGTTTTATTACAATATGAGATTGGGGAAGTAACAAATGAGGCTATTAAGCCCAGTTTGATAACCAGTTGAGTGTCAGATTAAGGTGATATGATATGAATAGCTTTATCCATTTTGTAAAAATTTCAATTTTCGTTTAAATGGGACTATTTGTCCTATGAAAGACAACATGTTCATGTAAATTGTAATTAATGGGAAGCCATGAACTAATTCTAATATTACTTGCATAGCAAAACTAATTATTAATGTTAATAGTGGGTCAGTGATTATTGTGTTCTAATAACTCTGATGATAAAACAGATCTCAGTTTTATAAAGTTTGACTTAAGACAACTAAAGCAAATAAAGAAAATTATTGCTTTGAATAGAGTAAGTACTGTAAAAACAATCTCATTGGTAAGAGAGTCAACTTTGATCCATACTAATAATGTTGATTGATTTTGTAATGGCCAATGGAATGAAATTCTTCAGTACTTTCAGGTGCGAAATATTTGTTGACTAAGAACATCCACAAAATGAATTGTGGAACATGTGTTGACAGGCTCAGGAAATGATCCGAAGAGTGGAAGAGTACTTCCGTGGCCATCCCGAAGTGGCTGTACTGGATCCTTTGGACAATGTGCGGAAGCTTCTAGACCGAAGCATCTCCTACAGCGTCATTCACAATTCAGGCTTAGAGAAGGCAGGTGAGGTTGCTTTTGAGTGGAGCAGGTGGGCATAGCACCCCTATGGTGACTTAAGGAAAATGAAGGTAAGGTAGGGAAAATGGTAGAAGAGAAAATGAAGGTAGGGAAGGCTGATGTAAAAGGTAGTCCAAATGTCAGTGTCGGGGCAAAAGGGTATTTTAATAAAATCCTAACCAGTGGGTATTTTGGGGTTTGTTTGCTTATGTGTTTGTTGTTTTTAGAGGGAGTTGTTGAGGAAGATTATCTTTGTAAATTTAGTTCTTGAAAATTACTGGTTTCATAATTCGAACAGTCAAACCGAAATACATTCAGTACTGCCGATAATGTAGTATACAGTGCATCCTAGGATTACCATATTCTCACCCCCTCAGTTTTAAGGTTTCAGACACATTTAATCATTACTGATAACATACATTGGTATTAATATTATTGTGTTTGGGTAATAATGTAACAAATCCATTACATTAGGCAAAGTTGCAATACCTTTTTCTCTTTAATTTTTATTAGTGAATTTGTTTGCAATAATAAGGTAATGAAAAAAAGGCTTGGTTTGGTTTTGGTTTAATGGTTTTTTTTTTGTTTTTTTTCTTTTCTTGAATCTATTTGCTAGTGAATTGCAAATTAAATGTTTGGATTTTTATCATGCTACTTCAATACTTTTGAGGTTTACTTTACTATCAGAAATAGAGTGCTTTTTTTTCTGAAGTCAATAATATTTTTTAGAAATTCTAGGTCAAGTGTAGGTAAATGAGAATGCAATTAAAATATGAAGTTACTTGTAGCAACTAGCAGCAAAATCAAGCTGTTTCATTATTGCAAATTCACATCAACAATTGATACAAAGTGTTAACTTAAATAGGCCTTGTAGCAATTTTAATTCTTTCCTGGTAAGTGTAGTTGTCTCATTTTCTTTTTGGAGAAAATTGACTTTTTGCATGAGTATGTCTGCAAAATGGAAGAAGCTAACAATGAAACAGAAAATCGCCGTAATTAGGGGTATTGAAAATAACCTCAAAACGACTAACAGAAATGGCGTAGAAATCTGGTTTGGATGTGTCCTTTTTCTGTGGTGTCAAAGAGAAGAAAGAATCAATATTAAAATGTGAAATTCAGTATGGCTCTTTCTCTGCAAAACGAAACATTGTTCTCCATTTCAAGAATCAGAAACAATACTAATTGGTTTGAAGAAAGATTTTTTGGCAGGAACCCCTTCCTAAGAAAAAACACTATTGAAGGAAGAATATTTATGTTCCCAACAATTGTTAAAGGGGGATTTTTCTGTAGTTGAGTTGACTTTTGCATACTTCAGAATTAAATCCCAATGTGAAAAAAGTTTTAAAACAAAACTGGCAAATTACTACAGAATCAATGGATGTATAAGAAGACACCATCGACACATGACCACAGAAATGCAAATTATACTACTTAAATGCCACACCAACATTGTCATCATTGCCAAATCAATTATACAGCAGTGAGACATGTATATTGAAAAAAAGGACAAATAAAGTATTGAAACTACTGAAATGAGGTACTTTAAAACAGTATTATAGGTAATACGATGACATAAAATAAGAAGAAACAAGACAGAAACATCATTTAAGACTTGGTAAAATACCTTAAAAAATGACAAGAGAATGGGTTGAACCCATCTATCAAGTCTTGAACTACTACTCAAAGAGGAAAAAGACAGAAAGACTTACCAGGAAAGACGTGGGAAAATTAGGAACACTTAAAAGTAACGAAGATGTTACTGGATTAAAGGAGCAGACCATTGGGTCTATCTTTAAATAATTTATGATGAAATTAATTCTTTGAAAGTTCTTATTTTATTTTATTTTAATTCTTATATAAACTGTGAAATCTTAAGAATATACAAGATAGTTTAATTTTGCTACTTGGTTTGAATTTGTTGTTTGACTTTTACATTGCCTTTTTTTTGCAGATGTGTTTACTCCAACTTTTGTGGAATTGGTCTCCAATGATTATGCAGAGAATCTCAGAAAGTTGAAGCAAGCTGGAATAAGTTTTCCTTTTGGTAAGTTTCTTGGCTTTTAATGTTTTTATTTTTTTTTAAATTTTAACTAGTAAATTGTTATCAGATTATGCATAATCCATCTCTCCTGAATCTGCAATATTAGAATGTCATTTCTTCCTTGCTTTGAATTTGCTGTTTGGTCCATCTGTTTGTTCAATAGTTATTTTTGTATCCATTTTAATTACAACTTCCAAGTTCATACTACTTTAAAACTATCGGTTTTCACAAACTCATTTTGAGTACTGTGCACATTCTTAGAAATAGTACTTGGCACTCCTTGGAAATCTTATGGCGGTAAAAATGGAAAGAACAGCAATGAATTTCTCACTGTTCTTTTAATTTTGGTTTCTGTGTTTGGAACACATGAAGAGGAAAAAATATAAACGCGATATTCCTCTGCACATTTGGAACTGGCGTAGTTATTGTTGTTATCTTGTTCAATATTAAGATTTCACAAACACCTGCAGTGTGATACAAAGGAAAATAATAATTATAAGAAGAAGAAGATTTTTTTTTAATTTTAAAAAGAGCTTTCTAAATGCCTTTTGACTGTAACTTGAAATAAATTATCAAATAAACTAGCTGGTCTCCTGACAAAAATCCACGCTCTGTAAACAATTGTTTTAAAAGAGAAAATGGCTTCGTAATAGACTTCAACTACAAATGGACAGTCCAAGAATTGTGCATTAAGTCCAGTACTATTTCAGAGTAATCATAATGCAAAGCATTGAGATAAAATTGCCCAGAAAGTCAAATAGTTGTTTAAATTTATTGTGAAATATTATTTCTGATTTTTCATTTAATTTAATTTTATTTAGATTTTGTGATTCTGCACTTTTCAGACTATTATTTCTGATTTTCCATTTAATTTAATTTTTCTTAGATTTTGTGATTCTGCACTTTTCAGTCTACCCTGCTGTGGAGTGGAAGCATCCAAAAGAACTTAAACTCCAAAAAATGTAATAGAAAGTTCAAAAAGGTCCCATTTTGTAGAATACTGCTTGTGGAACATAATTCGGGTCCAATGTATCTCTGACCCCTTCTCTCCGCCTTTTACTCTGTATGTTTCTTAACCGTCCCCCACTTGTTTTTAAGAGCCTAAGGGCCGAATTCATAGTCGACACTTAAACTGAGTGTTCCCTTAAGTGAACGAATCATATTCATAAGCAGCCCTTGAGTGAAATCTTAAGTGCGCACTCATTCGTATAAGCGAGGCAGCTTGCTCCCTTAAGTTGCCCTTATGGTTGTCTCGTCTCGTCAGTTGCTACCAGTTTAGGTTATATTTTTACGTAGTGTTCACCTACTGTTGAATTCGTTTTGTTGGTTTTACAGTTAAAAATTTGTGTTATTAGTAGTAAATTAAAATGATTCATTTGTAAAGCTATTTGTATGGATAACGACTTCGCTGAATATTTTGAGTTTTATACTCAACACATCCTGCGAAATACAAATAGATATATTGGAGATGGGAGCAATCCATTGGAAATGTATAATGATGAACAGTTCCAAAAGCGGTTTCATTTTAATAAAACCACAGTAGTGGATTTACTAGTGCCGATGATCGAGAAAGTCCCAATGATGTAACGAGGACTGCTGATTTCACCTTTATTAAAAGTTCTCGTTGCATTAAGATTGTATGCAACTTCATCCTTTCAGCTGTGTTTCCAAAATTTTTAATTTTGCTGCGCGCGTCAACTCAACGTTAGAGTGTCCGCTCTCCTGTCAAATTGGATGCTCTTTGTACAAAAAGGAGTGTGTGTGTAAACTCGGTTATTAAGAACTTCGAATCAGCTGCCGCCAATGCCATGTTGCCACATTTCCCTTTTGCTCATTCCGCGGTCGTAAAGAACGTCTATGAAATACAAGCGCCTATAAGTGAACACTTATTTTGAGAAAGCACTTATCACTTAAGGATGCTCTTATTCCTTAAGTGTCGACTATGAATTCGGCCCTAAGAGACATTGTGTTATGTGTGAATATAATGTGTGTTGCATTAATTTTTTTGTATGACATAAGTAGCAAACTTTCTATATTTTTATCTTAAATCTGGAGGACTGGGGGATAAAATTACTAAAAACTGTCATCTATCCTTATTTAATTGTACATAGAGGAAGGATAAAATGTCTTAATGTCAATCTTCAGCAGCGAGTTTTTATGTAGCCCACAAAATAAAATTCGATTTGTGTTTGCAAAGTTGAATTTTCTTCTGTTACAGTATGTAAACCATCATTTGCCCATGGATCCAGCCAAGCTCACCAGGTAAATTGAATTATTGTTTAGATTCTTTTAATCATAAACTAATGAAAATGTAAGGTTTTATTACAGCAAAACACTTCTTCACGGCCTCATCTACATTCCTCTGTGGATCATGAAAAAATTATATACATTGCGGGAAAATGTAAATGGTGGGAAATTTCTTTTGCTTTTGTAATAAAATCTAGAAAAACAATAATCTACTTTTTATTATTAGTACTGTTAGTGAGAATTTGTTGGATTTTATAGAGCTTGTGCTTTAAAAGTCACTAATTCTGAAACTTTCAATTATTTTTTCTAAAATAAAACTCTCTCCTTTTGAAATCATTTTATGATCAAATAAACTCTAAAAGTTTTTTAAAAACTCTCGGTGAGGTCGCTAAGGCATGAATGCAGTGGTGAGTTTGTTTTGGATTTTGGTCTCAAGGTTGAATCATTCATAGGCATTGATGCAGCTTTCTGTTTAGTAGCATGATTGTGGCTTCTCAAACTATTATATCTTTGACCCCAGTGAATAAGCTGATAAGTCGACATTTGATGAAAATGAGATATTTATACTACTGAATTCTCTGAAAGATTCTCTACATTTGTGAATAATCAGATAAGTTTAATTCCTTATGGTTGATGAGTAATAGACGTGTGTATTTACGAACATCACGTAAATTTGTGGAAATCAGAAACCCTAACAAGGTAAGTCAAGTTGTCTGGTTATTCACAATGTATCAATGATACGAGATCACTGATCAGAATTAAATAAGTCGAGTTGTCGTTTTTACGCTAGAATATTAGTTGCAGCAGTTGCATTATCACAGGAAAGAAGTATGTTAATATACTTGTTACGTAAATATTTTTGTTCAAGAGCTCATGATTAACCCAAAATATGCTTAACATGACCAAATCTTGCTTGAATACAAGCGGAGTGAGTTTGTATGTGTGGATGGTTTAACCTTTTGACTCAAGGGGCCAACAGTGAGAAAAGAAACATATTAAGTTAAGAGGTGGGTGTATATTACAACCAAAAGAGAGATTCCCGAGAGATCGAATTCTCCGAACTGATTTGACAAGATTGAAAATGCAGATGATGACACCGAAAAATATAGATCATATCACGGGAAAACAAAGATAACCGGTGCAACACTGCAGATCAGACACTTGGAGAGGACATACCTTAGAAAATATGCCATCAAAGGGTCAAAGTGTGTGGCCCTTTCAAACTTGAGGCCATAGGTAGCCGCCAATCTTATTTAAAGGAAGTTAACTTTATCTACGAATATGGACTTGTATGACTGTCATTGTGTTGATGCGAAAATACTTTGGTTGCTGAAGTTACCGTGTACCAGTGGCGGCTCATGCCTCAACAAACTGGAAGTTGCAGCTCCATCAAATGATGTAAATGTAATTTCCAATATTCAGAACACTATAATAAACGTTAGCAATTCACGTAAATTAATTAAAACTACGTTAAATAAAAGTCTATATTGAAACATTACTTTCATAATTTTTTGCGTGGAGACCATATCAATTGTATTCACCTTGCGGTGCTGGCATATTCACCACATAGTTATGGCTTTGTAGTCCAATGGACATTTGAGTTTCTGTATTAATAATGCATTGAGAGAATCGACGGTAATAGAATTCATACAAAACAGAAAACAACTTGGTTTCAAAAATACGGTGATTGCACTCCAGCACTTTGCAACAATAACTGTTGTTTAGAGACGTTTTTCACAAATTAAATTATTTTATTTCCAAAATTTCACTACTCTGGTACATATCACAATAATGAGAAATTTTCCACAAACACTCCTATTCATTTTACAAGATGTACTCACCGTTAAGAGTCAGAAAGAATCTTTCTTCCAGAACAGCCAACTTTACAGAAAGGGCTCAGTAAATGTACATTTTGAATCAACAAACTTCACATGAAATAAAAATAAATTCTCCAAACATCAATGCATTCAATATCATCCGTAATTGACTGACCTTATGTTCTTTCAATAATATAATAAGTTCATAAAATTAAGTTGTTGCTAGTGTCAGAAGAAGAGAGAAAATTGGAATTCCTCTTGGACACCGTGCCTAGACCCTCACCCATGGAAGAAGACTGGTTGCCGCACCAAAGGCCTTATGTTGAAACATTGGGACAAACATGAAATGCAGAAAACCTAGCAGTCAAATAGTAAATGGGATAATAGAGCCAATAGCGTGACATAGTGCTCTTCTGAGAGAGTATCAGATGCCAAAGAGAACCCTCATTGGACTGAAAAGAAGAGATTTAAATTAATTGAATTAAAGAAAGAATTTGATTCAACTTTTTTCCATTAATAGTTCCAGATTTTCATGACTTTTACAAAACGCTGTCTACAGCAAACATTCAATGTATAGATCCAGATTTAGAGGTAATTAATCCTGATTAACAATACCAGTGTTCCAAGTGAGTGTACTCCTATGTAAAAGAATTTCTTTGACGTTTATTTGTGCACTGTTCATGATGTATCAGTAAAAAAAATGTGATTCTTGTCAAACAGTAATTAAAAGTTTCTCATGTTGGTTTTTTTCTTATTTATGAAATCAGTTATTCCTTAATTGTTAATTATTTTTAATAGAATGTTGAAAAAAAACATTGAAGTTGAATGAAACATGTGTCATACTTCATGTTCTGTTTGATGTACGGGATAACTAAATTGTATTTTCAAATTTTTGCGTGAATAACCAAATAACTCTATTTAAAAGGTAAGAACACTTAATTCCGCATGTGAAAATATACTCAATGAAAGAACTGTAAAAACACTGTAGTTGTGTGTAGGTTTTGTTTGGATATCATTAATCCCTGATTTACAGCATCAGTTGAAAGTTGTTTTTTGCTCTCCTGTAAAATTCGGTTTTCATGACTTAACAGTAGGGAACGGATTTCCATGTAAATACATGTTTTTACAGGAACTAGATACCTACATTCAATTATATTTTTTAGAGTTTACAAGACATTTTGAATGAATTAGAACTATTTTTATTTTACATATTTTGATAAAATTACGTTTTTACATATTTTACCTATTACGACATATTTCTTACATATTTCACAACATTTTAACATCTTTATACATCGAAACGGAACATTCCAGACACACGTTTGCAATATTTGTTATGGAATCGCCTTTCTTACAAATAAAATTGTAATGCTTTTATTACCACCATATCTCTGCCATGATTTCTCAATCCCCCCCCCTTACTGTGTACTTGCAAGTCAAGGACGAGCAGATTTTTGTGAACGAAATTAAATTCAACCACATGTTTGCTCATGTTTCAAATAGCGAATTCATTACTTAATTGACAACTAACAAATATATTTACAGAAAATTGTTGCATTGCTCAATTTGGAGGGTGGGGTACATACATTTAACCCCCTCACCTCGCCGGATCCATCACTTGCTATATGGCACTACTATTCACTTGTACACCGGCTCCTCTTAAACATTGTATTATAGACTGTGAACATATTTTACATTTCGAATAAAATTTTTATATATAGTGTACAATTTTTGTATATAGTGTTTATATATAGTGTACAATTACTTCAATACAGATAGAATCTACTTTCAGCCACTCTGAATTCTTGTTAAGAACTGATCTGTGACGTTTTATGGTCGAAAATGCTTGTAGAAAACTATTTTAAAAACAATAATGAATTTTTTTTATTTTACATATTTTTTATTTTTTCTTACATATTTTCACCGGGAGCGGTAGCTCAGTGCATCTACTGATGTCACTGCAGCGCCTCTGACTGGGAGGTCCTAGGTTCGAGTCCTGACGGTGGCAGGATTATCAACACTAGCTTTTCAGCTATGTTGAATTCAGTCGCTGTCTGGAGGAGAATTCTTGCAGCCGGCTGCTCTGATCGATAGTTTTCCGTGGTTTCTCCGATCAACACCAGGCAAATGCCGGAGCAGTACCCTACCAAACGGGCCACGGACCGCGCACGATTTTTCCTTCCTCTTCCTTGTCCTATCCTCTCCCCTTACACACACACACACTTACACTAACATTCACTACACTACCACATATTCTGGGAGACTGGTCAGGGGCTTAGAGCTTGTCCCGGCTGGGGCGGTGCCCCGCTGGTGGGAGAGTCCTGGTTAGGGTAGGTCAGCGTCGGATCTCGCCATCTAACGGGGGAAGATCACCGCCATCTCCAACATGCTCTCCACTAACAGGACCAATGACCAAAGCAGTTGACTTGCCCAGAAACACGAAAAAATCAATCGATCAATCTGTCATGTTTTTAAAAAAATAAGTTCATATATATGTACATATTTTGCGTTTTTTATTACAATAAATTCCGTTCCCTACTTATTCACCCGGGGTCAAAGATATATTCACCTAATATTAGAATCTTCCCTCCCTGTCCTTTCTGACCTTGGTTAGGAGGTACTGTAATTTGGCATGCCTGCAGGCAAGGGAAGTAATGTGCTGTCCATAGCTCTATGGACTATGACATACGTACAACCTGTCTATCACCTTTTCTCCGTAATTCTATTAGTTCCAAGCGATGGCTAATAATAATCATAGTTATTTAAAATGTCATATTTATTGTGATATTATCTTCCTATTGCTTGAGTAAATGCCAAATTAGGGTAAGTAAATCACTGCTCATCAGTATAATTACATGGAAGTGCATGGAGCAAGTGCCTTTGCAAGTATCTTCCATTCTTTTTCCATAGGGACAAGGGCAAATAATGCTTGATATATTCCCTTTGAGGTTGTTTTCTCCTGTTATCATATTTTTATTACATCCTTTTCTTGTTTTTTACAAAATAATTTTCTCTTATGACATATGTTCTTTGATGAAGGCTAGTTCATGGAGCTTGATAAGTGGAAAGTACTACTAGTTATTTGTTTGTGAATGTTTCATAAAATTTATTTCCATTAGAGCTATAAATGTAGAGGAAACACTAAGCACGTTAGTTTTCTTACAAATTACTATACACTGCATAAAAATGCAACCAGGAGAGGTGGCTCAGTGCATTAACTGATGTCACTGCAGTGTCTCTAGCTGGGAGGTCCTAGGTTCGAGTCCTAACAGTGGCAAGATTTTTGACACTAGCTAGTCAGCTAGGTCGAATTCAGTTGCTGTCTGGAGGAGAATTCTAGCGCCCGGGTGCTCTGGTCGGTAGTTTCCCATGGTTTCTCCAATCAACACCAGGCGAATGCCGGAGCAGTACTTTCACAAATGGGCCACGGACTGCGTGCGATCTTTCCTACATCTTCCCTCTTCAGATCCTCTCCTCTAACACACACTTACACTAACACATGCTACACTACCACACATGCCAGGAGATCGGTCGGGAACTTACAGCTTGTCCCGACTGGGGCAGTGCCCTGTTGGTGGGAAATACCTGGTTGGGGAAAACTCCACTAGCCAACGGTAGGTCTTCGCCAGAGCTCACCATCCAGCAAGAGAACAACACCGCCACCTCCCGAGGAATAACATGCACTACACATATGGGACCAATCACCTCGGTTTTTGACGCACTCGGAATCACTAACAACCAACCGATCATAAAAATTAAAACTTTATTTTGTTTAAATGAATCCACTTGTATATTGTTAGTTATGTCAATTTACAAAAATAGTAAGAAACACCAATAAAATCAAAATTTAAGGAGTGGATTCCAAAGACTCCCGTCCCCATGGTGTTGCAAGGACTTAAACTCATTAATATGTATGACATTTGGTAAAAGACTGAACCACTGAGCCATCAAAAAGTACAGATTCAAAAGTACAGAGAATTTTGTCACCTTAGTAATCTCTTGGTTTGCTGCTTTTTTTTAAGCTTTCTTGGTTTGTTGGCTCATCAGTCTAGGACCCTTTTAACACTCTGCATTAGTTTTTAAATAAGTGAAAGGAAATTAACATGGCTGTGAATGAGGTTGTTAGAAAACAGATAACTATGAAGGAGTCTTTAGATTTGTGGGATTGGTGATTATAGTCAGAGTATCGAGCTGTTATACCCAAGTTTGCAGATTCAAACCCGATTGAAGCCATGGATTTTTAAGGGGGAAAAACTCTTTTGCATGCCTTTCTTTGGATGGGAAATAAAGCCTGCCGTCCCATGTTTGTAGATTTACTGCATGTAAAAGATCCTCAAGACTAAAAGAAACCTCTCACTGAAATTAAAATTGCCTATTTCATTATCTGAGTGATACTTTCTACTTTCTCATATCCATATGTATATACGGAGTAATATACATAGTATGGAGAAAGTTATGTAATGCTGCGGAAAATCGATTTTGAGATTTCAATGAAAAAACACGTTTTGAAGTCCCCTGATGCCAAAGAAGTGTGTTTTTTTTTTAAAAACGTCCATGTGTGAACACTAGTAGTACCTAAACTATCCATATGATCTTTTCCAAATTCAAGAATCCCCTGTCGATCTGGCTCTAGTTGAAGTTTTGAAAGTTTGAAAAACGTTTTTCAAAATTTAGGGGTACTTCATGTGAAGCTCCCCAGACATTTTCAAAATTTTTTCTTTAAATTTATTGTAAAAATAGAGTGAAATACACTTATAAAGGTGGCATAAGTTCGATTTTCACGGTTAACTCACTCAAAAACAGCTCCAAATTTTTTCTTTAAATTTTTCATAGGTGAATGATCTTAAATGAACCATATTCAATGGCTTCATTGCCATTTTGCTCTATTCTTTTGTTTTTGTTTTTTAAGTTTTAAAAAATGTAATTTTTTTAACTTGTCTCCCACATCAGTGATATTTACATTAGAGGTGATTTATTCACATTATTGTACTTATGAGTGAGTACATGTGCTTTTAATAATGTTGTACAAAGTTTCTTGAAAAGTCAACAGTTTTTTGTGAAAATGAGCTGAAAATTTGGCATTTTCCGAAACATTGAAATGCCATTTTCTCAAAAATGGTTCCAAATTTTTTCTTTTAACTTTTCGAATGGATATTGCTAATTGCACTGTTTAATATGATGTAAAGTTCATTTTGCTGCATTCATTTATTTTTTCAAAAATTACACAAATGTAATTTTTTTTAAATAACTCTCACGCCATTAATATGCACATTTCCTTCAATTTGTATACATTATTGCATTTGTGAGTAGAAGTGCTTCCAATGACTTCAAATATTTTTCGAAAACTCAAAAAAGTCTGTGAAAAAGAGCTTCAAATTTCGCATTTAAATTATCTAAATGCTTATTCACCATTTTCGTAAAAACGGCGTGAAATTTTTTAATAAAAATTTCTATTAGGATGGGTTTTTACTCTTCTTTATTATTCTTGATCTAATATTTCGGTTCTACTATTAGGAAACCGAAAAGTTAAAAAAAATTGTACTTAGGGCGACGATAGATGGCAGCTGGCAAGACAATGGAGCAAGACTTTAATGCCAATCCACACCAAGAAAATAAGAAAAATTTGCTTTGAGAAAGTTTGTACCATTCTGTAGCACATGTAGTTTTCTCTGCTAAATAACAGAAGGCGCATAGCGAAATTTGCATGGTCAGGAGGAAGAGCAGGCATGATTGCCTGACCTCATTACGTAAAATAAGGCTTATTGTTTGATTAATTGATAACAATTCATGTTCATCCCAAGCTGTCATGTTTTTGGAAATAAAGAGATGAAACTGTATTAACATGAGTTTTCCCTCCATAGATGTGCGTCATGTTCAACGAAGCTGGAGTGAGGGACTGTCGCCCACCCTGTGTTGCCCAGAGCTTCATTAACCACAATGCCGTCCTCTATAAGATCTATATCGTTGGGGAACAGCACTTTGTTGTTGAGAGGCCTTCCCTGAAGAACTTCTATCCCAGTGGTCAGTAAAATACAAACTTCTTAGTCTTAAACACACTCCTCACTTTTCCGTCGATCTGATAGATCACAGTTTCTATGTTTTCTGGTTATTGCAGTATTTTTTATGGTATTCCTCATCACTTAAAGTATCCTTGGGGAACTTACTTTTTTGTTTTGTTGAGAACATTTATACACTCTGCCAACTTCAAGGCTTGGATTTAAGTAGTACTGTGTAAAGCTTATGGATATTTCCCCACTTTTTATTTTATTTTATTTTTTTATCAACAAAAATTGTTCAGATGCTCTTGTATGCTAAATTAATATTCATAATTGTAATTAGAAGTGAACCTCAAGAAACCAATCAGTCTGTCAAATTTGGTTCGGAATTTTATATCTCTGTTTTGGACATCAGTACCTCAAAATATCTGGAAAATCGGACGTTCTTTTTTTCCTATATTTACATGTATCTAAAATCCAGTATAAATGTTTTATTGTCTCTTTTGTACAAAACGAGAATGAACATTTTCATCTAAAAATAAATTATTTGTTTTGGTTTTTCTTTCATTTTGTGCTATCCATCAGAAGCATTTGCTGAACAAAACCTGGATGGGTATCTCGGTCCGGGATTTTCATTCTGACTTGCTTTCATACCACGTGGTGAGCCATGGTACAAGCAAGTGAACTTGCATGTTATGTTGGCAAAATGCAAATTATGTGATTGCTTGAAGCAAGCATGTAAAAGTGGCAGCCATTGCAGATAAGAGGTTGTCTGCTTTTGACGTATTTTGAGACATTGTTACTGAAAATTTATGAACAAATTGTAATCTTATTGTATTTATCACTGTCAAAAAAAATAATTTTTAAAACTTTTTAATTTCTTTTAAGAATAAATAAGTTGAATGTGCTTAATTTTCTATCAACAAAGCACTTTGTGGTATTTATGTGAATGTTTGTTAATTCTTTGCTTCACTTTCTTCTGATTAAGGATTGGTAAGGTATATATTTTTTAGTTTTTCCATGGTGTAATAAAACTTTCTGTGGTTTAATTTGTTTTGGTATTCCTTTTAATCTTTTTTTTTTAAGTAGAATGGTTAACTATATAAAAATGTCTTTCCTATTCTCTGTAAGATTTTTTTTCTTTTCCTTTTCCTTTGATAAATGGGCCATGGATGTATTGAATGTACTAATTCTGTAGCCCTACAATGGGGATAGGCAGTTGAAGTAATAATATAGCAGAGCATTTTCATAAATATAAAGTGTTATCTCAAAAAACATTTTTCCATTAAAATAGTTGTATTCTAATGCATCTATCAAAAATCTTCAATAAATGGAAGCTGGTAGAAAATGGCAAGAGTTCTCTCTCATTTGTTCTGTTGACTTCCAGATCACCCTACAATCTCCTTTGATGCACATCAAGTTTCGAAGCCAGACTCCAAGTCGTCTCTGAGTATTTTGGACCCAGAGGATGTGGCTCTTCCAACGCCCAAGCCAGACCCTGACAAGCTCACGCTGATAGCCTCGACTGTGCGCCAGGCGTTGGGTATGTCACTCCTGGGAGTGGACGTGATCGTGGAAAACTCAACAGGAAAACTCGCTATCATCGACATAAATGCTTACCCAGGTAAGAGGATACTTATAAACCATACTTTTATTCTTTGTTCTTAACAACATACCTTGGAAGAAGTAGCATTGCCATACTTTACTGCCTCCTTGCCACATGGCATTGCTGTACTTGACAGCTCTCATGTCACATACCATTGCCACACTTTACTGCCTCTGTTCCATGTGCCATGCCATAATTTATTAATGGCATGTATAATTTTTGCAATGTTTAACTGCCTCCATGCCATGTGTTTGTTGCATTCATCCCTGTGCTTAACTGGAATGCCAGTTTCATGTCATTGCCTTACCTTCCTGTTCCCAAGTCATGAATCCTTGTCATACTTTACTACCTCCATTCCGTTCCGTGCCATTGCCATACTTCACTGCTTCCATGCTCATGTGCTTGTTGCATTCGATTCTGTGCTTCACTAAAATGCCAGATTCACATCATTTATTTTATTATTATTCTAATCTTAGGAAAAATGTATTCAAGCAATGATAACTTCCAACTTGTAAACGATATGTACGTTGTTTGAAGTTTTTTGGTTTGGTTTGAAGCTTTTACTTTCTTGCTCCTTTATAAGGAGAGAAAGTATTGTAATCTTGTGCTGGAAAGCAGTGAATTTTCGACAGAAAAACTTTTATTGCCAGGCTCTGGTATCAAAAATGTGGATAAATTGTATTCCTATGTATAGTAAATTTTATATGTTGAATTTTTTCCATGACTTAAAAGAGGGTGCAAGGCTCTTTTTCATCAAACACCAATCTGAATTTTTAAAAAAATTGCAAATTTTGAAATAATGTGAGAAAGTGTGTGCTGTTGTAGCTCTACTAGTTTGTGTGTCAGTTTCCACGGAAGGTTTCTTTGCTGTTATGGTCTTCCCTCCTGGAATCTTTCTTGGAGAGTTTCTTTCAAAGTTGTTCATTCCCGCCAAAATTCTTCTGCCTTATTATTTA
Source organism: Teleogryllus occipitalis (assembly GCA_011170035.1). Classification (NCBI taxonomy): domain Eukaryota; kingdom Metazoa; phylum Arthropoda; class Insecta; order Orthoptera; family Gryllidae; genus Teleogryllus; species Teleogryllus occipitalis. The sequence goes on from BLKR01002653.1 coordinate 148,610, forward strand.
CTACTTTTTTTTATTATTATTTACTTTTCCCCCCCTGTCCTGCTATTCTTCACAAGTTTGCTCTCCTTGCCAACATCTTACTTGAGTGCATAATCATATTACGTATGTTCTTGTTTATTTATTTAATCAGATTTATGGGTGATACTCCTTACATATTAAAAATACAAAATGCATAAAAAATATCAAAAAGATCTGAAAGGTGGAATGTAGTTTAAACATAAGCACAAAAGAATGAAAATAAAAGTAAATACAAGCTTACAAATTTCACATATTCAGAACTAATTAAGATGTCTCCTCAAAAAACCTTGAAAGGCATTATTTCCAGTTGTCAAAATGTCATAATCAGCACCCAAGCTATTCGCCAAACCACGAATGCAATTCATCGTCTCATTAGCACAGTTACTCATTAGCAATAGTTACTCACAGAAGTGTCAACTACAAAAAGGAAGTCGGTCTCCTAAAGATTCACTTTGGTACTCTAAACGGTATGCAAGAAAGAATGTCTGCAGTCTATTCTATCCAACAAAATATCGTGTAGGAAATAAATATCAGCACGCTCTCTTCTACAGTGAAGATTATTTAATTTAGATCTTAAGAGAGATCTGATTTTTGTTTGGTATTTATTTCAGGAATTAACAAATTCAGAAAGTTGAATATTGCACTTAAAAAGGTTTCATAAACCTCATCTGCTCTCTTCAGAGTGGGACACTTTTGACTTACAGTTTGAGATTTTTGCATTTGAAATTTGTGTCTTTGATTCATAGGATACGATGGCTATTCTGATTTCTTTGACCATCTCATTGCATGCATCACCCAGACTGTCAGAACAAGATTTGAAATTTGTTTCGTTGATTTGCAGGATATGATGGCTATCCAGATTTCTTTGACCATCTCATCGCGTGCATCACCCAGACGCTGTCAGAACACGATGCCTCTGCCCCCACAGTGTCTTCCTACTCCTCACAATCTTCGTCTTCCTCCTCGCCCAACAAGATTTCTTCTCTGGACGACTTTGCCAAGCCAAACCGCATTGCTCACTTTGCGTCTGGTGTAACCTGCGACCAGGATGATTCTGGTTTTGACACTGGAGATTCCAGTGATGAGAAAAAGAAGCAAAGGGAGCAACAAGTTGCCAGGCAACGGGTGACTGTTTCGCGAAAATGAATTTTGCAAGTGTGAAAACAACCTTCCACATGAAATAAGGTTAGTGAGTACCAGAAGTGGCTACATATTTGTTATTATTGTTGTTGGTCGGTACCTTTGAGAAGTTTCGTGTGACCGCATGGTTGTTCCGTCTTGTTGCCACAACAACTACTGTATTTGGGTTTAATTATGATTTGTGTTAAAAGATGCTTCCCAGAAAATTTTACAAATTTGATTTTACGTAGGAAATAAGGTTCACAAAATAATTACAATTATATTACTTTTGAATACAAAGTTTTCAGAATTTACTTCATTAGTTGCAATCAGGACTTTTTGTGATTTAAATGTTTATTCATCATAATGTGAAGAAAGACTTTGAGAGAGTACATAAATATATTGTTGGATGGTACAAGTTGTCATAAAAACTAGATCTTGTCTCGAAAGTGGTCTATTCTGAAATAAAATAATGAAAAATAATTTGGATTTTGAAGGCAGAGGGGATACACATGTGTCCAAAACTCTCTCTTTTGTCAGTGGATGAATGTTTGAAATTTTGAAATTCAAAGGAATGAAATTATGAATCCTGTCTGTTATTTTTTATTACCATAAAGTGCTCAAAACCAAGTTTCTCTGTGGGTAATGTAAAATCTCATGGAGAAAACTATTTATCAGTCTTGAATTTAAAATAATTCTAAAAAATATTAATGAATCAAACGAGACTGGAACTATGTGTAGTTTTTACACAAACTTTGAGTTTAGGTAACACAAAAAACATGCCTGAAAATGGCATCTATTTCTTTTCATTTTCTGTTAAGTGTTACACTAGCTTTGATTATTGTTTATTGAATCAGTCTGCTTACCTGAATTCATGAAATGGAAGTTTGATGTTCTATTGTAAAGCTTGTCATATGCTTGTTGCCTAATTTGGAAAATATCTGGTGACATGTGTCAGATTTTTTGCAGTTATTATGCATTAACTTAAATACTTAATACCATTTTCCTTTGTTTATGCAGGTATTGTGCAAGTCAGATTCAGTAAAAAGAATTTACAAAGCCCTTACATAACTTATTTTATTTTGCTGTTTTAAATGCCTCCAGCTTTCATAATGTTTAAAAAATGTATTTTTAAATGTGTATTTTATTGAAGCAAAGAATTGCTTACGTTTTAATTACAACACTACTGGAATTATTTTATATCAGTCTGTCTAAAAAGCATTTGTTTATAGTTGTGTGTAACTATCATATTGACCCAAATATAAGATGACTGAGATACCCTCTATTTTTATTCTCAAGAAATCAGGGAAAAGATTTTACACAAATCATCATCATCATTATCAACACTCTTCTCTTCGTCAGCCTCATCTTTTATCTTCCCACAAAATGCTATCTTCACTTCCATCCATATTGTTGGAGAGGCAACATTTTTTGAAACCCCTTTTAACACTTTCTGGGGAAATTTATTCTCAAACAGCCTTGTTCCTATTTTTGGCTGGGAATGGCTTCCTTATTTTTCTTGTGGAATTCATAAGGTGTTCTCCTTTTAAAAGTCAGTCACTGTATTGCTTCTTAAGATTTCTTTAAAAGGCTTATTAACAACATCTAAGACCTGCAGTTGGGAGATCATAACATCTTGAATTATCACTAAATCACTGTTTGATTTTCTGGCTTCAGACTGGAAATTTTCAATCATGTGGCTTTTCATTGCTTCAAGAATTAGCAAACCTCTGCGTTTTAGGAGTCTGTTTTAGATTGTCTTGAGCCAAAACTTCAATTTATTTGTCATCCTACCATGGCTTTGGCATCTAATAATTAAACCTATTGGCAATTTTTCTTTTGATAAAGTTTTTCATTTCAGAATTGCATGGGGTTGAAGCTTACGCCCATCGGTTAAGAAATTACATTCTTTAAGTCTTCTTTTATCATTCCCCATTGCCTTACATTGACCTCAATGGTATTAAAGTAATGTGTAGCTTCACAATTGTTAGTTTTCTCAGCCTGAGTTACCACCATTACCTTGAAATCGCCATCAAAATTTCTCAAACCTTTCCAAGCTTATGCTGTTCTCGTGTCTCTGCTTTCTTCAAGATCCATGACATGGACTTGTAACTTAATTCACACAAGCAGCAAAGAGAACTACACCAGCAACTGCAATTGAATGCACATCTGAACATGGCAAACTTGGCCGTGATCAGTCATAAGTACTGTGACATATCTTGGCATCTTCTAGTGGATGAACTGAAAACTAGATAGAACTTAGCAAAGAGCCCAAATGACTATATATATGTATTATGTATACGTATGTTAACAATTCAAATGAAAACTGTATGGCTATGCCGATATATTTGAGAATTATCAGCAAAAATCTACTAATTTGGCGAGTACTTGATTATAAGACAAGTACCGAATTTTAAAGCTATATTTTTGTCTAAAAAGGTTGTTTTATATTTGGGTCAATAAGCTATGTAGGAAAATTAAATTTAGGGATATGATATATCATTTATTTAATAAGAAATTTATTTTTTGTGGCATTGATTCCCTAATGACATTTTGAAGTTCCATATGCTTGCTCGAGGCAGATATCTGTATTCATGATCTCACTTTTTGCATTAAAGAATATTTGTATTAACTTGGTTTGTCTATTGTTATTTTATGTATTCATTAAAGTGAAAAGTAAATTCCAACATTTTTACTTCTTTTTTTAAAAATGATATCTCTAGAATAATGTTTGATGTATTGATGTAAACTTGTTATGCTTGCATTATTAACCATTAATTAAAAATAATTTATTTTGCCTTTAAAACATGTTATTGTGTATATGAATGGGGGCTAAACTCATCTATAAACTTAAATGAATTTCGTGAAAACTGAAAAAAAAAAGTGTCTGCAATTATTCAGTTTGTTTACAAGTACATTTTATGAGGTTTTTTTCTGAATTCCCTTACGAAAAGTAGAAATGTATGTCCTTTTACATAATGAATTATTTTACTTTATTTTTATGCATCATGGAATTATAGAGAAGGAAAAATAGCAATGAGAAAAATGTATGATGTAAAGCAAAATTGTATATATAACTGTTCAACTTTTATATCACTTTTGTAATGAACTTTTTGATGTTTCAAAATAGTAGCTGTATGTGTGCAATTGTGCTATGAATTTTTGTAATTTTCAGTCTTACAAAAGTCTTCACAAATGTAAGGTAGGTAAACAGGAACTAGGAAGATGTTTGAAAGAGAAAATAACCAAATGAAAGCAACATTCTAAATTTTTTATGATTGGTTCATTCATGTTGTCACCTTTTGTATGTTGATTGTTACAAATTGTTTTTCTTAATTATTACATCTTCACAAGACAAGAAAGAAAATTAATTTAGAATTCGGCTTATATTTTAATGTTTATTATCATAAATATTTTATAAAGCTCAGAAATTTAAAAGTTGAATGAAGTATGTGCAGTATGAATATCTGGATGGTCAATATGCAATTAATTATTTTGAAATATGACATTTGGTGAAATTGAATCACATTGACATATGTGTTAATTCAAATGCTGAAATATAATTGAAGGAGTTTCAGGTTACTGTTCTAATAGTGAGCATTCAGGAATCACAGCCATGTACTCATTTCTTGTGGTAGAGTTAAAAAATGTGGAATTGCTATAAATACTTTAAGCATTTATGGTTTTGAGGTTTGAGTTATCTTTGAGAAGAAAGGAAAATGGGTTAAACTCCTGGATGATTCAGAGAAATATCTCAAGTTCACTTAATATGTTGTTATATTCTCACTTTCCGTAAAGGACGTTTTAAAAGAAAAGTTCCTGGCTATCATCACATTTTTCAGGTTTGAAAAAAGATTATTAATGACTTTGACTAATCACTTAAACTCTTTTCTCTCTGACACATTTTTCACTTGTTTTGTTTTTGCAGATTGATATTTCTTAGCATGTTTTATTTAGTTCATTTTATTCTCATGTTTTGCTTTAAACTTTTTACAAAATGGATTTGTTAAAAGTTTAATGTAAAAACATGAGAAGATAATAAACTGTTTATGTTAAAGTTATAAACTAATTAAAACTTTTTTCAAAAATTAAGTGAAACACGTTCCAGGACATTAAAAATGAACAGTTTCTACCAAACAAATTATGTTAGGCAACTTCCATAACATCCACTTTTTGGTGGATTTTTAAGAAATGAGCATGATTTCAGAATAAAAACATACATGCATATGTACAAATAAAATAAAATCTAACATAGAAGTCTTCAAGTTTTTTATTGTATTTTGCAAAATTAGCTCTGGTCTTTTCTTGAAAGTTGGTGAAATTGAAGCCCCCCCCCATTGCTGTGCAAACACGACCGGACCCCTATCCCTGAACACTTCAGAAAGCCAATATCCAAAATTAGCATTAGTCTGAATGAGAACCATGTAGCTGACACTCCCTTGAATGAAAAAGCACGAGAAACAATGTCTTGCATGACCTACAAGCTCTAAAAATCGTATTGTTTATTGATTATGGACTTAGTGTGGAAATTGTAAATTAATGCAGCAAATGTGTGCACAAAATGTTCATCTTATTCGGTGTTCAAAGTGATTAAAGCTTCTTTTTCAAGTTCTTCCAATGTGAAATATTTCATTGTTATGCAGGCATATAATTCAAAATTTGTGTATTCCCTCTCTTTCATGTCACCATGTACATAAATATTTAATTTATCTATAAAATTCAGCCTTTATGAATATGGTACTGGTAACATGTTAGAAATTGTTCAATGGAAATTTAGTTACTGGATTTAAGTGTTCGCATATTACTTGCCTGGTCTACCCTGACCGGTTCAGAAGAAATAAAAACAGCAATCCAAATTTTCCTTAAATAATAACTGAAATAAAGTATTTACTAAAATAACAAATAGTAGCGTATAAGGTCAGTTTGTTTTAAGAATCTCACAAGGACAGAATGTTTTTAGTACTTTATTATTTTTCTGATTCGCATTGATTTTCTACAAAACTTGAACTCTTCTGCTTGTTAAAATTATTTAATCAGATTTTGGTTTGTATACTTATTTATTCTTCTTAATACAGATGAATTGTTACTTTAAAATGTGGTACTTAGTAAATATTATTTCAAACTATGCACAAGTATTCCTGTACATCATTTCCATGAATTGTATTTCTGCTAGGTTATGTTGTACTGAAACTTATGCCTTCAGAATAACTAAATTGATTGAAGAAATAATGCATTGGTTCTTTCCAGAATGATCCTGGAAAAAGTTTTAGAAATTATTGTGGATATGTTAGTCCAAATAAAAGAGTTGACTATTAAACCCAGTTTAGGCCCTGTGTCCCCTTCATCCAAATTAATTTCTTTGAAATGTAAATTAAACTTTGAAATATAAGTAGGGACCAAAAACATATTCACATGATATCATGTGACAATACAAAATTTATTTCAAATAATGAAATGAAGATTGACCTTAGGAATAACCACCAAAAACCTTTATAACAGTGAGATGAACAAAGATGAAATAATCTTGCACATGCTGCAGTGTATATTCAATGAATCCATATCACTATTCAAGATGAAGTGAAATGGGAAACTAACGTTATCAAAAACGAGGAAGAAATCGGGTAATGCTTTTGGATTGCTTAAAAATTGGTTATATTGTACCTGTGCTTTCACTTTGGACTTGGATTCACAAATCGACATAGACTGTTCTCATAACAGAAGCAAGTAATGAATTTTTTCTAGTCGTTTATTTCATTCTCTCTTTACCTAAATTATTGTTTTTAAAGGACCGGAAATTTGAGATTGCCACTTGAGACATAAACCATATGAAATGTATGGAATATGATGAGAATAGAGACTTGAAATATAATTTATTATGTTATAAGTCAAAATGCAGATGTTTTCACTCTTGATTGAAAGTTATGGTAGACTGATATTGGGCAGGGAAATCCTAGTTAAAGCTTTGGAACAGCATGGATGTGATGCAACATCAATTTGTATAGAGTATGGAATGCATAAGAAGGCCATGGCATTGAATAAATGCCCATGTTACATTGAAAGTATATCTACAATAAATGTTTGAGTCTTGCCAGATGTGGCTAGGAATGATGATGCTTTTAATTTTCACTGATGATAATGATTTTCAGTTTAACGTGTTAAGTGAAAATTATACATCTGTTGTTCTTTGATCTAAAAATAAAATCATTACTTAGCACCAGCCCCTTTTTTTCCCTTCTCTAGCTTTCAATACATGTTTTAAGATAATACCTCCATCTTTGATGAAAATAAAATGAAAAAGAAAATATTTGATTAAAAATTGGAGTACTTGGACCGAAAACAGTTTAGGGCAATCTTTTACACGAGATGAAATAATTGCAGATTTAGCATGAAGTAGGTTGATACAAGACCACCAGGTTATAAATATTTGTCATAAAATGTTAGCTTCAACATCAATGAATTGTTACAATTGTCCTGTCACTGTTTGCAATTTGTGCAAAAACTGAAACCTTTTAAGGTACGATATGACTATCATCCTTGACTAATTACAATTGCCTTGATCACTTGTTATAATGATGTGCTGTAAACCTGTGAAAAAGAGTCATATGCTTTTAAAAGTAGCATTTAATAATTTTTCAAAACTTAGAATTATGTTAAACTATTTATAAATTGCATCACCATATTCTGTAGATATGTCTTAAAAAATAGTGCACGAGTGTTTGAGATACATTGCATTTGCTGTGTTGAGGAGTCTTATACAGTGAAACCCCTATTTTACGCCTCTCCGCGGACTGGTCAAAAAAAGTGTAAAATCGAGGAAAATGTAAAATCGAGGAAATTATTTTTCTGCACAGATTTTATTCCAAAACACAAAATTGTAAAAACAAACAAAATTCTAAAAACACACAAAATTCTAAAAACACACAAAATTCTAAAAACAAACAAAATTCTAATAACACACAAAATTCTAAAAACACACAACACATTGAAACTGGATACATTAAACAGATTTTACCCTTAAAACATGACTCTATATGCAACTTCACACAATCACTTATTCACCCACTCCAAAATCGACATTTGCTTTTTATTTTCTAAGTGTTTTAGAGCATAAAGTTGATTTTCAATTTCACTGCATGAAATTAACACATTTTCATCCACACTAAATTGTTGAAAATACTTTCTAGCTGTGTCAAGTCCTCTAATGGCTTGTATAAATGTAACCTTTTCCTCATCCTCCTCTTCAGCAATTTCTTTGTCTATAGCAGAAGATTCTTCATCCAGAATCTGGTCAACAGACTGAATTTCACAAGTTCATTGTCCACGGTTACATAATCTTCAAAATCACGGTCATTGTCACTTATTTTCAAAGAAAGCCAGTCTTGCGTTTCATAGGAAGTTAAAACTGGAAGGACAATATTTTCCATTTCACTATCAATTTGAAATCCACAGTTTTTGAAACAATTTTTAATTGTTTCAGGAGATATTTCTCTCCAAGCTTCAGCCACAAAATGTAATGCTTGAAGGATGTTTAATTTCAGTTTAGAATCATCTTCAATCATCCCTCCATCTATCATTGCAACTGCTTTCCTTAATAATTGCTTCCTATAATAGCACTTGAAAGAGTGGATGATGCCCAAGTCCAGTGGCTGTAATTGGCTGGTGCAATTTGGAGGAAAAAATATAATCTTTATATTTCGCAGCCCACTGGTTTCCTTCGGATGAGCAGCACACTGGTCAATGAAGAGAATAATTTTTCTGTTCTTGGCCCCCATCTGCCTGTCCAACTGTACAAGAAACTCTTCAAAAAGTATCCCAGTCATCCAGGCTTGCTGATTTGCTTTGTATTTCGTCGGTAACGTTTTAATATTTTTGAAGCATCGGGGATTTTGGAACTTGCCGATAACTAACGGAGGCAATTTCTCGCTACCATCGGCATTACATGCCAGTAGCACAGTGATCCTCTGTTTGGATTTTGTGCCTCCATGGCATGCGTCCCCTTTAAAAGCCAGCGTTCTGTTGGGCTGGAGATTGAAGAACAATCCCGTTTCATCTGCGTTGAATATGTCCTTCAATTCATAGCCCTCCGTTAAATGACTAATTTGTTGCTTCCAGTCAGAAACGGTGGCTGGATCCACAATCGCGCTTTCTCCTGACACAGTTTTGTATACAAGATTCTGGCGCTTTTTGAATCGGTCCAGCCAGCCATTGGACGCCTTGAAATCTTCCAATCCTAGGCGTGTTGCTATATGTAGCGCCTTTTCTTTCAAAAGACTCCCATCTATTGCCAAATTCGAGGTTCTCACCTGCTTGAACCAACTAGCGAGAATCGTTTCAAACTCTGCCATTGGCGACATTTTCAACGATTTTCGAGACTTCGAAAACGAAGGGCCGCATTTCGAATAGCATTTTTCAATTTTTTCACGCTGCTTCACTATTGAATTCAGAGTGGACACACTCAGACCCATTCTGGTGGTGAGGTCTATTCGCTTTCCAACGTGAGCATCGACTTGATCTAAAATATGCATTTTGTCTTCGATGGTAAATGACTTGCGTTTCTTCTCCATGTGCAAAGACATTTTTTCCATCATACAAGTCCAAAACAGCAATCGGCGACAAACACAATAAAACACCCTCAGAACGGAACGCACTCGGAATGCAACACGTAGCGTATATTCCCGGGACGTCGCTCAAAGAACCAACCAAAGCTGAACACTAAATGAGACGGCACTTCAACATTATGAGCTCGAAGGAGAGGAAGACATTGTTATCCAACCGGAAGCTCCAATACCAAAAATATAAGTCGTAACGAAGCTTCTGATTGGACGACAGTGTCCCTTCTCTCTCAACAGCGAATAGCAAAACACACATTTATATGTATCCCCTCCACTTTCACCGACATCGACATTGCCTCCTTTTCTTTAAGAATGTCCGTCTAAAATCCGAGACATGCTGTGCAAAAATCTTAATATCGGGGTTTTAGGACGTAGTAGGACTTCACAAATCAGGCGCAAAATCGAGGAAAACGTAAAATCGCGAAAACGTATAATCGAGGAAAATTATACATTACTTATATGGATGTTTTGCCGGGACCACTTATTTATGACGTAAATTCCGGGAAAACGTAAGATCGGGGAACGTAAAATCGAAGTTTCACTGTAGTTGTTTTGTTTTGTTTTGTTTTTAAGGAAATAATCACATTGTGAATTGAGAAGGGAAAACTTGGACAGCTGTATGCATTTAATGATTAAATGTTTGAAAATAAAATTTACTTTGGAACTAAGACTGAGTTCACTGCTACTGAAGTGACTTCCCATTTTCCATAAGGAAATCTGTCTCAATTTATTTACATAGTTATTGAATGCTGTCTTTCTTTTCTGAAACCTTTCATGTGATTTAGCTGTAGAATCAAGAGGGGAGTGCCTTTAATTCCTATTGTTTAATTTTGGTTTTGGAAAAATCATAATGTACTAGGCAACTAAATATTATCTCAAAGTTAAATGCATGCAGTTATTTTTTCATAGAACATAGTAATGTGATCTTTTGCTTGTGAGTTTCAACTCCTTATTATAGGAGTTAATTAAAATATTACATGATAATGTAATAAATAGAATTTCTTTTTAAGTGTATTATTTTTATTTTGTTGTTTGTGTCATTTAGTAAATAAGGAGAATTTAGTGTTAAGCTACTCTCCTGTGGAAATCCTATCAAATTCTCTTATAAAATAATAAAGCAATTAGTAACTATTGCCATACTCATATTGTTTGCATACTTTTCACCTTCATACTGATGAGAAAAAATTAAACATTCACTGGCATACATTTGGCAAATTATGAAATTCCATGTTCAGAAAAGACTCCACTTGTAATCTGAAGATGTCCGAGAAGTTACAAAGTTCATTATTGTTCATTAATTTATAAAATACATTATAGATTACAGGAGAACTTGCTGAAACACAGCATTTTCTGTTTAACATTGATTTAAGTTTTATGAACTTTATTTAGAAAACATTCACACTTTGTTAATGACAACAAAGTATGAGAACCTGAAAGAAATTCATTTTGTATTAATATTGAAATACATCTGGTGTAGATTTTACTTAAAACGGAGTGATATTCTTTAACAGTTGACTGTCAACTAAACAAGCAAATGGCCAATTTCCCAGTAAAGAAAGAGTAGTTAAATGTATTGCCTGAAATATGTTGTTTTTGTGGGTTGGATGGTTATAGAAAAAAAAAAGAGATCCATTTAACAATTTCAATTGCGTATAGTGTGAGAGAAGTGATTTGTATTGTTTGAGAAACAACAGAGTTGTGGACTATTTATTATATTGGGGCCTGTACGTCATTTCTGGTGATAATTCGGCAGATCACAAACTGAATTTTTCATAAATGTAATGTCTTATAATGGCATGTTTGTAAAGTAACTTATGAAATGAAGAAATTAGTTCAGAAAATATTATCATTGTGCAGTTATGATAGTATCAATGTTAACATTTTATTTGTTTTGATTTGTCATCTATAATTTCCATGAAAATATGGTTTATTCTTTTTTATAATGCAGGGGTAATAAAATTGTGTGTGTATCATGTATGACCTTTCGTATTATAGTAAAAGATGAATTAAAATATTAGGTAAGTCATTAAAAAATTGCTTCGTTTAACTTCTAAAAATAGTGGCTTCTTTCATTTGTAAATTTTTGTGCTTTTAGTTTCTGTATAATTTTTACTTGCTAGTTAATATAACTTGTGTTTTCTCGCATACTTCTTACGGAGTGTAGAGAAAGTAATGTAATTCTATGAGAAAAAAGGCGATTTCACTTTTTGCCATAACTTATTTTATTATGTCATAACTTTTTATTCATTTTTGCTTTTAGGTGTGGTACTAAAAAGTGATCATACTTGATCATGAGAAAAATGTTCTTTTGCCCATGTGACTTTAACATCATTCATTAAATTTTGTATCCAATATTCAAATATCCAACTTATACAGTGTGTGATTTAAGCAGTGCATGTACTGTTTAACTTAGAAGTAAAAGGCAGTATTATTCCTTTTGTGAATATGACAACATGATATTTACCTTTCTCTCATGAGGTGGTAGTTGTAATTTATGTCTTGGAAAAAAAAAGTCAAGGATTTTTTATACAGATAATTGGGGAAGTCTTTATATAACCCCTGAGGATTTCTTAGTAAAGAAACATGTCACAAGAATATTGCTAATACTGGATTTATCTGAGAAATCTTGTGAAAGAAGAATAAACTTCTCTATTATTTGTAATTATTATTGGTTGTGTATAATATTGTATCTCATTGTTTATGTACATATGATCAGTTCTGTTTTTTAACAGATTTTGTTTTCATTGTTAATGGAAATTACTAAAACTGTTGACACATTGTTGCCGATCTTTTCTTCACCTTACAAATTATCTTATCTTTCCTCATTTACAATGTAATTTCGTTTTTCACACCATTTACCTAATTAGTCCAGGAGATCATTTTTTAAACATTTTCTCTTTGAGGTCTCTGTTAGATTGCATTAAAAAAATCTACAAACCACCATGAGCGAGCCTTATAAATTCTGCATTCTATTGTAATCATATTTGTTGCATATTACTAGTTCTAAAGTATTGAAAGTCATAATTTTCAATATTTAACTGCTGTCAGTTGCAGTTAAGGCTGAGTGGAGGCCTTCAATACTACAGTATTAATAATACAATAATAACAACTCAATACTACCATAGCAAGTGATGTTTATTATCTTTCGACCAATAAAAAATAACTTTTGTCTGACTGTAAAACTTGAGTCATATAATCCAACTCTAGGTTGAAGAACCCTAATATTGGTCTCTATTTTGATTTAGAACAAGTCAGATATTAGTATGAGAGGTTGCCAGTAGTGAATGACTTTTTTTTAATTTAAAATTAAATCTTTCTACATCACAATCTTAATAATTCTCATAAATTCCAATTTTAAAGTAAAATCCAAATTGTCAAATTTAACCTCTTTTAACAGGAATTTTTATTTAAAATTCTTTCTCAACTGTTTGGAAGATTATTATATCTTAAAACGTCATTCGCACTATTCAACAACAAAATTTAATCAAAAAATTTGGATCCGTTTTTTTGAAATGTCATATAAAGTACCCCCTAAATTAAAATATCGCCTTCAAATCTCAGGGGACGCGACATCAGCCAGAACGATTGGGGAGTATCAATTTTGGAGAAAATCGGCTGAACGATGTATACGCTAGCGTTATGGACAGACAGACGTTTGCCCGTCAATCGATTTTTGGGCATGAAAGGCGCACAAAACATGGATTCTGGCGACACCACGAGTTAGAGGAATTTTTTCTATATTTAGCAAGTGGATTTATCCACTTCGCAGTTTTCCGGCGCACGATTACAATAGTTTCGAAGTGCGAGAAAGTAAAAAAAAAAAAAAAAAAAACAACGATTAAGGAAGGAGCGGCTGCTCCGGGCCCCCCGCAAATTCCTAAAAACGCAAAGGAAGTCCCTTCCAAAAAAAACAAAAACGGGAGCGGTAGCTCAGTGCATCAACTTATGTCACTGCAGCGCCTCTGACCGGGAGGTTCTAGGTTCGAGTCCTGACGGCGGCAGGAATTTCGACACGCTTTTCAGCTTGGTCGAATTCAGTCGCTGTCTGGAGGAGAATTCTAGCGGCCGCCTGCTCTGATCGGTAGTTTTCCGTGGTTTCTCCGATCAACACCAGGCGAATGCCGGAGCAGTACCCTACCAAACGGGCCACGGACCGCGCGCGATCTTTCCTTCCTCTTCCTTGTCCTATCCTCTCCCCTTACACTAACATGCATTACACTACCACATATTCCGGGAGACCGGTCGGGAGCTTAGAGCTTGTCCCGGCTGGGGTGATGCCCCGCTGGTGGGAGAGTCCAGGTTAGGGGGAAACCCCACTAGCCGACGGTAGGTCGGCGCCGGATCTCGCCATCCAGCGGGGGATGATCACCGCCATCTCCCGAGAGAAAAAAACATGCGCTACACTAACGGGACTAATGACCAAAGCAGTTGACGTGCCCGGAAACACGAACAAATCAATCAATCAACCCTTCCAAAAAAGAGCGGAGACAGAATGACAAAGGAAGGGAAAGGCGGTCAAATACGAACCAATTCTGCCTCATTCTCGTGCGAGAAAAGCAAAACGAAACTGCGGCAAACGAAAATCCTTTGCTGTGAGAACGCTCTTGACAAACACGCGACTCGATTTCTGTGGCCAGTATCATTATCATTATTAAGAAACGGATTTCCTGTAAATACATATTTTTACAGGAACTAGATACCAGCGTTCAATACATTTTTTACAAGTTTTACAAGACAATTCACACGTTTACAAGACATTCTGAATGAATTAGAACTATCTTTAGTTTACATATTTTGGTATAATTACATATTTCACCAATTACTATATATTTCGTTACATTTTAATATATTTATGTCGAAACGAAACATTTCAGATGCGCATTTGAAATGTATGTTACGGAATCATCTTACACATAAAATGTAATGCTTCTGCACTTCTATGACCACCATACCGTTAAATTTATCCGTCCCCCCTTACTGCGTACTCGCTGTGAAGGACATGCGGATTTTTGTGAACAAAACTAATTTCAATCACGTGCTTACTCATGTTTCAAACTGTTCATTCGTAACTCGATTGAAAACTAACAAATATTTTTTACAGGAAATTATCTTACTGAGTTGTTCGATTTGGTGATGGTGGGGGGGGATCTCTTTAACCCACCCCTCTGCGAACCATCACTGGCCACAGGGTACTACCATTCTCGTGAACACCGATACCTCGTAAATATTGTAATGTATGTTATGATCGTAATTTATATTTTGAATAAAATTCTTGTTAGTGGTGAAGTCAAGTGAACAATTACTTCTGTAAAGGTAATCCGCACTCCGAATCCAATTGCTAAGGACCGATCAGCGAGGTTCTGTACTCTGAAAATGCTTGTGGAGAACAATTTTACACGTAATATTGAATTTTTATTTTACATATTTTCTATTTTTCTTACATGTTTTGGAAAAAATAAGTACATATTTATGTACATATTTTGCATTTTTATTACAATATTTTCCGTTCCCTAATAATAATCATATTTGTTATTTCACTTTAAATCGCGTCGTTTAATTGTGTTAAATGTGAAAATGAGCGATCATTGTTGGTTGTAACGCAGCACCGATAACAGAAGGCGATAATGAAGGCTACCTTTCGTTCGCGATAAACTTTATATATATATATATATATATATATATATATATATATATATATATATATATATATATATATATATGGAGGAATATTACAATACCATAGTATGTAATAATTACTATTACATATTTTTCGATCTAGTTGCATTCGCCAACGCTGTTAGTACAGTATTATTTATTAACTTTTAATTATTTTACTTTCTCGCATACTGCTTGCGAAGAATATTGTAAGGCTAAAAAGCTCATCCCATATGTTTGTGAATACTCTGCATACTTTATAAAATAAATTCAATGCCAGAAATATACTTCCATTTAAAGTTTTCAATAAAAATCTCCGGCGGCAGTGGCTCAGTGCAACTGATGTCACTGCAGTGTCTGTGACCGGGAGGTCCTTGGTTCGATCCCACCGGCGGCAGGATTTCCGATACCAGTTTGTTAGCTAGGTCGAATCCAGTCACTGTCTGGAGGAGAATTCTAGCAACCGGTTGCTCTGATCGGTAGTTTTCCGTAGTTTCTCCGATCAACGCTAGACGAATAACGGACCAGTACCCAACTAAACGGGCCGCGGACCGCGCGCGATCTTTCCTTCCTCTTCCTTGTCCTATCCTCACCCCTTACACACACGTACACTTAACATGCATTACACAACATACACATGCCGGGAGACAGGTCGGGAACTTAGAAATTGTCCCACTGGGGCGGTGCCCCGCTGGTGGGAGACACCTGTTTGAGGAAAACCCCGCTAGTCGACAGTAGGTCGGCGCTGGATCTCGCCATCCAGTGGGGGAAGATCACAACCACCTCCCAATGAAAAAACATGCACGACGTTTACGGGACGGGAATTTTCACCAAACGATTCAGAGCGTAGGGGCTCATCAGTTGTAGTTATTAGATTTTTGATAGTACATTTTATTTTGAAGATATTGAGCTAACTTTTTTAATGGAACTTATTAATTTTTTACATGAACAGAGGTCTTGAGAAGACAAATTTAGTAATACCTTTTATCGTGAATAATTAACAACAAAAAAGTATACTAAATATGGCATCGTGTGAAAAGTAAGTACATGTTCGTTCGTACGTGTACTTTCCAACAAGCAAATACTTCATAAAACGGCTGAAGGGCCTCCATCTTTGCAGCAAATTGAAACCGTCTTTTTTGCAAAGCATCGCCTTCTGGAGAAACAGAGTATTCTGGTATTCCGTTTGGCGCCGCTTAAGGCCGGATGGGCGCCCGTAATATAAATCCTTGTACTCTGTATTACATCGAACAAAAATCAATCATTTAAAAACGAAATCCCAAGGAGAACGAATTGAGAAACTTTAAAAACACGCGTCAGTTATTGTCATAAAAATGAAGCTGTTGAAATGTTGTTGTAGTTAGCATAACGTATGAAAGTGAATGTTATTGCAATAAGAAGCAAATAAACAGATTACAAATGAAGCAGCAAACGAAAAATGATATATGTAGAATATATATACATTTTACAAAACAATGTGTAGTTTATATAACAATATTAGTACTGTATTCCAATACAGTAGTAGTATATTCTAGCTCGTTGGTATTTCTGCTGTGAAACACTGGTCAAGCCTCAAGACACATGGCAGTGTAGATACCTCGGCAACCGCATCGGATGAATTTCCCTTTCAAGAAACATCATGGCAAAACTCTCGTATGTTACAAATATTCAAACTGAGTTTTTCGTTCATAAGAATCAGTCGAAGTGACAATAAAATATCGGTATTTTTTACTGACAAAGGTGGCTCGGAACATCAGATGTCACTGCAGTGTCTCTGACCGGGAGGTCCTAAGGTTCGAGTCCCGAAGGTGCCAAAATTTTCGACGCTAGCTTTCCAGCTATGTTGGATTCTGCCGCTGCAGCGAGATCAGCGCGCTATCTAAAGGAGAATTCTAGCGGCCGAGTGCTCTGATCAGTAGTTTACCGTGGTTCCTTCGATCAACACCTGGCGAATGCCGGAGCAGTACCCTACACATAAGCGGCGGCGATGGTGTAACGGTTAGCGTATCGGACTGTTATACCCAAGTTTGCGGGTTCGAACCCGATCGAAGCCGTGGATTTTTAAGGGCGAAAAAATCCTTCGTGCGCCTTCCTTCGGAGGGGAAGTAAAGCCGGCTGTCCCATGTTAGTACATTTACTGCATGTAAAAGATCCTCAAGCCTAAATGATGCCTCTGAGCTAAATTCAAATCGCATGTTTCGTCGCCCAAGTAATACCTTCTTTCTCCCATGGTTGGTGAAAGGAGCGTAGCGGAATTTGCGTGGTCAAGCGGAAGAGCAGGCCTCATGGCCTGAGTCTCGCCATGTAAAATAAGGCACATTCAATTCAATTCAATACACGTGTGTATAGTACATACGCTAGATATACAATATATATATATATATATATATAATATATATATATATATATATATATATATATATATATATATATATATATATATATATATATATATATCACATTATTTCAATTACATAATAGAAGCATAGAAGCATGATGCGATAATTATGATTTTATCAAGCACAGAAAACATCTGTCATTCTTGCTCAAAACGGGAAAGAAGTTTGAGACAAACTTTAATAATTATATTATTTTCTATCTTCGTTGTTTCACTGCATGTAAACATAAATGTCGAAAGACAGATTAATTACGTTATATATTTAACAGCTACCAGTCCCAAGGCCTTCGGCGGGCTCTTGTAAGTGCGTGGGGGGGGGGACAGGAAGTTGCGCGTGCGCGCCAAAGCTTGCTGCAACCTGACCGCAACGCAATATTATCCGTTCATCCTAAGAAAAATCGTGATTCAAAGAAGTACAAGTGTAGGTTCACTACATAAGAACTAATTTGAGCCATCGGTTGTTAAATTAACCTCGCATCAAAACTAATGCAAACGAAGGAGACCAGTGCGAACTGCATGCGTGTTGCTGGGCGATAAGGACTTGATATCAGCCGAGGATTGACGAGGGTCATGAGGAAGCGCGTGACCTAGCTCGTTGAACCGCAGCGTCGCGCCGCCGATCGGCCTGCGAGGACATACTATTCAGTTCATTTTGGAAGGGCTAAGAGAGTGACGGGGCCTTCAGGAAAATTTCTTCGAAGTGGCGAAAAGCGCATCGTTCTGAAAGTTTTCAATTTGTTATTGTAGAAAAATACGTTGGCAAAGCAAATCGTTGAACGTACTAGAGTTCACTCGTAAGTACCGTATTGAAAGTTATCGTGTTGCATCAGTGTGAATTATAATCTAAAGGATATTGATGGATATCTTTTAATAGGTGCCAGAGTACAGTCTAAATTACCTCTTTGAAGTGAAAATCATTGGGAGTAAACGCGCGAATGAAGTTCGAAAGAAAATGATACCTTCATTTACACCGCCTATTTGAAATCAAACAAGAATTGTCAATCAAGATTAGAAGAGAATGGTGGAATGGAATTGCAACTTTTAGGTACGTATATATTTCTATCATGAGTTGTAATAATAGAAAGGCATATATTAGTTTATGTGCATTTCTATTGGAGATAACGTACAAAACTTGGCCATTAATCCAGCTCAAAGTTATTTTAATGTAAATTGTAAAATTCCTCTAAAAGCTTATGTCGAACAAGATAAGCAATTATTTCGTTTTACATAATCGGTTTGAATCGTTTCAATTCAAATTCTAATGTTGTTAAGTGGATATATAATTCAATTACTTCCAAACTCATTATTTACCTATTAAAAAGTTTAAGTTATTTGATTAGTTTTTAATACTCTATTAAGCATTGCAAATTCGTAATAATATTTATTATGTTGCCAATTCATTTAATAGTCCAAATAATTTTAGTAGTCTTGAAGTGTCATTAATGGCAATTAGAAATTCTAGAATTAATTGTTGTGTAGTATTCCCATATGTTATAAGTGTACAGAATTTCGATTAGTGTATTTAAATTGAGACTAAAGCCTATCATGTTCTGTAAATAATTGAACAAAATAATAATGCATTCCTAAAAAAACTGCTGTAAAACACTTTCTATTTTTTATTTTTTAATAATTATCACTTTAATTATATTTTCAAATACTATTGTATTAATTTTATTTTTCTGGTAGTTTTGGCACAGGTGATGGAAATTGGTCATTGAAACAGGTGATGGTTCATCGATGCAGATATTCATGGATATTGTTAATTCTAAATGGCTATTGCATTCTATAACAAGATCATGAAGATGTATTTGAAGGTGATGCCAGTATACATTTTGCTAATTTTGCAAGCATCATGGACTTTTGTGATTTCATTCGTATTTAACATTCACAAAATGTGTATACATTGAGATATACAAATTTTCTCTCTACATTAATTTCTCGCAAAGATCTTAGCGTCCGGCTTGCTGGGTCAATGGGTCACGATATATTATAATCCTTATTACCTTTATAATGGATTATAGGATCCGCAGACTATACAGCGCTGCTGGGAATCTGAAATAGAATGATTCTAATTCCTAGTTCATTACTGTTTGGATTGACTAAATGAAAGATCACTTTCTTTTTTAAAGAACAAAATTTAACAAAGTTTATTGTTACCTTTTTGCAAACAATATAGTGAATTTAATAAATTATTTTGATGTTAGGCCTTTGATCAAATATCTTTGAATTTAGAGTTTTATACCGCGGTTAACTTATCTATTCTTCGTTGATGTCCCTCGAAGACTTCTCAGTTGAAATATCTTGCGAGCTTGCCGTAGTCCAAAGTTCCAAGAAATCCTCTCTGCTCCTATCCAAGATGGTGTCAAACTATCAAAATTATCAGTCCTGATTACGTCCTATGACATAGTCCCGAAATCTATAACTCGATTACCACTCCCGACAAAGTCCCAATTTATGCATCAATATTACTTCCACATGCAATATCTGCAATATCATTTACTGTCCTTAAACTTTCACGATCTGAAAAACCCGACTCTGACTATTTGCATTACACTCGCTCCCTCTCACAACCTACGATCAGTTCAGACACGCGATGCCGGTCAGAATCAAATCTTTCCTGCATGATTCACACCCCTCGAGCTTCGTATTAAACTCCTTCTTTTTTTTTCATAACATTTGACCGTCCTTCTCTCACCCAGCCAATCCATGCGTTCGTTATATTTGGTGTAGCTGACCTTTCGATCGTCTAAACTTCTTAATGCATATTCCACCATATAGTCTTCAAATAAATGTTAGTTTATTATTCATGTGACATATCGGTATGTCACAGCTTCCCCTCTCCAAGCGTCATTTGGTTTGCTACAACCTAACTAAATGACAAGACTAAAACTGAACACTTTCTTCTTGCTTCTTCACACTAAACGACATTAACACTTTACATTTTGCACTGCACTAGGTCTTGTTTCTTGCTGCCTTTAAACTATTTACATTTTTCTTTCGGAATGTGCCAACAATAACCATTTCACCAGGTATTCTAATAACCGTTTCTGCCTAATATTTGCTCCCCATTAACTTCATTGAATACACATACACATTAAATTAAACTCCCTACACATACTGACAAAATACACATAAAAAAATAACGCTAAATTGGAAGGAATGACATCGAAAATGTCATTAGAATTGAAGAATTTTCGTCGGGAAATACACGAGGAAATAGTGCAATTACGGGTGGATACATCGGCTGAATTCAACATTATTCATTGTAAAATTGAGTCTTTTAATAATCAAGTCGATCAAATGCAGAGGGAATTAAAAGAATTTGGCGACAAAATTAATTCCAAAGTTAATAATTTACAGGAGAGCATTGTGACATTGGGACATTTACAGGACCAACAATGCGAAAAGTTGACAATCGTCGAATCGCGTGTAGATGATTTAAACGCAATGTCGCTTCAACATGGCGAAAAAATTGAAAACATAGAAGCTAAATTAGTTTATTTGGATAGTAAATTAGAAAAACGAATACAGGAGGGACTTAGAAACATTAAAATGGTGCAAGAATCTGAATCTGGGAAATATATGTCGGACATTAAGGACAAGATTGAACAGTTAGAAAACGAATTACGCGTGGAAGGTAGGGAACCATTAATATTGTATTACACCGATATGTCACAACATTAATGGTTCAATTATTTTAGTGTGTATCATTTTTGACCAGGCAAGTTATTTTAAAATTCTCATTAGATAATATAACTTGTATTATAATTTCGTTATAGTTTCAATGTGTACTATTTAGTAGTGCTCTCAGAATGACTACAAATGAGTATGAGTAATATAAAAAATTCACATTCCCACTAGAAAAGTGTCATTAACTTCAAAATGCTGTTTTTTCAGGACATTGTTTTACAACTAGAGTTCTGAATCAAGTTCATGGAGTGTGACAATTTATAATTTTCTTTTGAAAGATTATTAATTTTTACTTTGGTTTCTAAGTAAAAAAGGTTTCAAGTTTTTCATAATTTAGGGTTCTCCACAGTGTGCTGTTTGTGGCAAATAGTAAGGATAACACTGCATTCTCAAACATGCAATGATTTTGGCTATTATTCATCTTCAAAATTGCCAGAATTGCCAGGAAAAATATCTCAGATTGTGTTAATGATTCTTGGGCAAAGAAATGTCATTACTGTTGTAATAGTGTTGACCTTGATAATTTTCTGAAACATTTCCCTTGCCAAGTGAATAAAATACTTTCCTCTTGAAATAAAACAATTCAATATTACTAGACATGATTCTCGTGCCCTTTAAAATGCTAAAACCTGCATACATATGCCAAATAAAATTTGACAAAGCATGCACAATCAAATTTTAGCTTGGTATTTTTTTCATTGTCATTTGAAACAGGAACACTAAACAATTTTTCAAAATTTTACTCAGTCAAATTCATCCTTTTGTGAAAAATGAATCTTTTTGAACATTCTACTACACCACCAGATGTAATTGGAGCATATTTGCAAGATGAAATCTGAGCCAATGTCAGATCAAATTCTGCATTTTCTGCTCTTGAATCACAATTTTTTTTTCTTTAAATTTCATAGAAATTTTAAATTGAATTTGAATTTATTGGTTTTTATAATTTTTCCTCAGCAGTCACACTGGCATGTCCAAACACAAATTTCAAAGACATTGTAATATCTTCAACAATATTTAATGACTTCAATAGAGGTAATCCTGCTGTTTTCAATTTCTGAATTGGTATAGGCAATTTTACAAAATTTAATTAAATATGCATTTTTATTTTATTTTTTTATATACATGGTTTTATAACATATTTTATTTTATTTTTTTGCATGCAAGCAGACTGAGTCTGCACCTAAATTTTTTCCCTTCCATTGTATCACTGTCGGTTACCAGTGATACTGAGTAGTGATCTATGTGTGTGTGAAATTAATCAATAGTATTCAAAGAATATAATCCTAAATTTTGAAGCAATCCAGAAAAGTATGCATTTAAAAAATAACTTGCCAAATTTAAAAGTCACTTCAGAACTGGTTATTAATTTGCTAAGAAAACTTATTATTTGACTCATCCAAAAAAATGAAGGCCAATCATTTCGTCCCATGCTAAAGTGATGAGTCTTCTCCCACCTTACACAATACTAAAATTATGATTTATCCCGACCTCTCACTATATTTATTCGCTGTTATTGAGTGCACTTTCTTCTCTATAATTTTTTATTGTTGCATTCAGGTGATAATAACAATAGTTATGACATTAACTTGTTGGGAGTGTAGGATTTGTAAATGCAGGCCAATGAGCTTATTCATTGTCAAATGGGCAACGAGGTTTCTAAGCAATGAGATTGATTCAAATTGCAGACAGCAGGTAAATCAATCCTGGGCAATACATTTTAATTCCACTTTTTAAATTAATTTAACTAGTTTTATTTTATTTTATAGATTGTGTGTACATTTAGATTACAGAAATTGAAATAACAGAAGTACAAAATATAAATGTGATTTATGTTGGTGATTTCTTCCATATACTTTTTTGATTTTAACAGTATATAAACTATTTATGAATTCATTGTAATTGTAAACTAAGTGTTAATTTTATGTAGATGAATTTTGTGCTAGTGAATGCACAAACCGTAAGTATAATGAAGGGACTAATAGAATTGAACTTTTAATAACCAAAATTAATATAAACATAAAACAAGAATATTAAATTTGTAAAATGAAAGGTTAAAAGAAATAAACAACAAATACATTCGAAAATAATTTTCAGCTACATATTTAGCCGTAATTTAAATAAATCTTGGCGTTTTTATAAAATAAATGTGAATTAAATTTGTTTTTTGGGGATCAGTAATAAAAGTTGCTATTTAAATGTACTTGTGAAACAGTTTTAAAATAGTTTTGAAACAGTTATAAAACGTTTTTAAAATAATTTTGAAACAGTTATAAAATATTTTTGAAATAATTACTGATGACTGTAAACATGTTCTTAGTCTCCTTGTGTATTTAATCCACCTGATCACATAAATGATTAAGTGGTACATCAATGTTTCATTATCATTTGTTAGCTATTAAGTTTGTGTCAATATATTTCATTCTATTGTGAGTTATGTTATATTTTACACATTTTACTTTACTAAATAAATATTTTAATGTTAAATTCTAATATTTTATTTTTAGGTACAGGCTGTTTCAGAATATTCATTATATGTGTGTGTGTGTGTGTGTGTATGTATGTATATATATATATATATATATATATATATATATATATATATATATATATATATATATATTGTAACCCGTCGGCGGTGGGTCGGGGGTTTGCATGCTCAATAATACACAGATGGGCATTTCAAGAAAATATTTACTTATTCTAAAATATGATTATGATGATGATGATGATTGGCATAACAATGATTTTTACAAATGAATTTACATGTTTTTTTTGTACATCGGCGGCCTCTTATTTACTTTAAAATGAAATTTGATACAAAAATTGAACACAAGTACTTGGCCGCTACCCTCGTGCCTGATTTCCGGCACATCCGCTACAGCTCCGAATATCTAAAGTTCGTCCGCACTTACGCGGGAAACAAGGGCTGAGCGTCACCTGGCTGCACAAAACTACTTATCTGGTGCTCTTCTGAGGCGTGATGTCAGCAGTGGTGAGTGATGCATTCCCGGGCTGGAGTCGGGCGGCTGTGGCGCGTACTCAAGCGGAAGCCACCAACAACACGCTCCCTCTGGACCCAATGCTGCGCTGGCGTCGTCCACATTTCATGACACGCGACCCAGGTCACAACGTCTCGTTGCCGATCGTAAACAATGGTGATTCCGCGCTCGGCTTGCGGTCTCCGGAGAGGAAGTTCCTTCCGGTAGCGAGTCTAATGAATTTCACCGATGATGTGACATTGCGCAGAGCAAAAATCTCGTATGAATCGCCAAGTCAAATAGCGCACGTTTTGAGAGTAATCATTTCAGCTCACGTGACTAATTAAGTTTATGCGGCGCGCGGTAGAGCAATTGTCTCCCACCGATCTCTGGACACAAGTGTCTCTTGCCGATCTCTAGATACGAGTCTCTCTCACCGATTTCTAGATACAAGTTTCTCTCACCGATCTCTAGATACAAGTCCGTTTTGGGCGGCGCGCTACCACGAACGAAGGCACCTCTTCCCTCTCCACGGACCGGGGGCCTGTCTTCGATTCGCTCGCCCTTCGCTAAAGAGGCGGCACTTGAGCCAATGGCTCGCGAGCTCGCATCGACAATGTGCGGCATTGTATGCTCGAAAGTAGGTCTCGCGAGTCCACAGGTGACCACGTGCGCATAACGAAAGGGTGGTATATTGGCGCGGCACGTCCGAAGACGGTGACACATGTTTCCCCGCCTTCGCGCCTCGGTCACGGCGTTTTACTCCTTTCTTTTTGGGTGCCGGCGACGGTTAGCCCAGGCCGTTCTTTGATTGACGTTATTGCTTTATTGCCCTGCCTGGTGCCTCTCTCCCGGGTGAACACTTGAGCAAAACGAATTTTGATGCTCTTTTAAGCAGCACGTCTGTGGATCGGACTCAAAGGGCATACCCAGCGAGCGCGGGACTCGACGCGGCACGCGCCGGTGCGTCTCGGTAGCACAATGCTTTTGACGGTCATAAATATGTCTCCGAGTTCGGCTGAGGGGGTGATGACGAGGGGTTGGCAGAGACCGGTGGTAGGGCTTGGCCTCGATAATTGTCGTTTAGTGTGGAGAGGCTATTGAGTCCGCGGCACCCAGGGACGGTCATAAAACCTTTTGAACGGCGCGGCCACGCACCTAAGCGGGTGGGGCGGCGGTCGGCATAATATGACCAGTATTTTAATTTATTATATTATTATTTCGGAGGACGTACCGTTACATTGGCAATCCCCTCCCACCAAGAAAATTCTGAGCACAGCGATGGATTTTCTTAGAGCAAAACTAACTAACGGAAACGGCCTCCGTGAGCACAAAAACCACAAAATAGAAACATTGCCCGCTATAATGACCTGATCCAACTTAACCAATAATGACAACGAAATTAACCCTTGACAATAAACTATAATTAGATGAGAAAAATAAAATTGCCCTTAACAACTAATAAACCCTTAAGAAATGCAAATAGACCAATAAAGTGAGTAATAAAATTTATTTTCGTTAAAATTAATCAAACCTAATGCTAGATAATTCAAATTGTTGGGAACTTCGACGAGTGCGAGGTGCGGCTTGATCCTTGCAATTGACTGTGCCTTCTCCGGATCGATTCTCGTCGCTTTGTCGTCAATTATGTACCCCAGAAATTTAATTTCCCTCTTACAGAACTGGGATTTCTCTAAATTTAAATGCATATTGTTGATGATCAAGCATTTGAATAACTCCTCCAAATTTTCTAGATGCTGGTCGAAATTCTGGGAGGAAATTACAAGATCATCCACGTATGGGGTGAGGAACATTTTAATTGACGGCGGTAATTTTGTATCCAGGCATCGAATAAAATACGCGCCTGAGTTGCGAAGTCCGAACGGGCATCTTTTCCATACGTAGCTCAAACCATCGTAAATAAATCCCGTATACTTTTGATCATCGGGGTGTATTGCAATTTGCCAATACGAGGCTGTGAAATCTACTGCCGAAAATAAGCTGGTCTCCCGGAACTTCCATAACATTTCATCTATCGCAATCGGCGCATCATAATCGGGCACAGTGATCTCATTTAATTTCCTGGCGTCGAGGCAGATTCGAACGCCTCCATCTTTTTTTCTTACGATCACGAGGGGGTTAATGTAGGCGGTCGGTTTCCTTTCGATAATGCCGTCTCTGATCATTTCCAACATGACGCGGTCTACGTCCGCCTTAAGGGCCTGCGGTATAGAGTAACTCCTACACTTAAATGATTCGGGATTTGTGACCTGGATTCGGAGTTGAAAGTCAGGGATGGGGTCGGTTGGCCTGATAAAAACGTCCTTATAATTTTGAAGCAATTCCTGCAGGCGGTAGTGCTCTTCCGGCTTGAGATTGCTATTTTCCTGCATTTTCTCGTTAATCAGACCGAGAGCTTCTTCCCGCGTAATCGAAAACATGCTAGCCTCTTTCGGCTCGTGAACGTCGGCATCACCTTCCTCAAACATCATCAGTCTTCCTGGATCCAGAGTAATTTCTCCCCTTTCAAAATCTATTTTACCGCTATATTCTCTTAAAAAATCGACACCTAATACAACGTCATATCCTAAATTCTTAACAATGAGACATGTGGCATTAAATTGATCTGTGCTAAACGATAACGTTAATAGGACCTGCCTAGTAATGGGATTGCTTTTCTTCTTGCCCACGCCGACAACAAAACATTTATTAATGGGAAGTTCGGGTAGAGTAATACGATGGTTCTTTAATTTCACGTAGTACTCCTCCGAAATGGCTGAAACTTCGTTTCCTGAATCAATGAGGGCCCTCGCTTCGATCCTTTCACATGTAAAAGTGATAATAGGGCATTTTCGCGCCCGGAGAAAGTTCTGCTCCTCGTCCTCTACCTCGTTGATGGCAAAGTTCACATTCGCCGTTTCCCTTATAGGCACCTGTAGCTCCCGCACCTGCACTCGTTTGGCGTCCCGGCGCCCCACGATACCGAACGACATTAGTTTGACGAACCGGGACCTCCCCGATTGTTCGTACGTTCCTCCTGTGCTCTATCACGCGGCGCCGACGGCGGTGGGCCCCGGTTCGCTGCCTGATGCGATGGCGGGCTTTCACCGTTTCTTGGCGGGAAATAGTTATGCTCTCGCCGCCATTGTCCGCTTCCTTGATTTCCTCCCCCTCCGTCCTGCCTATTTGATCGACCTCCCCCTGACCCTTGACACATACGTGTTCTATCATACCTGGCGAGAAGTAGCTGCATTTTTTCGAGATCGAGCGAGTCTACGCTATTCAACAGGTTTTGAATTTGAAAGGGAAAGTGTGAGGTAATCATCCAAATCAGTTTTGCATCTGAGATTTGCGGGTCAGTTTTGCATCCGAGATTTGCGGGTCGCATAACCTTAGCGCCGCAATCTTGTCGATCGCGTAATCTAATAATGAGATGCCCCATTTTTCCTCCCATCTACCTTCCATCACTCTCCTTTCGTAATCATACCGGACCTGCTCTCCCCACTAGCGCTCCAGGAATCGGGCCTTGAAATCGCTGAAATCACGAGGAAATGGATGTATGGCCAGGAGCCAGCTCGCAGCGCTCCCTCGCAACAATTGCTGTACAAATTTTGTTTTTAATTGATTCGGAATAGCTTTCGTGAGCTCCATGTAGTCCTCGACCCGGCGAATGAATTCACATGGATTTTCGTTGATGTTCCCTGAAAAGTTCAGGTTGGACGGCGGTGTCCATGGGAGTGACGCGGCGCCCCGTTCCCCGTTGCTTTGTCGTGGTAATTGATCACAAGCATCCGCGATCTCTTGCCGCCTTTCCTCGCGCAAGACACTCATCGAATCGCTGATCATTTGTTTGATCTGCTTTTCCCTTTCATTATCGGCGTTTGCTGCACCCGTTTTAATTTCTGATATTTCATTATTGACACTCTGCATATCGGTAATCACCTTTGTCTCTAATTTTGATAACCGCCTACAGACCGCTTCACCCTTGCTTCCTATTTCCGAAATTGATGTTTTTACAGACTCGTGGATGCTATCCATTTTCCCCTCTTGTCCCCTTAATCTAGCCGTGATTGTACCTTCGAATTCAGTGAAACGGCCGCCTTGCTCCGCAATCTGTCCCTCAAGATCATTTTGCATTTCTGTTAGTTTTGCGTTTGTCGCATCACTGTTCGCATCTAATTTTGTAGCAATGGCATCAATGCGTTGTGCCAGAGCCATGTTTGACTCGTTACATACCGCGACGTGCTTATCGAAACGAGTTTCCAGTCTCCGAATTTCAGCTGCGGATTTTGCCCCCTGCTCCTCGATACGGTTCGCGAGCTCATCGAATCTCGCATTTGTCTGCTTGAATTGCTCATCAAATTTTGCATTTGTCTGCTTGAATTGCTCATCAAATTTTGCATTTGTCTGCTTGGATTGCTCATCGAATTTCGCATTTGTCTGCTTGAATTGCTCATCAAATTTTGCATTTGTCTGCTTGGATTGCTCATCGAATTTTGAAAGCATTATCGCCATGAGATCGGCTATTGTGACCGTGGGTGCCTGAGGTTGCGCGTTGCTGTCGGCTTCCCCCTGAGTTTCATCTTTACCCTCCATTTTAAATTCTTTCACAGTTACTTTACGCATAAATTTCTTAATAAAAAAAAACCACATACAACACACGCAAACACAGTAAACACTACACACAAGCTGAAAGAGAAAACATCATACACAGACCATAAGTAATTATCAAACATGCATTCCCCTTTCATTCGCCACCGGCAACGTTTATAAAATTTTGAAGTTTGGGTTCGTGAATCTTAGTTGAGCTCATTCAAGCCCCACGTTGGCTAAGCCATTTATGTAACCCGTCGGCGGTGGGTCGGGGGTTTGCATGCTCAATAATACACAGATGGGCATTTCAAGATAATATTTACTTATTCTAAAATATGATTATGATGATGATGATTGGCATAACAATGATTTTTACAAATGAATTTACATGTTTTTTTTTTTGTACATCGGCGGCCTCTTATTTACTTTAAAATGAAATTTGATACAAAAATTGAACACAAGTACTTGGCCGCTACCCTCGTGCCTGATTTCCGGCACATCCGCTACAGCTCCGAATATCTAAAGTTCGTCCGCACTTACGCGGGAAACAAGGGCTGAGCGTCACCTGGCTGCACAAAACTACTTATCTGGTACTCTTCTGAGGCGTGATGTCAGCAGTGGTGAGTGATGCATTCCCGGGCTGGAGTCGGGCGGCTGTGGCGCGTACTCAGGCGGAAGCCACCAGCGACACGCTCCCTCTGGACCCAATGCTGCGCTGGCGTCGTCCACATTTCATGACACGCGACCCAGGTCACAACGTCTCGTTGCCGATCGTAAACAATGGTGATTCCGCGCTCGGCTTGCGGTCTCCGGAGAGGAAGTTCCTTCCGGTAGCGAGTCTAATGAATTTCACCAATGATGTGACATTGCGCAAAGCAAAAATCTCGAATGAAGCGCCAAGTCAACTAGCGCACGTTTTGAGAGTAATCATTTCAGCTCACGTGACTAATTAAGTTTATGCGGCGCGCGGTAGAGCAATTGTCTCCCACCGATCTCTGGACACAAGTGTCTCTTGCCGATCTCTAGATACGAGTCTCTCTCACCGATTTCTAGATACAAGTTTCTCTCACCGATCTCTAGATAC
Organism: Teleogryllus occipitalis; assembly: GCA_011170035.1. Lineage (NCBI taxonomy): Eukaryota > Metazoa > Arthropoda > Insecta > Orthoptera > Gryllidae > Teleogryllus > Teleogryllus occipitalis. The sequence goes on from BLKR01002653.1 coordinate 178,760, forward strand.
AAGTCCGTTTTGGGCGGCGCGCTACCACGAACGAAGGCACCTCTTCCCTCTCCACGGACCGGGGGCCTGTCTTCGATTCGCTCGCCCTTCGCTAAAGAGGCGGCACTTGAGCCAATGGCTCGCGAGCTCGCATCGACAATGTGCGGCATTGTATGCTCGAAAGTAGGTCTCGCGAGTCCACAGGTGACCCCGTGCGCATAACGAAAGGGTGGTATATTGGCGCGGCACGTCCGAAGACGGTGACACATGTTTCCCCGCCTTCGCGCCTCGGTCACGGCGTTTTACTCCTTTCTTTTCGGGTGCCGGCGACGGTTAGCCCAGGCCGTTCTTTGATTGACGTTATTGCTTTATTGCCCTGCCTGGTGCCTCTCTCCCGGGTGAACACTTGAGCAAAACGAATTTTGATGCTCTTTTAATCAGCACGTCTGTGGATCGGACTCAAAAGGCATACCCAGCGAGCGCGGGACTCGACGCGGCACGCGCCGGTGCGTCTCGGTAGCACAATGCTTTTGACGGTCATAAATATGTCTCCGAGTTCGGCTGAGGGGGTGATGACGAGGGGTTGGCAGAGACCGGTGGTAGGGCTTGGCCTCGATAATTGTCGTTTAGTGTGGAGAGGCTATTGAGTCCGCGGCACCCAGGGACGGTCATAAAACCCTTTGAACGGCGCGGCCACGCACCTAAGCGGGTGGGGCGGCGGTCGGCATACTATGACCAGTATTTGATTTTATTATATTATTATTTCGGCGGACGTACCGTTACAATTGTAAACAAAAAGTTCGATATGAATTGGTTGTTGTTTTCAGAAAGAGAAGAACGAGGTTTGTCCCTTCCCGGAGTTACGATGCAGCTCTTTTCAGATAATACATTTGTGCTCTGTGGGTTGCATATGTATTCGAGATACCAGGCGCTAAGTAACACTAACAACACGTCTGAAGTCAGTGTTGTTACGGTTTTTCGGGCCCACCGGATTTAGCATAGGGTCTGGGAGGTCGAAAACGTTTAAGTTTTAACTAGTGACTGAGTACGTACAATATACTTAACGAAAAGAACTATAAAATTAGTTTATAATGTTAAGCTTTATTTCAAGAGTACACAGTTTTGAAAACGAGCGACGGTAAGGGGCGAGTTTTCAAATTTGTACGAATGCAATAAAGCAATATTATAGACGAGTTGCATACGCTATTTTTTTATAAAAGCGTTATAAATTTTTAAGAGAATAAAACTTAATATTGCTAAACAACTTCCTTGTGACGTCTCGGGTATTCGACATCTGTACGAGAAAACGGTTGTCGGCTGTTCCATTTACCGTTACCACCCCAAGATTCTCTCGTTGCGATTGGCTGATTGTGAGGTGACGCAATCATTCGTGTCGTAAAATCTAATACGTCAGAAAAGGGAGTTTATAATGCTGGTATACAAAAACTACTATTTTGACCTTTCTCAGTACCTACCGACTGGACTGGGAAGTATATGTGTAAAAATGACACGTCTAGCAGGCGATATCGCGCGCCCACTTCACATCTTTCAGAGGTTCCTTTTGGCCTCGATACCGTTCGCAGGAACTACACGCACCAATGCAGCTAGGGGACGCCGTTTTCATTTTTGTTTCCCCGTTTGTCACACGCGATTACCTCTTTGGGGTGAAAATCTGAAGTTAAATCAGGATGTGACACTGAACAAGAAAAGGACAAAATAGTTGACAGCGATGGAAATGCAGAATAAGAATTTCGCGCAGGAAAAGTACGATATTTTTAGAGCCCTTTAGCAATAGCGCTCCGAGTAAGGACCTCTTTAAAGAAAGTAGAATTTGTTCGATCTGAGAATTAATTGGTTAAGTCTGAACCAGTGGTTTTATTCCTTATCATCACAATACTATCATTGTGGAATCGGTTTATATTCTTAGCAGACTCTCTTTGAGTGCAAGAAGCATTTCGCAAAAGAATTCCAACATTTCTCTGCAGATGGAAACGTACGTTTTTCCAGAAATGTGAGAAAAGTTGGGCTTTTTCTCATCCATGTCGCATCATCAACCACGGATTTTGAAGATAAATATTCAAACCAAAAAGCAGTTTTTATTGACTGAATCTCTTGATTCGCTTAAGCTCTGGGCTTCAGAAATAAGTTTTAAATAATTGATTTGTGTCGTGCTAAGGTTTGTGCCGATACACCTACTTGGAAACTAGGAGTCCAGTGGTACGTGCATTTCTGCAGATAAGATACGCACGTGAAATAATTATAAGATATTTTGTTATATTTTAATTTTGGCTCTTATATAAAGCAATAGAACAATTTGTAATACAAAAGTTTCTTAATATTACAGTTGATGTAATGATAAATTTATATTTTTCATATTTTTACTTTCTCGCTACCGCTACTATATAGAGAGAAAGTTACGTAATGCTGCGCAAAAAATTGCGAATTTTAGGCAGAGAATATAGTTTTGTGAAACATTGATATAGAAAAACTTGATTATTTGAAAATATTGTACTGAAAAAATCAAATTTTTTTCAATGTCTCCCTACAACTATGAAGGTAAACATTTTTTCTTGAAAAAAATGAGGTTATGAAAAACATCTACAAATAATGCCATGATCAATTTTCGAAGTATTTTTAGCGATATTTTGTGTCAAACTGGCAATTTTTATTTTCTTTAGCCCATTTATTCTTAATAACGGCACAAAATTGATTAAATTTAGACCTTACATATCGTAAAGGATGCTTCAGAAAACTGAACAGGTCTCTTGTTTATTGACACGTTGATTATTTGAAAATTTAAAAAAAAATTAAAAAATGTTCGAGGTCTTTCTACAACTGCAATTGTGTGAAGTTACAATTTATTTCTTAAAGAAATCTGTTCATCAAAAAAATAGAACTTCAAATTATGTTGAAATTTGGGAAAATGTGAGTATTTTTTGAGTTATTTGGCGACAAAAATAAATGCCCGTTCCGAATTTGCGCGTCGTAAACGTTATTCCAGACAGTTGGATGCTTCGTAAATAAACATTTGTATATTATTTCATATTTCTTTGTTCGTTTCTTACATGCGACTTTGTGTTGTACATTTACACATTAACCTTTTAGAAATTATTTAAAAAATGAATTTGAAAGATACGAAATAAAAATTGCTAGCTTTCAGGGAATATCAACAATGCAGGGAATGCAACAATGGAATTCCACGTCACGTTCGCGAATTTCTGTGCGTCTCATTATTGTGACTTGATTTAGCTGAATGAAAAGGAGTCATAATTGCCCGATGTGTGTTGATATTTGCTTGAAAATATTTAGTTTTCGCACCAAGTGCACTACCATTTGTAATAAGTACACCCCGGAACGTCATACACTAAAAAAGTTAAAATTATGCATGCAACCATCTACTTAAAATTGGTAATATATGGGCTTAAAATGGCCAATGTACGCGATTAGAACTTAGAATATGTGTTGAACTAAACTATGGTGAGCAATAGATAACTTTTGTTTACATAAATATTTATTTTACCATGCAGTTCAAGACGCATATAGTAAAAATATATTTTGAAAAATAATAAACAAAAACGTTATTGAAACAAACTGTCTGATTTGATTTTTAAATTTAATATTTCCTCTGCCCTTTTAACATTATTAAATATAAATTCAACGTAACCCGTTCCAAATTTATATAAGAATATGGGCGTCAGGAAAATATTACGTTAATTCAATTATTAAAATTACTCTTCAACTGCTATTTCCATTAAATTAATATCCGGCTAACTGGGTGGATGGGTCTTATAAGAAATAATCGCTATTACCTACTAATAGCCGATTATTCGATCTGCCATCTGTACTGAGTGGCCGAGTAATCTGAAAAGCAAATATACATTTCTAGCTACTCATTTGCTGGAATTGGCTTAATAAAAATCATCTCTTCTATTCACAGAAACATGTAAGTTTATTCAATGTTCTTTGGTAACAATACGAAACTTTCGGTCATGACCAGTCTCAAACCTTATATTGCAGTACCCGTCTTCGCGTGCTCTCGACCGATGTCGCCGCGTAGAACCATTTTCAATCTTCCCCGGTGTCGATGGCTCCAGGTCCAAATACCATCTTCTTTTCTTCCGTTCTGGCACAAGTGTACTTAAGTCACTGATCCTCACCGCCTCATAAGTTGATAAGACTTAATTAATTCTCCTTTTAAAAGTTCCCAGTTCTTTCTACGCGTATACTTAAAATATTAATGTTCAGCAAACTATATCTGCATCAAATACTCCTAGTCCTGTTGCCGACAAATTCACCTAAGTTCACAATTCTAGCTGCTGCACTCGAAATATTTCCAAGTTCCAATTTCCGCACATTAGATCAATATTCTAAGTCCGACAACCATATGCTCCAAAGTAGATGTTCACAATTCCCGAACTCCCAACATCAATTGTCTACACACGATCCGCACAGCACCACGGCATAAGTCGGAATTAATCCATATTCCCCTCTTTCAGCCCTTCAAAACTCGGTCCGTCTTTCTACTGTTTCTTGTCAGAAAAAATTCCATGCCTAGCCAATCCCTCAATTACTTACAAATTCAACTAGCCGCGCCCCAGACTGTCATTGCTTTCTCGGCCAATCCCCAAACAGTTTAATTTATCATCTAGCCGCGCCCCGTGGTTCAGAGCAATGAAGTCTGTTGAACTTGACGACAACTCGTCTACCGTTGCTATGCCGCCATATTTACACATGTCTATCCTTACAATTCACCCTGTTTACAATAAATGTGACGCAATACAAGGTCTCACATATTGGTATGTTACATTATTAAGCAACTAAAATATCTCACTTCAACTCACTTGTTCGCAAAACCCTTAAATATATGCCTTTCAATATGCCGCTTAAATAAAAATATGCAGTTAATGAAAATAATCCCAGAAATAAGCAGTTATGCAAAAATAAAAATTGGCTATTTCATTTTATTTTTAATGATAGGTAGATACATTATATACAATTCCTTTCGATATGCGAATTCAGTAATATGCAATTGCATGGAGTTCCGGTGTCTAGTAATGAGTTTAGAAAAAATGACGTCTAAGATGTATTAGTATTTCGTACATACATTTTTAACATAATATTGTATATATGTATGTATATGTGTATATGTGTCTGTATGTGTGCGTGTTTGTGATGGTGTGTGTTTCTTTGTGTGTGTTTGTATGTGTTTCTTTGTGTGTATGTGTGTCTAAGGGAGTGAGGAGGGGACGAAGATGCGGAAGGATATATTGCCTGTTTTGCCAGTTTGTTAAGAGTTCTCCTCTGGCATGAACCTACTGTTGATAGCAGAAACCATGGAAATCTATGGGTCAAAGCAGGCGGCCTGTAAAATTCTGCTCCCGGTGCTGTTTAAATTCGATATAACTGTGCAGCAGCTAGTGTTGAAAATCGAGACTCAAACCCTATAGGATCTCCCCGTAAACGATTTTGCAGTTGCGACGATGTAGTCACCGAGCTATCACAGGCGTTAGTATGCAACACCTTTACACCTCCCTAATCGCCATTAGAATGGCCATTTAACCCGCTCCTTTAGCTGCAAAGAAGTCCATCAATCACCGGCACCATCATCTCGAGTGGCTTGATGCCCCCCACCACCTCTTCCACCCCTCCATCCCCCACTCCCCTGCTCGCACTAATTAGAGCGGCCGTCAGCCTGGGGAGCATCTAGGATAGCAGGATCCTATAGGATTTCCCCGTAAAAGATTCTGCAGAAGCAACAATGTTGCCGCTGTGCTATCGCTGGTGCTGGTTTGCACCTTTCCATCTCCGTAATCGCCAATAGGATGGATACCTAACCCTCTCTTTTATCTGAAGAGAAGTCCATCAATCACCGGCACCAACACCTCGAGCGCCTTGTTCCGCATCCCCTCCTCTTCCTCCCCTCCCATCCC